>OX465288.1:188997607-189417607 GCA_949987695.1 Merzomyia westermanni
ATACCCAACGAAAATTGCTTTCAACGAGACAGCGGCCAGACCTCTAATCAGGCTTCGGTATTGGGCTATAGAGATACTTTACCTTGGTTATATTATAGGCTCCTAAATCCGCTTGAATAAAATTTGGTGAAGAGTTTCCTTGTATCATAAAACGAAGTTCTGTTTAACAAAGCAAACAAAAAAAATTTTTTTTTTTAAAAGTTAAGCAATGTCAAAATTTTACTCTTTTTACTGCTTTGTAAAGTCTATTGTTTTCAATATTTCGGAAACTACTAAAGTTGAAAAATAAACTTTGGCACTTTCCAAGGGCATACTTAGAGGCCTAAAGAAAAAATATTTTGGAAAATTTTAAATCTTTCAAAATCGAAAAAATTTGTTGTGTTATACCGCTGATATATCTAAAGATATTATACAAGTTTAAGAAAGGTTTTTTTGTTTTTTCAAAAATTTAAAATTTGGAGCTTTTTTTAAAAAAAATTTTTTTTTTTAATTTTTTAACTTTTTAGTCGGATTCTATTGGTTTAACACAAAATTACTTTATTTTGATAACTGAACAATTTGTTTGGCGCTAGTGGAATGTAAAAGCAAAAATGTAAAAAAAATGTTAAGCATATCACGGAAAAAAATGTTCAGTCAGCAGAAATTAAAATTTTTTTCTCTAATATCAATTATCAAAAAAACATACAAACTCGAGCACTCCTCCAACAACAATTACCGTGAGTATTTTTATGTTTAAATAATTAAACTCCAATAGAAAGTTAAAATAATTAAAAAACTTTTTTTCTTTGAAGAAATTCAGCATTTCAGGATATATTTAGATATATCATAGGAAAAACAAAAAAAAAAATGGAGTCATAAGTTTAGTAGCGAACTTTAATTTACCCTAAAAAAACCAAAATTTTCTGAAATAAGAAATTAAAAATATACCTCTAAGTACCCCCTTTGAAAGTGCTATATATATTTTTTTCCAGAAGTGCTTTCTTGGTTTTTCAAAAATATGAACTCTTGAGGTTTAAAAAAATTTTTTTTTTAATTTTCTAATTGAAGCTAAACACGAAGTTGCCCAATTTTGATCACTGGGGCAGTTGAATGTAAAAAAAATAGTAAACATCAAACAATTTTTTCAATGATCAAAATTGAGTGATATTTTGTAGTAATTGAACTCGACTAAAAGAAAATTCAAATTTTTGTTCTTTAGCAGAACTTCGTTTTATGATAAAAGGAAACTCCACAAAATTTTATTCAAATCGGTAAAGTTCGCGACGAATTCACATGGAATGACTCAAGTGACAACGTGATATCCGAAACTCTTCTCTATCGTTGCCATATTTTCATTATCATGCAACGACTGCACTTTTATTCAAATATTTTGAAATTTAAATCACAGTGTTCCCTCCATAAAATGTAAATAGTATTGCTCTCTGCTGTTATTCTTGATGGCGCATAATTTTGTGCTACAAATTGCATTAAAAGTCATGAATTAAATGCATTTAAATACATTTACAGTGCCATTTGTCAGCATGCCTTCAACCCATTAACTACAAAGTGCAATGCGACAGGAATTAATAGACATTCTTTTAGCAGCATTATTTGGCATGAAATTTGCAATGACATTGACACACGAATTACATTAAATGGCCACCGAAACAGCAAAATTACGGCAAATGACTAGCGCAGTGGCATGTAATCTTAAAGGAACCGAGTTATTCTGATTGTTTTGAATAAAAACACTTCTGTTATGAGTTTTGAGGGCTAAATTAATTTAAAAAAAAAATAAAAATTTATGGCGCTATATACAACAGGTATATCATCATAAGCCTCTTAAGAGATTTTTGCGCCGAGTTTCTCTTCCGATTTCTGGTGTGCCGTTTTGAATTTTTTCCTACAAATTGGCAGGACCTAGAGATTTTTGCCGACTTCGAACGGCATCTACAAAGGATATGAATTTTCGCTGAGAAGCCTTCCATGGCAGAAATACACTCGGAGAGTTTGTCAAACCACTGCCGAGGGGCGACCCCGTTTTGAAAAACTTTTTCAAACCACTGTTGATGTTACTTGTCCCAGGACTCGAACCTTGACCCTTCGGTGTGGTAGGCCGGTAACATTACCGCCAGACCACGGCGACCTCCACTCATTTATTTGTATATAAATAGCTTCCCTACCAACAACTGATAACCAAATTTTTTTCAAAATACCAATACATTCACATTTTATGTTTGAAAAGTTTGCGTTCAAATATACAGACGGACGGAGAGACGGAATTGGTAAATCCACTCAACTCATCGTCCTTATTACTTCAGTTTACTTATTGATGGGCGCATCTCTTCTTCTTCTCATACTTACAAACCTTTCATGTTCATTAAAGGTATGAAAATCAAAAAAGATATATAACTTCCCTATTGCAGCGAGATATTAACAACTTGTACGGATGTTTTACTTGTATGTTATCCGATTTGCCAAATTTTTCGTGGGAATATGCTACAGACTATTGTGAAGCAGCTGACCTATTTTCATTGAAATATCTAGTTGAAAATACAAGCAATCGCCTTTGAAAATAGCAGAATTTTTGTGCTGAAAAGTGGGCGGCGCCACGCCTCCTCCGCCCAAATCCACATAATTTGTTTGCGGTTGAGTTTTGCTTCAGAAGCTTATCATGTGTGCAAGATCTTATTGATATAGCTTGCATGGCTATAAAAATATCGCGTTTTACATTTTACAAACAAATTTTTCAGAACTATGTTAAAAAACTGGGCGTGGCCGTTGACAGTTTCACCCATTTTCACAACATTTATTACACATGTATTCAACATTTTCGCAAAATATCGTTTCGATAAATCAATTTTTGCCGCAGTTATGGCATAAAAAGTTTTGTGGAATAATCCATTATAAAAGGAGTGGGGTCACCAATTTCAAAAATTAATATTTTTCGACTTTCTTCGTACACTGGCACTTTGAAATTGCAACAGAAATGATACAAAGCTTTTGTACGCAAAGTTATTGCCTATTAAATATATCTATGATCTTTTTCAAAATATTTCATATAAAAGTGGGCGTGGACCTTAACCAATTTTCCCGGAACATTCCTTGTATTATTATAAATATGTTTGCTGAATTTCGTTTCGATATCTTAAACAGTTTTTGACTTATGATTAATAATATTTCTAAATTTGACTTTCTCAAAAGTGGGTGGTGCCACACCCATTTTCTAAAATTGTTTAAAAAATTTATTTTTTGCCTTAACTTTAAGGTACACAAAAAAATGTTATCCTTATAAGTGTATTTTCGAAAATATTCCATACCTAAAAAGTGGGCGCGGCTATCATCCGATTCCGCCCATTTTAAATAGCACTCGGAGATGAGTGCCAAGGAACTTGCATACCAAATTTCATTAAGATGTCTCAAAAGTTACTCAAATTATCGTGTTCACAGTCGGACGGACGGACATGGTTTAATCAATTTAGTTTTTCCTCCTGAACATTTTAATATACATGAGTCAATATCTATCTGGATCCGTTTATGCCGTTACATACCACCGTTAGGCGATTCAAGTTAATATACCTTGTGTGCGTAGCACTACTAGGTGTAAAAAAAGTGAGCTGTTTGTCTAAGGACCAAAAATAAAAAATTTTTTCTGGAACCCTCTCAAGATAAGCTTCAAATTTAGTGGCGGACTTTTGCAACTTTTTTTTCTAACCGGTCTAAAGAACACCAAGCAACCTTGGTATTTCCCGGTTGTTCGCGATTCGTACGTTGAGGAAAAAAAATAAATCAATTCAAATATTTACTTAGGCAATTTTCCTGCAATGCATTCTCGTGGGCAATTTTTCGTAGTTTCATATATATTTTTTTCGATTAAATCATCAAGTAGCCTAAAGCTTTTCACCACAAATGCCATTAAAACTTTTAATTACATGCAAATACAAATTCCACATGCCACAAAGTCAACGCTGAATTATACTCAAGCTTTTCATCGTTTAAATTGTGTATTTTGGATACAAATTAGATGAATTGATTTACATAGACAACTGGTTAGTTCTAATTAATTGAATTTGTTTCAACTAAATAGTTTTTGGCTTGTTTTTTCTTTTTGGAAAACTCTTAATGAACTGAGCTTGTAATTGTTAGCTCAAATAAAATGTGTGCCATGACGCTTTAACTCCTGTATTTGTCAATTATAAAAAGCTGAAGTATGAACGAAAAAAATAATAAAAAAAACACTTTACTATTATGCGGTTGCTTTGAAAATGACATGCAGCATTCCAACATAAAATAATTTAGAAACAATAATATGTTCACGCTTCACCGCACGATATCCATTATGCATGCTTATTGTAAAGTGAAGCGTGAAACAATTCAGCTAGTTGTAATTAATTAGAAATGTTAGTTCATCCATCTATTAACAAGGCAAATAGAGCATATTTCCAGGTATTTTTTTTTTTTTGATAAGCAAATTCTTTGGCAATCAACGAAAATAAAATTCTTGAAAAACAGCAAAAGAGCTGTAAAGATATATTATAATTAGTATTATTAAAAACTCTCCTTATTGGTTAGTTTACATCATACATATCATATATATTATTTCTGTAAGGTCTTTTTGTGTTAGTTCCTAATTTTCTGCTCTCATTTGGAACCAATATTAATAAATAAGGTATCGTTTTAAAGGTGGGGGTTAGCTCTACATGCAAAACCATGTTTTAATTAGCGGAGTGCTTTTGTTTAAGCACATTTTATAAAAATGAATTCTTTAAAATAAACGATTGTGGATGCACAAAAAAATCAATTTGTACTGCAACGCTATTGTGACTGTGACATTCACATGCCTCGCGACATCTACATTTGAATACTAAGACTGAACAGTGCTAGAATAATTAAAGGCATAGCGAATATCACAGCGCTCAACCCACTGCGAGCGCGCCATCTACACTTGAACATTGATAAAATATGTTATTAAGACTGCGTTCACATTTGGTCATTATATTGATGTTGTCAATCAACTCAAGTTTATGGCTCAATGTGAATGTAATATAAGTGGTGGAATTTCAAATAGCTGTTTGCGCATATTTGTATAATTTTTTGTGGTCTTACAACAAGTGTAGCTAAAAATCTTTTTTTAAAATTAGAGACAAAAGGTTTGAAAAATCCTGGACCTGGACCAATAAAAGGTTTCAAACCACTTTTGTTTTTTTTTCTGCGCAAGGCGCGCACGGGCCCAGCTAGTAGAAATATATTTGTGGAATAGTATCTAAAATACCTTGCGGTGGATACACATAGTAAAAGAAATTGAAATAAGTGGCAAAGCTGTCAAAAAGTGCTCAGCGGAGTAAGTTCTTAGCGTATTAAAGCGTTATCGGCTAGATTACTAAAACTTCAATTTCACGGGATAATTACATTTTAGGATCCAGAATGCGCATGCTGTACTGAAAAAGACCTGAAAGCAGTCCTGAAGTGATATTGAGGCCATTCTCAAAAAATTTATAAGAAGGCCGAAAATAGTCCCGAACACAATTCTGAAATTTTTCTAAAATTATCTCGAAATGATGTCAAAAAAGTCGCGAAATGTTCTCGAAAACAATCTGGAATTGATCCCGAAAATGACACGAGACTGGTCTCAAAAAGGTGACGTATCATAATGTCAATGGAATTAATGTCAATTTCATATACATACATATATAAGGTGAAAAATGAAAATTTGGAGTAAAACGTGCTTAGTTCATTATCTATGTCACTGGACCGGAAATAGTAGTTGTGTTGTTATTATAGAAATTAGTATATAGAAATAAGTATTGATGATATTTAGCGTTTCTGATATTAATTCGCCTTTTTTGTACCAACAATTTTTGTTGATTTACGGCTTGTACATTTTCAAGTATACATGAACAAGGCCAAGAATAATAATTTTTCACTTTTTGAATTTTTATAAAAATTATTATTGATTTTTTTATTTTTTAAAAATTATTTTTAATTAATTATTAAAAGTTTTTTAATTGAATTTCGGAGGCTGTACAGGCCGTAAATCAACAAAAATTTTTGGTATAAAAAATAAAACAAAACCGAGAGCACGCGGTAAGGCAGTTCTGCTGATGATGATAAAACAGATCTGTCAAAAATTCCATCATGATCACACTACTAACTGTCAAATGGCGGAAGTGGTTCATGCATATGGTAAAGAAGAATATAACTAGGAGTTTAGATGACATCAAAACCAGCGTAATGTTAGCTTAATGGTTAGCAATGCGTGCCAAAATTTCTCTGATGAGTGAAGTCTAGCAGCTTCCGAAATGGATCTATGAGAAAAGCTATGGCAGTTGTCTCTAAACATTTTTTTTACTCTATTCAATTAAAAACCTTTTAATAATTAACTAAAAATGATTATTAAAAAATAAAAAAAAAAACAATAATAATTTTCATAAAAATTCAAAAAGTTAAAAATTATTATTCTTGGCCTCGTTTCATGAATACTTAAAAAAGAATTAATTTCAGTGACGCTAATTCTCAAAATAATTTGACATTATTTCTCTTTGCAATTATGATGCGTCACCCTCAAAAAGGCCTGTAATGATTACGAAATTAAAAAAAGTCCCGAAAACAATTCAAAAATGATCCTGACGAAATCCTGAAATGTTCCTAAAAAAGTTAAGAAAAAAATCTCGAAAGCTTCCCGATTTAGTCCCGAAAACAATGTCGATAGGGTACCCCAAATTGTCCCGTAAAGATCCAAACCATACCTAATTCTGATACAATTAGCTATTTCCTAAATTCTATATTACCTATATTCTATTACAATACTCTGCTACAATTTGTTCTTTCCGTTGCATCAAACAAAAGTGTCGATCTACTCCAAGAAAAATTAACATTTCACTCTCAATTAAAAACTTTGCATTACTAGCATAATTCCAAGATAACGAAACCAACAGAATTTGATAGGCCGAACTCGGAGCGAAATGCTGAGTCGCCTACTTTCCCCCTGTTTAATTTAGTACACCTTGGCGTATGAGTAATATTCGGTTATAATTTGCTTGCTATCAACGCGATCAATATTGTCGCTATATCATTTAACGCTCATTTAGCTGTCCGCTATTTCAATTAAAATAGTAATAAAATACTCACTTTGAATTTAGTACGTTTCAATTCATTTCCGTTCACTCGTGACTTGTGAAATTAAAGCCAGTTAAACGGTTAATTGATTATTGATTTCAATTGGTTTAGATGACAGCAATGATTTTCAGATTAAACTATTGTAAATTTATACGAATTTGATTTCATTAAGGCAATTAAAAAGTTAGCTATAAATACAGTTTTTTTAATTAGTTAACTTTTATTTGTATGTGCATGTTAGCAAATTTGGTATTCAATCAAAGCTGGATTTCTATGAAATTCACAAGCTAGGTATGAGTATGACATACAGGGTGGCTGATGAAAGCCGCTACCAAAAAAAAATTAAATAACTTTTTTTCTATTTAATGAATCTGGTAAATTTTTTTTTTATTTTGCAGATTGACTTTTACATTTAACAAAAATGGATAACTGGGACACTGAAACAAGAATTTGGATTGTCCGCCGCTATCACGCACTGGAGTCCGTAGTTTCGGTTCAAAGAGAGTATAGGCGCACGTTTGGCGGCAATCCTCCGAGCAGATGGACCATAATAAGACTTGTAAACAATTTTGCCGGGCATGGGACAGTCAACAGAAGACCTTACCATCGAAACCCTTCAGTTCGAACGGAGGAAACAATCGCTGCTGTAGCTGCTGCCATACAAAACAATCCACGTGTTTCGACAAGAAGCTTATCTGCTCAAATGGGTGTAAGCAGACAGTCATTACAGTCAATTATGCACAAAGATTTGGACTTATTCCCATATAAAATTCAAATGGCCAACAAACTGAACGCTGCAGACTTTCCGATTCGCTTGGAATTTTGCCAGAAGATGCTTCAAATGGTGGAAGAGGATGGAAACATGTTGAACTGTCTTTTCATGTTTGACGAGGCCCATTTCGATTTAAACGGCAACATAAACAAACAAAATTGTCGAATATGGAGTGCTTCCAACCCACAGATACTCCATGAGACGGAATTGCATCCACTTCGTGTCACAGTGTGGTGTGCAGTTTCATCACGCTGCATTGTCGGGCCCTACTTCTTCGAAGAAAACGGTCACACCGTTACGGTTACTGGAGACCGTTACTTGAGCATTTTGAGAGAGTTTTTCTATCCAGAATTACGCCGAATGAGAATTTCTTTCAACTCTGTGTGGTTTCAGCAAGATGGCGCAGCTCCTCATATAGCCCAACCTGTTATGACAGAATTGCGACGAAAATTTCCCAATAAGCTGATATCCAGAAACTCCACATTCCGTTGGCCACCCAGGTCGCCTGACCTTACTGCACCTGACTTTTTCTTGTGGGGTTATTGCAAACAGGAAGTCTTCAAAGCAAAACCAACAAATTTGAATGAACTAAGGCAATCCATTCGAGAAACAATTGCGGCTATTCCTGTCTCAACTCTCCAAGCAGTAATGAACAACTTTTTGGTAAGATGCCGCACATGCATCGACGAGCAGGGGGGCATTTAAATTCCATTATTTTTAAAACTAATTAAGCTATATTTAATAAAATTTAAGGAGCTTTAACATGAATAAAAGAAAAATGAATTCCATACACTGAAAAAAAAGATATTTGAGTTTCTTAATGTAGCAAAATTCATCAGCCACCCTGTATTAAAGCATTACTGGGGTATTTACTGTGAAAATAATGTGTCTTGCACAAGTTTGTAGGAATTGCTAGAAACCTTTCGAAGAAGGTGTGTGCATGACACGAAAATAGTTACTAATAAATCGACATTCTGTCATGTTATAGAATGATAAATAGTTGCCTTTTGAAGCCTTTATACCATTTGGTTAAATTTGTAAATTTCCAAGTATTCATGAAACGAGCTCAAGGCCAAGAATAATAATTTTTCACATTTTAATTTTTATGAAAATTATTATTGTATTTTTTTTTTTTAATAATCATTTTTAATTAATTATTAAAATTTGTTTTAATTGAATAGAGTACGAATTTTTTTTTTTTTTTTTTGCTAGAGACAACCGCCATAGCTTTTCTTATATATCCACTTCGGAAGCTGCTAGGCTTTATTCACAATTTCATATAACTTTTTAAATCTATCTATCGTATATTGAAAAAAATGGCAATTTTACTCTAGGAGGTAGGCCAGCTTATTAGTATGAATAATTAAAGCTTTTGAGCTTTGTCCACTAGCATTTGAAAAATATAGCAATCGTAATTAGCACTCTTATCACCTTATATAACTTTTATTTAAAATTGCTTTTACAGTTTTTTTTTTGAGTTGTCTTTTGCACAGTGATTTCATTCTAGAAACTAATGAGTACGGATGACTATATAATATTAAAATAGCTCTGAGCTTCTGCCCCAATTTTAAGTGTTTTCCTTTGAATTTGCAGTACCTATTTGCCCGAATAAATTCATGTCGTATGTAACGTTTTCAAACACATTGGAAACTCAGAATTAATTTTCAACAAAGACTCAGAGGGTTTATTTTACTGTTATTGATTTTCTCCAGAGATATTCTCGGTGTTTCCTTTGAAAACCTGTTTACAAAAGTATGTGAAACAAACGAACAAATTTGCTCTAGATTTGTAATCATTTAAAATATTCTAATTTAATTAAATATCGTTCTTTATTTATTGTCGATAAAAAATACATAAATTCACTAATTCATAGCACATGAAGTCGAAAAATAGGCATCAAAAACGGAGTAGAGCCATTTGAAACAAAACAATGCTGTCCGATTTTCACATACGACATTTATTTATCCGTTCGAAGCTGTGATTGTTTCATAGTCGCCGGTTTTGCCGATCATTGGCTAGTGGCGCTCCAACTTGTGTAAAAAAATGTTGCGAGCTCTTTCGTGATTTGAACTAAATATTACTCGATTTTCAGCTTCCGAAGTGTGCTAAAATACTCAGCCTTATATGTTTTTTTTTTTTAATTTTAAATTTTCTTATTTATGAATCTATGGTTAGTTTTTCCAAAATGTTTACGAATTTTCTGTATGTATCACTCATCTAAAAAAGTCAGACACGTTCTGTAGCGAATTTTATGGCCTACAATGAAGCATGGATAGGTTTTTGATTGTGTTTCCGTTGTTCATTAAGTGTCAGAATACAGTGAATCTCAAACTGCTCGCTCGTACGTGCTTAACAAACCTTTATAATTGCTTTTTCAAATCAACAAAACAAAATGAGTCAATTAAAGTATGTCAGACTTTATAGTTGCCTTTATTTACTAATTAATTAACGCTTTTGTTTCTTAATTAAAACTTTTTGGTTTTTAAATAAATTTTTTAAATTTTTAAATTTCCAAATAAAAAATGAATCTGAATGCTACGTATCCTGTTGACTCTGTGATTCGCTGGCACTTTGACGGGTAGAGTTTTAGACTCCATAAATAATGACAAGCGTGTACGTTGGTCCTGCTCAAAATGCAGATCAACTGAAGTTGACCTTTTCAGGCTTTCCAGGAAACTCCAAATTCGTTTTCTGAAATAGGAAAAGAAATTTGAATAACAACTGAAGTTAAATTTACAAACCTTTTTTCTATTAAAAGTGCTAAAGTTTTTCTTTTTGAAGAAGTTATAAATATTTCAACATTTGCTCATAACTTTTACAAAAAAATTATTTTAGCATTTTTAAAATAATAAAATGTAGAGAAATGTCATCATTAAAAAATAAGTCAAAAATCAGTCAAAGTATTACACGCAGCCTCAAGGTATCAATCAAGGTTGGTCTACTTTTTGCCGTTAGAATGGACATAAATCAAAAAAAGGACAAAGTCGAAAAATCTTGATACACATTCACAAATTTTTGCTTCGAACTCAGTTGTTGAAACTCATTTTCGCATTAAAAATTTTGTATTCAGTCATTCATTTTTGAATGAGTTCCACGAATGCCTACCCGGAAGAGAAAATTTCAATCAGAATGGCTGTGCTAGTTAATCAGGACTGCAAAACTGACGAAGGATTCCTATTATTGGCCACAAGCTTCCTTATATAATCATCATTCTTACATGTTGGTGCTTACGTGCCTAGCCGATTTCGGTAGTTGCGTATCAAAGCACGAATATTAACTCTTTTTGGTGGTAACTGACACCAATTAGAATAACCAGGAGGCCAAGTCACCCACCAGTGGTGCCACATGATGTGAAATTACTCTTTTTGAGGGACATTTAACTATAAAATTTTGTAAAAGGAAAAAAGGCGCATTTATAAGTCATTCGTATAAAAAAGGTAGTTTTTGGACAGTCCAACTGCTTGACGTTTAGGTTGCTCATGAACGGTTTTCGAAGACTTTAAGTTTTCAACGCTAACCGGTAGTTTAATTGATAGAAATTGGTCGGTTATCTACCAAAAAAGCAGCGGTCAGCGATAACCGGACATGAAAAATTGGCTTATACTTTGAAAGTAGTACGATAGAGTGTTTAGCTTTAAAAAAAACTCTATGTGCGTACTACTTAATCTTACATTACTAAAAAAAAAATAATTTAAATTCTTTGAAACTTTTTTATTTTAGATGTGGGTACTTGAGGGAATTTTTCCAATTTATGTCAGAAATTTAGGCGAGATTATCTGACATTACTGTCCTACACCTGGTTTTCCATTTCAGTTGAGGCTTCATTCATCCTCTGCTGCCAAATGCAAGATGGACCTGCGTGACGCAGTCAGCGCAGTTTATTAAATAGCGATACAAGGACTTCTTAAAAGCGATTCAATTTGAAATCAGTCTTCATAAGGATCATACTAGGGACACACATTTTTCCAATTTCGGGATTTTCGGGATTTAATTTTACAATCTCCGAATATTTGGGTATTCGTTATTCTTAAATAGATTAGTTTGAATGAAAAATTTAGTTAATATAGAATTTATAATATAGATACCATTACAGTTTTAGGTAGGGTTCGGATAATTTCGGCATGGCTTTCGCGACTTTTTGAGGAAAATTTCGATACATTTATGAGTTCATTTGGTGATCCTTTCGGGATTGGTTTCGGGACAATTTCGGAACTTTTTTGCGGAAAATTCGGGACTGTTATCGAATCATTTAATTTCAGGACCCTTTCGGCATCGTCTCGGGAACATATCGAAACTTTTTTCGGACCATTCCGGGATTGTTCTCTAGAATTTTTCAGGATGATGTTCTTTAGAAACGCAACTTGTAGCTTTTATTTATTTTTCCTAATACAATATAAAAAGTAATAAATTTATTACTTTAAATTAATGATTGACATGGATATATTAGTACCTACGCTCCAGCTTCTCAATTACAATATAAATTTTGTGATGCACAATTTGCGCATTTTATGCGCTTCGAGAACACGCCTAAATGTATGCAGCGGAATTTACGGTTTGGCATTATAGACATTTTCGTTTGGGAACATTTGATTTTGTATTTATCCAGAGCAACTGAAGTTTAGGGAGTCATCCGTAGTATTAAGTAAATAAATACAAAACTATCTCATGTTACTTTAAGTAACACATTAACAAATAATTGTTAAAAAATTAAGAGGATTTCAGCACCAAATTAGATAGTGATCCCGAAATCCCGGTTTTGGTATCCCTAATGCATACATATTCACTTCGCTATGAATATAGCTTCCAAGAATGTAAAAAGTCTCAACATAATAGAAGTGAACAAAAGTGAAAAGTGCCTTTTGCTATGAGTTTTAAGAAAAATTAGCACTATTCGCAATTGTTCAATGGAAAAAAGTCAGTGTGTGTCCTAATGAGTAATTCGCCTCCTACGCGTGTGACCAGCTACCAATTTTTATTCCGGTGAAAGATCAAATCTGACAAATTTATATTCTTTTCATATAAAAGATACAGGTTTTTACCTTTTAATGGGTTAAGACTGAAATATTTTTGACTTTCTGGTTTTTTTATTTTGTCAAAGCAGAACTTTTCTAATGCGTTTCTTTATTTAGTGAACTGAATTTTTGTGAAATAAAAAGTTAATAAAAAATCATTGTACAATCAATAATTAACATGAAAGGGTATTACAACTTTGGTCCGATGTTTGTAAGTATGAGAAGAAGACGATATAGACCCACCAATAAGTATACCGAAATGATCCGGGTGATGAGCTGAGTCGATTTAGCCATGTTCGTCTGCCCGTCTGTCTGTTTGTACTCAAACTAGTCCCTCAGTTTTTAAGATATCTTGATGAAATTTGGTATGGAGCAATACAACAAATAGCTCCCATACAATCGATTTTTCCGATAAATGGGGTTTGGGCTATGTTTCTTTAAATTAATAGTTTTGCAGAGTTTGTGCTAATTGTGAGTAAGGATCGGACACTTACAACAATGGTGCGTACTCATGAAAGGTATAAAGTCTTCGGCACAGTCTAAGCCAGCCCTTTCCTTACTTTTTTTTTTTTTTATTTCGTTTAAAACTAAAATTTAATATAATTGTTCACTTGCGACTTTGGTGTTTGGCCGAATATTGTCTTACATTCGGCTACGGTATCGGGTTTGGCTGAAATTTCAACTTCGGCTTTAAATAATCCTGTCAACTGTAAAAGTTATTTATCTTTATCCCATAATGCAAACGTACTTGCTGTAAAATGTTCAGAAAGAAATGTATGAACCCTTCCCTCTTGTTTCTGCTAAATGTGTTCAAAAAATATCGGTAAAACACGTACATGGTACAAATGGAATTTTTTTTAAATATTTATTTTATTAGCTGCTGAAAATTTAATTTGATTTGCGTTTTTCACTCACATGCAGACCCTTTTATTCTAAGTGATACTATACTGCGACATACTTTACTTTTTTCCTTACACAAAGCTATGCCAAAGTACACGTGTGAATGCATGTGTGTGAGTGTGTGCATGTTTGGGGTATTTTAGTATGGTTTGTGCGGAGAGCATCACTAAGTTGGCATGCACCAAAGGAATATAGCTCAAAGGCATTCAATTTCCTGTGAATTGTGTGAGAGAATGGGTGTGTGTGTGCTTGGTATTGAGCTGCGAATTTGGCCAATTTTAATGCTTTTCACGTATTTTTAAGTGGGCGTTGAGGTAGCAATCTACTGAGTTGATGTCTCATTTTAGAGAGGGAAATTCAATAACCATTTAAGTGCTTTTAATATATCATCCAAAGATTGTTCAATCAACCATTACTATTCTGATATATTGACAGCCAAATGTGTCACAACTGTGTTGGAAAAAGTGATGGTAAAGCCCAAGTTCCAGAAGATTGGCCAAAAACTTGTCAAATGCAAAATCTCACCATGTTTATATTATTATTTTTGTTTTTGTTAGCACTTATCTGACTGACTAAACTATTGAAGAATATTTCTCCAAACTCATCTTATTTACCTAACTGGAACGAATACAATTATAAATAATTGTATTACATTACGTAAAGGTACTAGCAGCGAAGACTATCGGCCTCAACAAATTCGCCACATTTTTTCTAGGTGCTGTGGAAATCAAACAAACAGCACTTTTTCTTAATTTCTGGGCACTCGGAAATCTTTAACATTTTACCTACTTTGTTTTTTTCTCCACAATCAGTCAATCGATTAATTTTTCTCTTGATTTTTTAAAGATTATTTGTAACTAGTAAAGCCCGCTAGCTTCGCTGCGTCTCAGAACTAATAATAGACTAAGTCCGATTTTAATCATTTTATCCCATACCAGATAATATATGGTACTTAATTGCATCGCTTATTGCAGCACTCATTATTACCCGTCGTTTGATACTCATATTGTACTAAACAAACTTTTGATCATCTTGGTCCACATATTGGTCGATATCTTCTGAACTAGTCGAGCTTTCGGAACAAGAGATATCTTAAATTTTAAGTTGAACGTCTAGTAATACAACCATTTAATTCCATTCAACAGTTTTTGAGTGATGCGCCCCCAAACATACAGACAGACAAAAATTCTAAAAATGGTTGATTTGGCTCCTATTGGCTTAATAATAATGCCTGCTAGCGATTTTTCTTAAATATCAGCAATGTACAGGCATCAACCTTTTACAATTTTATCATATGTAGCGAATTTGATGTGAGGCAGAAATGTCGAGGTACTTTGCTGCGTAATTTTTTTTCGGTAGCATGTTTTTTTGTTGCCCCACACTACAGTAGTATAAAACCAAATGCCTCATTTTGAAAGATTAACATAACGAAAGTTATTGAAATTTGTACTAGGGGCAAATATGGGAAATTTTCGAGATATATCAGAAACCGTAAAAAAATTTGGAAAAAATTTATCTAATTACTTCCAAACTAATTTTTATTCAAACGTTAGTGAAATGAAACACAAATTAAGTATAATAATTAAAAAAAATCAAAACATGCAAGTATTATTTTTCGTTTTATTTTTCCACACTACTTTTACCCATGAAGTCGAAACCACCACGCTTCTACGTCTATTTGATACCCTTATTGTTTAGACAAGTTTTGTGGGTCCCTGGGTCCAAATATCGGAATACACCTCCGAAGAAGTAGAAATATCGATATGAGAACCATAGTACGTCAAAGCTCTCTTCAGTACCTTTCGTTTGATAGCCATATTGCAGGTAGAAAGATTTTTTACCCGGTTTCATATTTTTGAAGATATTTCGAAAACCGGGTTTCGGGTATCAAAAAAAGTTTACCCAAATATACTTTACATAAATATCTACATGCTGCTAAACTTTTAACATAATCGGTCAAATTAGCAAAAATATTTAACAGTTTTTCGGGTTTTACTTTCATCTATATATCCGAAACCGGTTTTCGGATATCGACAATTTTTCCCCAAATCATTCTTCGTTTATTCGTCAGTACGCTAGTAAAATTTGAATGAATGCATAACCAATTTGGCACTAAAAAATATTTGACGGTTTTTGGCTATATATTTTTAACGATATCTCCAAAACCGGATGTCGGATATCAAAACAATTTGGCTTAAATATAAGCTTCTTATATCTCCACACGTTGCTAAAATTTCAACAAAATCGGCGCAGTATAAATGTATATTAAACACTGCGACTTGAATTTATATATATTATCTCCGATATATTGACTATATCTTTTTGAGGCATTATGTAAGACGAATTACGCCTCTTTATCTACCAATGTACCAGAAAAAAAGTTATTCATGTTTCAAAAAAATTTTTTTTTTGGCAAAAATGTAACACTACGGCGGATTTGCCCATAAGTATCTGATTTGAAACCCGAATATGTGACCGGCCGTATGAAGCTAATAAGAAAACTCTTAAACAATCCCATATTGCAACTACTCTCCATTGTAGACCGAGCACTATAGAAAAGAGGGCTTTCGCATACTTGAACTTCGTCAGACATTTTGTGCATGCATTTCGTCAAAACTGGATGATGGCAAGACTGTAGCAGATATCTGTTCACCAAACTTCGCAAAATCGATGTTAATGAGTAACTAAACCACTATCTGTCACGCAGAAACGCACTTAATAGAAGCCTGCCATAGAGAACGCCTCCGCAAAGGTTTACCCTCTAGGTCGATGTGAGCTATTTTAGACTGCCAGACACTCTTAAGGGGCTTTCAATCCTACACAACTACTGCGGTTATTGATCACGAATACTTAGAAGTGCTCAACGAAATGGGAACAAAAAAAAGAATTTTTTGCAATGGGCTCGAAGCCATGAGGGACACGAAATTAATGAGGAGGCAGGGCGCCCTTCCAAAAAATGTGCCTCAACAGCATTTTATGGTCCAGAATGTTGCTGTGGGCTCAACAAAATCCACATCAAGAAAATCCTGAAATAGTTTTTGTGAAACTGGAGCCGCTGCCTAGGACGTGTCCCTTCTAAAGTGTTTATGAGAAAGCTAAACTCATTACTTTGGGCACATAGCACATATAGACCTTAACTTAAATGATACTGTTACTTTTATGAACTTCGCCATAAAAACCCGGTACCCATTCTCTGCGAATGAACTGGTTTGGCAAAATGTAAACTCTCCCGTCTAGCAAAGGTCAGCTACAAGTCACAGTTAAAAGTGCGATTGACCCATATTGTATTGAATTCTATAAAAAAAAGTTCAAAAAGGTTATTTTCGCCTGAGTTTGGTACTTTTTTAATTAACAGTTTTGCATAGTAACAGGTGGAGAAGACATGTCGGTAACTTGTTTTGTTGTAAATAATATATTTTCTTGTAAAGCTACATTGTAATCTTAATGGTCACCAAGCGCGCGTTTGCGAAAATGTCTAAATATTTTACCAGAACGAATTCATTTCTCTAGCCGAAAATACCTCAAACATTCTTCTGTGCATTTTAGTTATGCAAGTTATACAAAATTTGTGATTTCAGGCACAATAGCCCTCTAAATGCTTTCTTCCCTCTCCACATTCACAGCATTTTGTGCCTTTTCTGGCATATTCAAAATTTTTAAGTATACTATTTATTTTATTCTGCTTCAGTATCATTTACGTCACTTGCATGTGGCAGCAGCTGACAAATATGAAATTTAAATATTATTTTTTAAGTATCTTTACTTTCTCTAAGGAGCAACAATATACAAATTTAATAGTTTTCAAACTCCAATCACCATTGTTTGCAGATCAAAAACTCATAAAGGCCATGAGTAAGTGAATTTAAATTTTTCTATTGCCGAGTACTCGCTAACAAAGATGCATGCCGTAATGTGAATTTCCTGGAGAGAGGTTGATTGGGAAAAGAAAATTAGATTGATTTAAAGTGAAATTGTTTGTTTAAAAGGAACCGTTGAAGAATGAAGGTAACTAATTTAAAGATGCAGCTACAGCGTTGGACATGCAAATATTTGATTTATCTTATTATATTTTGCGTTTATTTAACTATTTACTTTTAATAAAAATAATAAAAGGAAAGCTACAGTGCGAACAAAACTATAATGTCAAACAGAAAAATATTTAACCCACTTGAAAACAGGGTTGGGTTATTTTGAATAAAAAACTTCTTAAATAAAAAATAAAATTATAGTCATTATTCAAAAAAAAATTGAGTGATAAGTAAAATGTTATTTGTTATTCAAAAAATGTTTAATAAAGAATAAAATTTCAATTTTTATTAAAGCTTTTGAAAATAAAAAATAAGCACAACGCGATACAGTAAAATTATACCCATATGTGCGTATAGATACAACTTGTATTTATGAAGATTTTTTGGATTATTTCTGCATAAATTGATATTCACTGAGTTGATTTGATTCTGGTTCGGAACCATTTCTCGACAAAATAAGGTTTTTGGCGGGATTGCCTGGATGTTTTCAGGGTAGTTTAACCAAACATTTTGGGACTTTTTAAGAGTCAATATTATTTTCAAGACTATTCTGGAATCATTTCTGCACTTTTTCGCTGAAATTTCCCTGAAAAAGTACCAAAATGACCACTAAAACAATTCCAAAAGAGTCCCAAAAAGTTTTAATATAATCCCTTAAAGTATTCTGAAAAGATTCCAAAACAATTCCAAAATAACCCCGAAAGGAAGCAAATAGTCCCGCTCAAAACCTTATTTTATCCAGATATGATCCCGAACTTGAATCAAATCACCTCAGTAAATCTCAATTTACACAGAAATAACCAAAAAAAATTTCATAAATGCACAATATATCTATAGGTACATATAGGTATAATTTTTCTGTATCTCGTTGTACTTATTTTCAAAAGCTTTAATAAAAATTTAAATTTTATTCTGTATTCAAAGTCTTTTGAATAACAAATAACATTTTACTCATCACTCAAATTTGTTTAAGTAACAAATAAATTATTTGTTATTTTTTCATCATTCGTCACTCAAATTTTTCAAAACGCCTATTCCCGTTTGAAAAGAATCTTTTTTTTTTTAATTTTCAAAAAATTTCAATTTTTGTTTTTTCACTTTAAGATGTAATTTCGGAAAAAAATCCGTTGTAAATTTAAGATTCTATTGTTGACACTAAAATATCTTCTTTGTTAGTAGAAAACTATCGAAATTCGGATATTTTGTAGGGTTAGACCCGAATTTTGCCCGAATATTTCTCACAAAATCTTTGTTGAAGTCTTCATGTCTGCCGCAAGGTATCAGACGAAGTTCGACTTTAAAGTCGATCTTGGTCCACTTTCTTGTTGACAGTTCTAGCAGTCACGAAGAGCAAATTAAGTTGCATTGAAATTCATAACTTTTAATGATATAACAAATATGATAGCATGAATAAACTTTGGGTTCGAATCCCAATCCTACTAAGAAATCTTATAATAAAGATTTTATGGATTCTCCTAATATCAAAAAGAGTAAAGTTTTATATTTATGTGGCGTGAAAGTTATAGTTTTACTTAAACTTGTTTGCTTTTTGAATCTGTGAAAATATTCTATCAGCACTTTTCGTTTATCCCTTGTCAAATTTGATTTCGGGGCAAATCGGCTTCGGCGTTTGGCCATCTTCAGTGTTGCCTTTTGTTTTCTTAATTAAAAATAACAAAACTGCCAAAAGAATGAAACAACAAGAGATATGAAAGCAGCAAATATACATAGCAGACTTGAAAGAAGAGAGAACTCTTCAAACGAGTATGACAACGCCATGGACAAAATATTTACAGAAAAGCTCCAAGATTGGATATACTCGTATGCCCTGAAGTAAGTAGCAGCATTCATCATTCGAAGAATGGGAATGGGTAGACCAAATTCCGAATGAGGACCTAATCAAACCCAATATCTTATTTCTGAATGCGGTAAATGTCATTATGAAAGTTTATGGCCAAATAACATACAGTCTTACCGAAGTGCCGAATAATATTTTGATTCAAAAACTTCAATTTTTTAAATGTTTTTATCCAGAGGCACAAAACTGGGACAATTAATACAAAAAATGGCTAAACTGGGTTTGTAAAAAAATTGGTTTTATTATGGTAACATATTATTATATATGTATATTGTAGAATAAACTATAATTTGTGGAATTTTATATATCCGAACTTGTTCTGTCTGGATCAGTTATTCTTGTATTTTGTTTACGTCATTGTTGAAAAAAGTAAAATAAAAGAAGTACAAAAGGCAAAACTTATATATGAGTGGTGGAAAGCTACATGCACCGTAAAGGGTTAATTTATATTTAACTGTCAATAACACTTCGTTGATTACATTTTGTTGTATACATTTCAGATATTTATGGAGAGTGCACGGCTCTCTTTTCCCTCATTTCCAGTTTTTTGAGGTTTTAAGAAATTCGCCTCATATCACTGCTTACCGAATCTCAGTTGCATAGTATGTATACCTCTAGAGATACAGGGTGGCTGATGAATTTTGCTACATTAAGAAACTCAACTAATTTTTTTTTCAGTGTATGGAATTCAGTTTTCTTTTATTCATGTTAAAGCTCATTAAATTTTATTAAATATAGCTTAATTAGCTTTAAAAATAATGGAATTTAAATGCCCCCCCTGCTCGTCGATGCATGTGCGGCATCTTACCAAAAAGTTGTTCATTACTGCTTGGAGAGTTGAGACAGGAATAGCCGCAATTGTTTCTCGAATGGATTGCCTTAGTTCATTCAAATTTGTTGGTTTTGCTTTGAAGACTTCCTGTTTGCAATAACCCCACAAGAAAAAGTCAGGTGCAGTAAGGTCCGGCGACCTGGGTGGCCAACGGAATGTGGAGTTTCTGGATATCAGCTTATTGGGAAATTTTCGTCGCAATTCTGTCATAACAGGTTGGGCTATATGAGGAGCTGCACCATCTTGCTGAAACCACACAGAGTTGAAAGAAATTCTCATTCGGCGTAACTCTGGATAGAAAACCTCTCTCAACATGCTCAAGTAACGGTCTCCAGTAACCGTAACGGTGTGACCGTTTTCTTCGAAGAAGTAGGGCCCGACAATGCAGCGTGATGAAACTGCACACCGCACTGTGACACGAAGAGGATGCAATTCCGTCTCATGGAGTATCTGTGGGTTGGAAGCACTCCATATTCGACAATTTTGTTTGTTTATGTTGCCGTTTAAATCGAAATGGGCCTCGTCAAACATGAAAAGACAGTTCAACATGTTTCCATCCTCTTCCACCATTTGAAGCATCTTCTGGCAAAATTCCAAGCGAATCGGCAAGTCTGCAGCGTTCAGTTTGTTGGCCATTTGAATTTTATATGGGAATAAATCCAAATCTTTGTGCATAATTGACTGTAATGACTGTCTGCTTACACCCATTTGAGCAGATAAGCTTCTTGTCGAAACACGTGGATTGTTTTGTATGGCAGCAGCTACAGCAGCGATTGTTTCCTCCGTTCGAGCTGAAGGGTTTCGATGGTAAGGTCTTCTGTTGACTGTCCCATGCTCGGCAAAATTGTTTACAAGTCTTATTATGGTCCATCTGCTCGGAGGATTGCCGCCAAACGTGCGCCTATACTCTCTTTGAACCGAAACTACGGACTCCAGTGCGTGATAGCGACGGACAATCCAAATTCTTGTTTCAGTGTCCCAGTTATCAATTTTGGTTAAATGTAAAAGTCAATCTGCAAAATAAAAAAAAAATTAACCAGATTCATTAAATAGAAAAAAAGTTATTTAATTTTTTTTTGGTAGCGGCTTTCATCAGCCACCCTGTATGCAGTAAAAAAATATTGTATGGAAAATGCCACAGCCCTTAGACTCAAACCCCATTAATTTACCAAATTATTTTTAGCGCATGACTCTGGTAGATTTTTAGTTTGTTTTCTAAATTTGTTTATTACACCGCGTTACACACATTCTGTCCTATAAACCAAATATACTTTTTCGGAAAGGGGAGAAAAAATAAAAATACCCGTGTATCGGCGATTTTCATGTACACGTCAGAATTTTTTTGTTTTAGTCGTGTGCGACTATTGCTATAGAAATTTATGCAAGTTTACTGATGGACGGTCAACAATAAAGTACTAACAATTTGGCTAGCACGTACAGAGCACTGCAAAAAAAAAAAAAAAAAAAAAATTCTGACGTGTACATGATATAAGTATTTTTGGTTCATAGGACAGAACTAAAGCTCGTTTTTGTAACGCAGTGTTATAGGTCAATCCTTTTGGGATGCAAATTAAACTTTACATACATACATACAGGATTAAAAATTTATTTATATAGATTACAAACTGTTTACGGGTAAAAAGTCCAGTTTTCTAGAAAATGAGTGTGATGAAAATGGTTTCAATTTAAAAATAAAAAAAGAGCTTTAAACTGATTTGCTATACACACAGAGTTTATGCAAGCAAACCATCGGTTCTTACCCCGCAAACCGTCGGAGTCATAAATGAGGCAGAAAGGAGTACCAAATGGGAGCGCTCGTTATGAGCTCATTTATGAGTCTGAAAAAAAGAATGGTAGGCGGATATAAGTCTAATTTCATATATCATATGAGCTTGAATAGAAGTTATATATCAACACTCTTGGTCTCATAATCGGCACTTATTGGACATCAAAAATACTCCTGTACAAAACCTCTCAGGCTGATTTATCTCTATTACGATCTGATCTTTTTGGCTCCTTAAAAGACACTTTTGGGAATTGAAATTGAGTCATGCAGATTGACAAATAATGCTTGAAGCTGTTTGCCAAAGTTTTGTTAAAGGATATTTGGGTGAAAAACCTGGAAACGCTCACCTTTGTACATTTCCCATGCGTTTGAAAAAAAAAAAGTTATATACGTTTTCATAAACTCCGGCTAAGGCTAACGCTGCTTTAACTTACGTGAATCGCTCTGTTGCCTGTCAAAGTAAGCACCGCTTACCGCCAAACGATTTTTATGAAAGTGGTCTTGAGAATCCGCAATGCATGGGTACGGCGTATCGATACAGTTCCAATCCAGCAGAAAACTTGAAATGACCTAAAACAATAAAAATATAAAAAACAAACAAAAAAAATTTTTTTTAAGCAAATGAAATGGACATTTGTTCCAAATTTGAAATGTAAAATAAAACTCTCGACAAGTTGCACATTATTTTCATCACATCGAAGTCATAAAATAATCCGACCATTTTTCGCATCTTTCAGACTCATATCGGACTCCTAAATTGAGAGCAATCCCAGAATGTTCATGGGGTATCGTCGTTTGAGTTTTTTGGTTTAGCTTAGAATCCATTTTAAGATTTAAGCCTCTTTATTTAGTTTGATTATAAAGGTAAGCAGAAAGAGTTAAACCAATTATTGTAAGTTATTGAAGGATTTGGAATTTCCTATAAAAGAAGATTCAAACAAATGCTAAAACTCATTCGTGATATAAAAATTAAGCCCCAATTTTTGACCGTGTAAAAACCAACTATACCGTATATAAAAGCGGTGACAATGCTTATAAAAATTATTTTTTGTTACCCATCTAAACTGAAGCTTAGCCCTTAATATGAAACCTTAAATTTGAAAATCAAACTAATCAGTAAATTAATTTTGGCCCGGCTGGTAACCCCTTTTGTAAAATCGATGAATTATTATTTATCAATGGACCAAAAACTTGCAAATCTAGAAGTCTAAGAAACCAGAGAGTGAAAATAAGTTGTTGCTTAGGTGTAAACCCTTTTTTATAAAAGTGATATTAATTATTTATGGAGCAAGCCCTTTTATATAAGACCTCAAATTTAAAAATAGAAGGGATACATAAATACTTTATTGTGAACAGGTGGCAACCCTTCTAATGGATCAATACTTATTATCCTAGTAACCACACTGCAGTGAAACATCAAACTAGTCAGAAAAAGTTCAATCCATACTAGATTACGACTTCAATTTTCATAGTATGTGTTTCAGCGACATAAGCTGTAATAATTTCTTTCGTTTATTTCACTTGCATTGCATGCTATTGTAATTCGCAACCAGCTTATGAAATATTCCAAATATACAATTTCTGTTTTGCAATCCCAAATCGGGGTTTTTCACAGCCAAAATGATGAAAAATTAAAATGAGGTATTGATGAGTCTATTCTCTTATTTTAATCTTTGCTAGAGGTTTTGGTCCACATTTGGACTATGGTTGGTATGATTACACTGCAATTTTACTACTACATTTCCTTCCATTTTGAACTACTATGAAACTGGTATTTTACGACCAGTATGATACTAGTATATTTCCACTATATACAAACTAGCATTTCATGAGTAGTAGATGACTGGAATGTTCTGGTCGAAATCTGTCAATTGACATCTCGTAGGACATCGCCATGTTAAAAATACCAGTTGCTTATATGGAAATATGACAGTTGCTTGACTAGTTGGACTTAGTGCATATACTAGTTGTAAGGTAGTTTGCAACTAGTTGGTTCGACTGCAGGGCAACTCACGTTCTTGTCATCCAATATACATATAGTATCGAAGTACTTACATATGTAGATAGCTGTCGATAACTGGAACAGTGTTGCGAGCTCAGTAGGTTTCACTTCAATAATAATGTATACCTCTTTGTAGTGTGATATTTACAATCTTTCATGCAAATTGGTGGAACGCGAATGTTTGTCGTAAAAGGCTACCAAAATCCAAAACGACTCCAAAATAGTGGGCAATTAAAACAAGATGCATATCTGGCTAAGAACTTTCAATAATTCTGTTTGGGGTGTCACGACAAGAGAAGCTTCTGCGAAAACTTAGATTTTCATCATGAATGTGCTATATTTATGCAATACACTCTGTGTGCTATAAACTTGACGTTATTTTTAAAGTCTTAACGGTTTTAAATATGATGTAAAACTGTACAATTCACACATTAAATCAGGTACTTTCTGAAGAGCGCGGGAAAACCGAGCAACTAAAAGAAGGCTGATTATTCCACGCCACTTCCATTCCAAAAGTAATGAACGCTAAGGTGAGCCATATGAGGCACAGCACTGCTGTGCTATTTGCGCGTTGAAATCAGTACTCCTATAATTTTTTTTACAATTTTGATAAGTTGTTGGCAAAACTTTTTGCAACAAAATTTTTAAATTAAAAAAATATTAGATCCGAAACTTCAGAATCTACAAATTACAAACGCACCAACATGTTAAAAACAGCACGTATTTTTTTGTGGTAGCAGCTCTCGGATAAATGGTTATTGTAATACGAATACCGTATAGAAAGATTTTCCAGTGAAATGGAATACTTTTTTCGCATCTGCATTAGTATATTCTCAGCAATGTAAATGCACATTAGACTTAACCAGAAAAAAAATGTTGTTATTTAAGAATTGATAACGTACCGCAACTGTAAAAAAAAAGGTAAAAAATTACGAAAAGTGCTATCACACTTTTTATATTTTGTAATAATTCCGATGCTTATAGGCTTTTAATAGCACTAATACAAAGTAAAAAGAGTGGTAATGTCGGGAATTGGACGTGTAAAATCGAAAATGAGGCACACTTATAAAATTGCGAAAACATATTAAATAATCGCCAAGTAATGCAATATTTGCATTACAAAATTTGCAGAACATCTTTTTCCATTGGCAGTCTACGGTCGTGTTTCAAAAAAATAACAGTTAGCCGGTCCCACAGCGGAATAACACCTTTATAACTTTTTAACGATTAATAGTCTCCTTTTTTTCTGCGGATTACGATTCCTGAGACCACGACGCTTCTTTTCATCCATCCACACACCCCCCCCCCCCCCCCCCCCCCTCGCCATTTTTGAAGCGTTTTAGCAGTTCACGTAAGATCTAAGTATTAGCCAAAATTTTAACAAAAATATGTTTAATTTTTTTTTGACTTAAAAAAAAATGCCGCTACTTTTGACATGACCTCCGCCACCGCGCGGCGGCATTTCGTTTTGGCGTTGATTGTGTTCAACTTCATATAATATTGATATTGATATTATTTTTCTAAATGACAAAAAAAAAAATAATGTAAAGTTTTTAGATTTTAGTATTAATTTTTAGTGGCTTATCATTTTTAGTATAGATTTTTTAGGGCGGTTTAAATTTTTGCTTTAAAACTTTGACTATAGTTTGGATGAAATTAGATGTCACAAAAAAAGGGTTATGAGTCAAAATACTTTCGAAAAATAGTATAAAAAAAAATAAATATATGCATACAAAAATATGTTAACTTAGCATTATATTAAATAAATTTTTTAAAAGAGACCTTAAAAACATGTATTGATGTCTATTTTGGAGCCATTTCACTGCTTTAAAAATTGGTCTATTTGCAAAATTTTACACTCAACACATATTAGGATTCTTAAAATTGATATTAACGTCACAAACTATAATGGTTTGTGTTTATATGCTGTTATGAAAAATAAAATTAAAATATATTAAAAAATAAAAATAAAATTTTGGCCCGGTCTAATACACAGTTATATATAATGACATCAAAATACGGCTATCGTTTGTAAATTTTTCACTTTTATTGCATAATCATGGCAGCCGCCGTGGTGTGAAGGTAGTGTTGCCGGCCTACCACACCGAAGGTCCATGGTTCGAGCCCTGGTACAGGTAACATCAAAAGTGATTTGAAAAAGTTTTTCAAAACGGGGTCGCCCCTCGGCAGTGGTTTGGCAAACTCTCCGAGTGTATTTCTGCCATGACAGGCTTCTCAGCAAAAATTCGTCTCCTTTGTAGATGCCGTTCGGAGTCGGCAAAAAACTGTAGGTCTCACCAATTTGTAGGGAAAATTCAAATCGGCACACCACAAATTGGAAGAGAAGCTTGGCGCAAAAATCTCTTAGGAGGTTTATGATGATATACCTGTTGTATATCGCGCCATAGAGAGATTGCATAATCATAGTAACTAATTGCAGAAAATGCGATTAGACTGTGATGAAAAGTGGATGAGTCTCCAAGGAACATGCGATAATGCCAATTTTGATATCATTATTTTCACTTTTGTATGAGCATGTCTAGTGTATATACTAATTGTGCGCTTTAATGCATGAACGGTTAGTTTGGAAAGATTCTAGTTTTCCCTTACAAAAGTTTCTAAAGGGCTTTACTAAATGTATAAAGCTAATAGAAGATTGCTTTTAACTTTTTATATCATCCAATTTTGCTTTAATCTACATCCGTATTCTGAGGGAGCGTTATATATGCGGCAGCAAAGTGAAAATGATATAAAACCAATTAACCCCAGATATTCAAAACACCTACATAGCCATGAATGCATGTATGACTGTAGCTGTGTGAAATGAATAAACACTGCATTTCTATTTTAATTATTGCTATACAATTTCTTTTTTCAAACCATCAAATTGATTTCATTAATTCCAAAGTTATTCTTTTACATGCGCCAGTCAATAATTATATATTTACACCACGCAACTTTGCATGTCTGGCTGAATAAATATGGTCATAAATAAACTGGGTAATTTTCCCCATTAGATGAGTGTTACTTGGTCAATGGCATTTAGTCGCTCTGTTTATGCTTAGAAAAGTATATTGATTAAGTTTGAGCTTTCAACTGATGCCAAAGAGGAACAAAAATATAATACTCGACACTCTTATAATACCATACAAGCATGCTTATAGTTCGTATTCACTAAAAGATTGGAGCTTAAATAAGCCGAATATTATTAAAAAGCAGAATAATGAGTTAAGTAGTTCTTTGCTTTTGCTAAATTTGATTTCGCTTGGCTGATGCCATTAGTTATAAATGTTGAATCACACATCTAAAATTATTTAAATTATTTTAAAGAAATACTTATTAAACTTTTATACATATTCAGCCCAATTCTAAATAAAAATTCCGCAAGGATTTTTTCCCCTCTCTCATTCCTCGTATTCTGAATTAAAAATCCTTCACTCCTACCTTTTCTCTTATTCTGAAAAATGTTCGAAAAAGGGAAAAACAGTTAAGGGAGACAAGTAGCTATTAAGAAATGAAGAAAAGGAAGATTTCGCTGTCATTTTTAAGGAATTTTTTTCACCAGCTAAACTGAAAGGAGCGCGGGATAAAATTGAATGTTTCTTGTATTGTTATAGGAAAACTATTAACTTGTGTAAGTATATACTAAACTAAAATAATTTTATGTTAGAATACGATGTATTTTAGATCGAAAAGTACAAATGTACAACAGATATAGCTGTTTTTAAACTTGATGCAAAACCATCATGAAATTGTATTTTTGAGTTGCTGAGTGTGCGATGTAAGGAGTTCCGGGCTTGTTTATTCTATAATACTTTTTAAATCTGCAAACATCAGAAAGCAAATTAAATATACAAACAAAAATTGTAGATAACGTTTGCGGCAACTCAAGCGTATACGAGTATGTACTATCTCATAATCCTGTGTTTCTTTTTTTAAAACGAATTCTTCACAATATTTACATTTTTAAATTTCGTTAGCCAGTTAAGAAATCCGTGTATAGCATGCCAATCGCCAAAACAACTGATTTCGAAAATTCGAAATTCCTCTTCCCCAATTATTCTTCTCCCTAGGAGAACATAATTGGAGCAATTTTTCCGAGGGAACAAAAAAATCCGAGAGAAAATTATTCCATGAGAATATTTAGAATTGGGCTGATTGGTTTTAGTAATTCAAAGAACAAAACAATTTTGAAAATAGAAGTTTTTTTCTTATTAGAAACACTAAGAATATAAAAAAACTTGCTTGCACTTATTGCCCATGGAAAAAGGAAGATATTAGGAAATCAATTTATATAAGTAGAACTATTTGGAAACCAAATTTTAACTTAAGTTATTTTTGTGGTGTTCTTTCAAATACTTCTTTGTTTAATTTGGAAGTGTATCTACCATATCCTTTACATCTTTCAACATAATAAACTCATCCTACAGTTTGCTACTTTACTTAATGTTCAATTCCGTCTATTTGTCTACATTTCGTATGATAGTTTTGGTCTTGAAGTTGATGGCGTGTCGGTATGGTTTAAGTCATTTCTTGGTCTGGGACTTCCTCGTTATTGGAAAGGCCTACAACCGATCCTCTTATTCAGCATTTTAATATACTAGAGATCGCTCAGGGGTTGAAATTGAACCATAAAACTTTATTTTATTTTCATTATTTGCTATTCTTTCATTCGCCTTTTTTCCCTTCGTTTCTCTGCTGTTACTTTCCTTTAATATATGTTGGTTTTCTTTGATTTATTCTTCTGTATATTGTCTCTATTTTTAATTTATTTTATTGATTTCTTTTTTATTGTTTCCCTTCCATTCTGTTTCCTTGTTTCTTCCCTTCCGTTTTCCCGTTTCTATTTTCCCTTTACTCCTTTTCTTTCCTTCCTTTCACTTTCTTTTAATACATTTTATTTTATTTTATTTTATTTTGATTTTATTTCAATTCACAAAAACCCAATCACAAATACAAAAATAACTCCGGTGCTGAATACTCTTCAGGAATAATCAAGTATTTTGTGTTATATAAACAGTGTTTGTATTATCAATGAAGTTTACATATTTGCTCATACTATAACATGCATGGCGGCCTCCGTGGTGTGAAGGTAGTGTTGCCGGCCTACCACACCGAAGGTCCATGGTTCGAGCCCTGGTACAGGTAACATCAAAAGTGATTTGAAAAGAGTTTTTCAAAACGGGGTCGCCCCTCGGCAGTGGTTTGGCAAACTCTCCGAGTGTATTGCTGCCATGACAGGCTTCTCAGCAAAAATTCGTCTCCTTTGTAGATGCCGTTCGGAGTCGGCAAAAAACTGTAGGTCCCACCAATTTGTAGGGAAAATTCAAATCGGCACACCACAAATTGGAAGAGAAGCTTGGCGCAAAAATCTTTTAGGAGGTTTATGATGATATACCTGTTGTATATCGCGCCATAGAGATAGAGAGATAACATGCATAGTGTGAATACATGTTTGGCATTTGTAGTGGTGTCATGTTTGAAATGATTTTTCTTTATTATAATAAATTTTTTTTTGAATTTTTTTGGTTGACTGCACTTCTGCTTGGATAGATCTATCGTTATATATTGTTTATACCTTAGGTATATAGTTGGGCCGTAAAGCGGGAAAAACTTTCTCAACTTGCGCTTTTATATTATAGAACAAACTGTGAAAAGATGACTTTCATATTTTGTTAATTGAAAGATGTATAGCCCAAAAGTCTCTTACGGAACAATCGATTTTTTAGAAATAGCCGTTCTGTGTGATTCTGACAAATGATTAGTATGTTATAAAATGGCGGCAGTAAATCAAATTTCAGCCAGATATCTCCAAAACTGAATTTTTTCATTTTGTTGGCGGGGGATCGCAGAAAGATTCGACCTTGGAGTATGCCACTGCATCCACCGAAATTTATCGATGTATTTAAAAGTTCACCCAGATCAAGCCTTTTTCCTCCTGCGAATAAATTTCTTTCAAATAAATCGCTTAGCCCATATCGGTTAGTTAGTTTCTAGGTTAAAAGAGAGGTTTTGGTTTTATTATTTGTTGTTTCAAAACATCATTTTAAGTTTATTTTTCAGTGTCGGGCTCAGATTACTCTGAGTTGTTGTTGTAGCAGCAAAACTTTTGCCTGGGACGTGGTGGACCAAACTGTATACCTTTGCCTGATATCACAGTGGTATGCTCAGTAACCAAATGACTGGGGTGGGAACGATTGCACCTCTTACGACAGGCCTAACCCACAGTGAGTATAATTCTGAGTCTGCAAGAGTAACTAAGATCATTGTTTAGTGTATATTGGAACGATTTTTCGTCATCCCTTGTCAAATTTGGTTTTGAGACAAACCGGTTTCGGCGTTGTGCCATCATCAGTGTCGAGAACGAAAACGAAAATCGACACTGATGATGGCACAACGCCGAAACCGGTTTGTCTCAAAACCAAATTTGACAAGGGATGACGAAAAATCGTTCCAATATACATCAATCATTCACCCTGTCGGAAAAACAACAAAACAAAATAAAACAGTTAATCATTGTTTAGCTTATGAAACCTAGTAATTACTCACATCCATTATTTTCCTTCTTTAAGTGGTCATCTAAACGCCAGGCCAATTTGGGCCGTTCAACATAGCTCGCCAGCCATTTCTTCGTTGCGGGATGGCAAATCGGTCTCCACTTGGTCTTTCTATCAGAGTGTTGGTCTCCTTCTTCCTCTTCCTCTTACATACATTAATAAAAGTAAATTTCCAGAAAAATAATGCGGTAACTGCGACTTTATTTGATAAGATACTTCTCAAAATGTATTTGAGTAAAGTTCATGCCTTCATGAAGTATGGTTTTATTTTCTTAGATTCTATCAAAGTTATTTTTATTGTAAATTATTAAAATCATAGAGTGACTTTTTATAAGGAAAGGATAACTTGAGAGATCTTTTAATTATTGCGACTTAGTGCCCTTTTTTCTAAACTTTTTTAGAGACATCGTCAAGAACAAAAAAAAACACTATATTTAACTATACAAATATGGGTATAACTCAAATTTGCTTCTGGCCGCTTTAATTAATTTTGGTAAGATTTTAAAAAAAATGTTGAGATTACTTTGCTTTTTCGTTCTAAATTGGGAAAAAACTAAAGTTAAGTAGATCAAAGAGTTTTCTCTTTCTTTACAGTGCTCAAATTGCATGAAACGATACAGAAAAAAAATAAAATACAAATTTTAATTAAATTTACTGCAAATTAGTACCTTTAAAAAATAGTACCTGGGTGACCGAGCCTTTCTCGGTGGCAACCCTACTTAAAAATGTTCGTGTTGTTATACGGCCTCAAATACCTTCCGTTTGATACCCATATTGCCATATATTGCTTAATATTTAAAAAAATCGGAAAGGTGGCAACCCTCTAAGCTTCCTTTACTGGCAACATCCAAGTACAAAATCTTAGAAGGAAGCATACTATCCATCTACCAAATTTCATCGAAATCGGTTTAGCCGTTCCCGAGATAGTGGTCGATATCTGAAGGAATAAATAAAATGCGGTCAGGTGGCAACCCTAGGTGGCACCCCTCCTCGAAAATACTTTGGTTGGTATACGGCCTAAAATACCTTTCATTTGATACCCATATTCCCATATATTGCTTAATATCTAAAAAAAAATTGATGTAGGTGGCAACCCTGTGAACTACCCCCAGTGGCAACACCAAAGTAGAAAATCTTAAAACAAAGGATACTACCCATATACCAAATTTCATCCAAATCGGTTAAGTCGTTCCTGAGATAGTAGTGGATATACAAATATACAAATATACAAGAATAACTCGTTTAAAGTTATAATATATGTGGCCAAAATAGTCCAAAAACGTCTGAATTAGAACCAAAAACAATTCAAAAATTTGAAGTACCAAAAGTTGCTAAAATTACAGTGGAAGTTTGGCTAAAATTTTGACATTTCAAACAATAGAGCGCGAACCTATGGCCTCTGCCATGTGATTCGGGTACTTATACACTATAAAGGAATTTATTTAAACTAGTTTAACTTACCATAATTAAATTAGGATTTGATTGATAGTTTTGAATTTGGTTTGAGGCTGTTTAATTATGTACAAAAACTTACATTAATTATAATTACGCTATTATAACACAAGCTATTCCTTATCATAACTTACACCATTTTTTGTTGGTTATATTCATGCATAATGCATGGACCAGCATAAAACTGGCAAATATAGAAAAGTAGATATTAATAAATATGCGAGAAAAAGTTAAGCAAGTGAAATTATTTCTTTGAAATTGACACCTTTTTTGCCGCAAGTGAACCTTAGAAGCCAGTATTCATTGCCCATTGATTTTTATCTATCCTTGTGTCCTTGGTTTGTCCTATGACCATGACATCAATTATATTCATTAATTTACATTGAAGGCAATGCAACCAACAGCAGTTAATATTGTCTTATTTTATTGAATAAAAGGAAGTTATATTTTCTACTTTAATGTGGATAAGTATCTTCTGCTAGGCCACCTTGTGAGGTGAGATATAAGATTTTATTATTTAGTTCGTAGAGAAAAGGTCTCAAATTCAATAAGACTGAACTTTATTTCTTGAAAAATCTAGTCGACCTAATGTATATGTCTTAACATTTCTTTGAAAATACAATATGGTATTATAAATTGATTTTTTGTACGTTTGCGAGATTTCTGGACTGAAGAGAAAAATTTCTTCTTGGTAACTCTACACGCATACATATAGCTTTGGGTTCTTGGTGGTACTACATGGCGTATGAGCATTTGTTGCTGTCTCTTATAGTTAAAAAGAACACTAATTTTATATACTTTGTATAATGATCTTATAACCATATATATGCAAGAGTAGATGTGGGATGGCCAGAGTAGTTGATCATAGAAACAGAAATATAAAGAAGTATATTAAGGGAAAAGATAAAGGGAGAGGAGGTGGAACAATAATAGGAGAGCAAGGGACAGATTAAGAGGAAAAAAAGGAGGAATCACTAAACCAAAACCAACATATTTTTTAAATCACATACAAAATTTGAACTAAGAAACCAGAATCGAAGCCGATATTGGTCTGTTGCAAAACCGAAAAATGTTGAAAAGCTTGACAGGAACTGGAATTTTATATATAAAAATGAATGTAGGTCGGTGTGTCCTTTAAGGGCGTCCAAAGTATTTAACCGATTTTTATGAAATTTTTACAGCATATTCTTGGGACCATGGGTTAAAGCATAGGCTATATATAGTTTTGGAAAAGTGGGCGGTGCCACGCCCCCAGGCTATATAAAATTTCAACTCGTCATAACTCTGAACTTATTTGGCCTAAATCAATGATATTTGGACATATGTGTCCTTTAGTCAAGATTTACATAATTTGGGAAAAGTGGGAGGTGCCACGTTCAAATTTTTTGTGTTTTGTTTGTGCTTCATTAATATCCAAAATTTATTGTAGATCTCTGTGTCAGTTTTTGGCAAAGCCCGCAGGCTATTTAATGTAGGATTTCAGCATAGCTAGGAATTTATTTGGTTCAACTTAATGAAGTTTTATATACATATATGTGTTTTATATATCAATATAATATATATCAAAATGCTTCCAAAGTAACAGGATCAGATAAAAATTAATTCGATATATCTTCAAGACTATGTACTATCAGCACCGGCAGAGTAAATGGGAGAAGAAGGTAAGTAGGAATATAAATTTGAGATATAGAGGTAGTGTCAAAGGAAAATTAAGAGGGTAAAGAAGGGTAATGGTATATGGTGATGGGGGAAAGCAAAATTTGAAAGAAAAAGGAGTAGATAAGGATAAATGTAGAGGGAGCGAAAAGTGGGGAGGGAAAAGAGTACAATTTTGTTGAATATAGGCAAGCCAAAGTTTAGGCAGGACAACGTCTGCCGGGCCTGGTAGTATGTTTTAAAAACGAAACCAAATAATAAATCGGAACCTAATAAATGTTGTGGAATGAAACCGGAACCAAAGCCTAAATTAAATATAAAACAACACCGGAACCGAAACCGAAACTTGTTGCAAAACCAAACTCGAGATATGTGAATGCTGAGGAATAAAACCTGAACCGAAGCCTACATATATTACACGAAGCCGAAACCGAAATCGAAATATGTAACTTACCGAAATTAATGTTAAATAACGAAACGGGAAGCAAAAATAAAATTACAAAACCGAAACTGAAATATTTTGATGAATAGAGCCGGAACCTTAACCGAAACAAGTTAGATGCTGAAAGCCAAAATGTTGACGAAAGAAACCGGAATCGAAACCTATATACATAACACAATACCGGAACCGGAACCGAAACTTGGTATAAACTTAAAACCGAATGTGACCCGGAACCGGAACCCAAACGATTTCCAAATTCAAAACAGAAATATGTGAACCGGAGCAGAAACCGAAACCGGAATAAGTTTGAGGAACAAAACCGGAACAGAAGCCGAAACTTTTCACAAAACCGATATAGAAATAATAGAAATTTATTTTCTATCTTTTGTTTTCAAAACATATGCTTATTCAAGCTTATTAACTAATTAATCCAATTATCTCATAATTTATTAATTATTGTGTTAATAATATAATATAAAAAATATATTACTGGTAAAATTTGAGCAATTATAATTTAAGGAATTTCTATTGAACGTGAACATGAATAGTGCATTCGAATATGTTGAAAAAAATGTCAACTCATATCAGTTGTTATACAAAAATAGTGCCCGCCATCGGCCTTGTATGGTCTATTGCATGCTTAGAGCTGGGGTGGCTGTAAACAAATAGTTTTTGCAAAAAAACTATTTCGCTACCCACTCTAAAATTTTAATGACATGTTCTACAAACCGTACACTTATTTTGGTTTAAAAATAACAACCTTAAGCATGGCTTTTTTTCGATATTACCTTTTGTTTATTTAAAAAAAATAAATTTAATTTATTTATTTATATTTAAAAAGTGTGAACGATTATTAAGATAACCTGTAAATTTCGTTTTTGTAGGCCAACTCGTTTTAAAACAGCAACCCTTTAAAATATGTTCTAACTGCCGTATTTTTTCGTTTTCCAAAAGTTTGAAAAATTATTACTCGAAAATTTTGCATAATACGGTAAAATAAAAAAATACGTGCCGATTTGTTTTTCATCCAGATCATAAAAAAAATGTTTCGGGCAAATCTATGTTTTGGGTTGTAAAAATTTTATGGAATGACCCATACATAAGTTCCCTTCAAAAAATCGTGTGACTAATCTCTAAAGAGAGTGATCCGCGATTAAGCCCTTTCGTCTGCAGTTGGCTATAATTCAACATACATAACTAAATATTAATTTGTGTAGCATGCTTATAGGGGTGTAAGTCAGTTTCAGTTTCTGTAGCATACTTATAGGAGTTAAAAGTAACCGTTTGGGTAAAAAGTGGATTAGTCCTTTCGTACCTATTCGGGTATAAATGGGTACAATTGGTCTCTCCATAGGACATGCTCAAACAAATGTGAACAGTTCAACCCATACAAAGTGATCAGAACTGGTATTAGTCGCATCCTCCTTTGCGACTTCCCGGATTGATCCTAGACTAATCCCATTTTTTGCAGGGTTATATGCAGACATCGACCTGCTACAGATGCACCATCTACCAATATACAAGGTGGCGCAAAAGTAAGTTTTCGATGTTCAGCATATCGGTTGTGGCACGTGCAGTGTGTGCTGTTGCACCGTCTTGTTGGAACCACATGTTTTCCAATTTCAATTCATCAAGTTGCGCCAAAAAGAACTGGTAGGTCATTGCTCTGTAGCGCTCACCATTCACAGTAACCGTTTGGCCCCGACCGATTATTGGTCAAATAAATAGTCAGCAGTATTCCGCGTTCTGGAGCAGTGTAGCGTAACATTGTTTATTAACGTATATTTCGCATGTGTTTACTACACAAATGTCAAAACAGAACTGACTTTAGGGGCCAATCGCAAAATTTATAGCATTTTCTGATAGGAGGATTACTTTTGCGCCACCTTGTAGAAAGGTGTTTGGCTTACTTTTACTGTCGGCACTGTATTAAGAAGTTAATTTCCTTGTCTTAAAAGTGGTCTAAACATTGAGCTAGTTCAAATTCAATTCCATTCCAAAGCAGGTCTGCAGTGATGCGCGTACAAGCAAAGAGACAGTCAGACAAATATTCTGAAATCTGTGATGTTAATCCCTGTATACATATTTCCATTGTGACAGCCAACATCAGTTCACATAATAAAAAATTTGGTACTATCACGTCATTGTCAATGCGCCAAAAGCTTTACAATCTCAAAATCTTGCACAAAAACAAAGTTCAACTGACACAGATGCTAAATCTTCTCTATTAACAGGTGCTCCACTCAAATTATTTGTGTTAACTTTTTAAGTCATTCGGCTCAACTGTGTGTCATTTTCAATTTTAAGACAAAATCAGTCGCGTGTCAGCATTTTTTGTGTAAATTTGTGGTATTTGATTGTTATTTATTTTTGTTATTGCCAGCTATTTCTTTTTAATTTTATGATAACGCGTGCGGTGGTGATGAACATCTGCTAAGTGCCTCTGACAGGGATAAATTGTTTGTATAAAGAGGAAAACCAACAAATTTAATTGCACTTTTGTGTATGTTCATTGAGTTTCCGGCATGGATATTCAACTTATGTACGCTCGAGCGCTTCAGGAGTTTCAATTTGCCAAGTGGCTGGCTTGTATGCGATGCCTTAGCAGTTAAATATTTGTTGCTTGGCGTATGTGGGAAAACAATTTTGAATAAGAAAAAAGCAAAAGAAAATTATTTGATGCATCGGCAGAAGTTGGAATTATATGCCACGTGTATGCATTAGACGCCACTTATCTGCTGGGAGGATTACAATAAAGTTTAAATGAGCTTGTGTTGTTTGCTAGATTTCTGAGTTTGAAAATTATGCCTTTGAGATTGGCATGACGCGCTTGTCAAGAAGTCAATGTGCGCTGTTCTTTGCATGATGTCGGTCGGTTTTTGAAGTTAACTTCTTAGGTGGTGATGCAAAGTTTTGATTGAGTGAAATTAGATCAAAATAAGTTTAGAAAATAGATCAAAATTTTTTATATAGAATTTAGGCAATGGCTAATTGTACCAGATTTAGGCAGGTTTCCGATTATTTCGGGAAGGTTTTTAGAGACTTTTTGGGAATGATTTCGAGACCTTTTGTGGATGATTTCTGGACTTTTCCGGTATCATTTCGGAATAATGACAGGATCACTTCGGGACTGTTTCAGGGTCTTTTCGGGACCATTTTTACTATGGGACTTTTTTTTGTTTTCTTTGGGACTGATTTTCGGGACCCTAATCATTTGCATCGAGAGCATTGTGTAACTGTTTTCTTGACTTTTCGTTATCGTTACAGAATAATTTTGGGATTGTTTTTAGGAACATTTTCGAGACTTTTACGAAATTTTTTAGAGATCATTTTAGGCTCATTTATTGATTGTTTTCCTTACCCTTCTTGAACTTTTTCGGGACATTTTTGGGACTTTACCGCTATCACTTCGGCATCATTACAGGATTATTTCGGGACAGGGCCTTTTTGGGATCAATTTTGTTTTGGGACTTTTTCTTTTTTTTTTTGACTGAACCCTTTTTATATTACTTCGCGATCGTTTCCGGGATCATTTTCGTTTTCTTGACTTTTTGGTATCATGTCGACAACATTACAGAATAATTTCGGTTTTGTTTTCGGGAGCATTTTCGGCGAGACTTTTTCGTTATGTTTTATCCATAGTTTTTGTTTCATTTCTTGATTGTTTTTGTTAAAATTGTTTGCCTTTTGGGGATCAATTCGTGTTGATATCATAATAATTTCGGTGTCATTTTTAATTGGTTTTTGGGACAATTTCGAGGCTTTTATAGAGACATTTTCTTGAATATTCGGAACTTTTTCGTTGCTACTTTCTATATAAATTTGGGACTTTTTATGGTAGTTTCCAATAAAGTACCTAAATGATCCCAAAAAAAACCGAGATAATCCTGAAATGGTGGCGAAAATTTTGAAAACCGCCCCAAAAATGAATAACGTATCAAACTTTTTTCGCATCTTTTTCTTATTTATAGAAAGAAAAATGCACTGCAACATACCTTCCCATCAGTTTACACACGATCCTCTTCAATCTTTCCGGATCCAGGATTATCCTTCTGATGGATAAGGTAGAGAAAACTTAAATTCCAAAAGACACGCTAGGTCCTTTCGACCATATACTCTATAGAAGTTGATGCAGGCATTTTACGTCAGCCGTACTTAAATACCTCAGCCATTTGTACCTCAACATATTCGACTAGGCGGACATTAATTTTACGATTTTCGATCGTGTTTCCTGATTTTGCATCTTTTCTGGTTGTTTCCTAGGTTATTTGGTTTTTCATTTGGTTAGAAGCTCGAGTTCTTCTCACACACCTCTTTCTACCTTTAAATTTTAGTAAAGAAAAGACTATTCGCTATCATATTGATAAAGCGAGCTAGCTTGATGTTCAAATCTGCCTAGGTTAGTATTCGACGTTTCTTATTTTCCAATTTTACTGACGCACTTTTATTATAAAATAAAGTTTATGATACGTTAACTCCTCTAGCCGCATAAGATTAATATGCTCTGTGAGCTACTCACAGTTAGCATAGAAACAGCTGATTGCTTGTTCTTCCTGCACATCTGTACCTCAGAATGCCAGTAAAAGAAAATGGGAAACGATTTGTTAACATTCACCATGGTTGTCCCTTTATATTCTCTTTTACTTTGACATTTTGAGTTATAAAAATCGGGGGCGAATTTGCTTCGCTTTCACCATCTATAGATTCGCCTTGGTAAAAAGTAATTTTGATATTTTGACATTTTGAATTCCTGTCGCTCTCACACTCAAACTCACCAACGCAATTCATTAAAATAAGCAAAGTAGTTAAAATTAATGTCAAGTGGTTGAATACCTTAACGCTAACAAGGATTAACATACGTTGTTCGTGTGTCTGTGATTTCATAGCAATGTGGTGAATATGAATATTAATTGCTGGATTAAATTCTATGAAAAGTGTTGTGGCTGCAGTGTATTATTAACCAATCATATTTCGTTTATGTGGCTGATTATGACTATTCTACACAGTTGCGGTTGCATTTGTACGACGTATTAGGAAATTGGCAGTTCGCGGTTTGAAGCATTAACATGCACTACATTTAGATAGGTGATTGATTCGCTTAACAACTAATTATTGAAACCATAAACAGGGAGGTTGTCTTAATTATTATGGCTAAAGCGACATCGCTATAAATGTCAAAATAAGTTTTCAAACTACGTCGTTGAGCATGACCTGATTTTTAAACTTTTAATTAGGTTCGTGTCCAAAAAAATAAAATAAAATAAAATAAAATAAAATAAATAAAAATAAAATAAAATAAAATAAAATAAAATAAAAAAAAAAATAAAATAAAAAAAAATAAAAAAAAAATAAAATGAAATAAACTAAAATAAAATAAAATAAAATAAAATAAAATAAAATAAAATGAAATAAAATAAAATAAAATAAAATAAAATAATATAAAATAAAATAAAATACAACGAAGCAAAATAAAATAAAATAGCATAAAATACAATAAACTAAAATAAGTTAAAATAAATTAAAATAAAATACGGCGGCCGCCGTGGTGTGAAGGTAGTGTTGCCGGCCTACCACACCGAAGGTACATGGTTCGAGCCCTGGTACAGGTAACATCAAAAGTGATTTGAAAAAAGTTTTTCAAAACGGGGTCGCCCCTCGGCAGTGGTTTGGCAAACTCTCCGAGTGTATTTCTGCCATGACAGGCTTCTCAGCAAAAATTCGTCTCCTTTGTAGATGCCGTTCGGAGTCGGCAAAAAAAACTGTAGGTCCCACCAATTTGTAGGGAAAATTCAAATCGGCACACCACAAATTGGAAGAGAAGCTTGGCGCAAAAATCTCTTAGGAGGTTTATGATGATATACCTGTTGTATATCGCGCCATAGAGAGAGAGAAAATAAAATAAAATAAATTAAAGTAAAATAAAATTAAATTAAACTAAATAAAATAAAATAAAGTAAAATAAAATCAAATAAAATAAAGTAAAATAAAATAAAATAAAATAAATTAAAATAATCTAAAATAAAATAAAATAAAATAAAATACAATGAAACAAAATAAAATAAAATAAAATAAAATAAAATAAAATAAAATAAACTAAATAAAATAAAATAAAATAAAATAAAACAAAATAAAATAAAATAAAATAAAATAAAATAAAATAAAAAAATAAAATAAAATAAACTAAAATAAAATTAAAAAAAATTAAATAAAATAAAACAAACTAAAATAAAATAAAATATAACAAAATAAAATAAAATAAAACAAAATAAAATAAAATAAAATAAAATAACATAAAGCAAAATAAATTAAAATAAGTTAAAATAAATTAAAATTAAATAAAGCAAAATAAAATATAGTAAAATAAACAAAATAAATTAAAGTAAAATAAAATAAAATAAAGTAAAATAAAATAAAATAAAATAATGTAAAATAAAATAAAATAAATTAAAACAAAACAAAATAAAATAAAATAAAATACAATGAAACAAAATGAAATAAAATAAAATAAAATAAAATAAAATAAAATAAAATAAAATAAAATAAAATAAAATAAAATAAAATAAAATAAAATAAAATAAAATAAAATAAAACAAAATAAAATTAAATTAAATTAAATTAAATAAAAAAAATAAAATAAAATAAAATAAACTAAAATAAATTAAAATAAAATAAAACAAACTAAAATAAAATAAAATATAATAAAATAAAATAAAATAAAATAAAATAAAATAAAATAAAATAAAACAAAATAAAATAAAATAAATTAAAACAAAATAAAATAAAATAATATAAAATAAAAAAAATAAAATAAAATAAACTAAAATAAATTAAAATAAAATAAAAGAAACTAAAATAAAATAAAATATAATAAAATAAAATAAAATAAAATAAAATAAAATAAAATAAAATAAAATAAAATAATATAAAATAAAATAAAATAAACTAAAATAAAAAAAAATTTAGTAAAATTAAATTAAATTAAACAAAATAAAATATAAAATAATAATTCAAAAGCTATGTGCAAAGGTGTCGTACGCGGCAACTGTGTTACATGAAAAGAAGTTTTTTTATTATATATTATTTTATATAACTAAAAATTTGTGGTACTCTGATTTTCTCTTGTTTTGTACCCTGACTTTCTTTTGATTTTAATTCTTACTCCGAAAATTTTATTTATAAATCCTAACACTGTCTCTAGTTCCGGCAAATCTCTTTCAACAACATTTATATTTTATAATTTGATGTCTTATCACATTTACTTTTAGAAAAAGGCTTAATCCGGCAATACAAAAACTAAAAATAATATGGTCGAGTGTTCATTAACTTGAATGCTATCAAACAGACAACAACAAAAACGACAGTAAAGCTTTTAAGTAAAAAGTATTTACAAAAGAAATTATATAAAATTAAATTTGTTTATTGCGTATTTCTTTCCCACGCCAACACTATAGTTATGTACATTAGTAAGCTATTACTTAACTTGTTTGACAACTTGCAATATTTATTGTTTTTGTACAATATTTACTTCCAACTCAACGCATCAATATATGTTATTTATTCATTACGCTAAGTTAGCAAATATTTGTACTTCAATTAGTATAATCATTCAAGTATATCTTAGTGCTTGTTTGGCTATAATGGCGCAAGACTCATTCGACCAAAAGACGATTGTGCCGTTGAGTTTGCCTTATAAATTTGGAAATTGTTTTCATGACACTTTAGTGCTGACTAAAGTGAATATCTGTAGAATAGTTCTACGTGACAGTGACGCTTTCCTTATTACATAAGAGTTCGGTATAAGAATATGAGTACGAATGAGAATGTTAATAGTTCCAATTAAATATTAAACATTTTTTGCAAAATTTCATGTGCACTTCCAACGGCGCTAAAGAGTTCGAATATCAACATTTATCTCTTTTATAATACCCAATCATCATTATTTTTAAATCTCGCATTGCTTACGCATTTATAGCCTGCACTTAACCTCTTTCAAGTTTTTATACCCTTCACGAACGTGAAGTTAAATTGTGATCTCATGTTTGTAAGTACGAGAAGAAGAGGATACAAGGGCAGATAATACTCTGAATGTAGAGCTCAATCGTTGTCTGTCTGTTGGAACTAAAACTTGTCTATTGTAGAAATATCTAACCGAAATTTACTTAATGCCCACTAAACTGCGCCCCGTAAGCAAGTAAAAATAGTATGTACAGATACATTAGGCCGAATTAAAAACAGATTTTTATTTTGAAAATCATATTGGTATTATTTTTTAAAATGGAGAATAGAAACTACTGAAAAGGTATACTGTTTTATTTTGTTTTGTTGTTTTTTTTCCGACAGGGTGAATAATTGATGCATATTGGAACGATTTTCCATCATCCCTTGTCAAATTTGGTTTTGAGACAAACCGGTTTTAGCATTGTGCCATCATCAGGGTGGATTTTCGTTCGAGAACGACACTGATGATGGCAGAACGCCGAAACCGGTTTGTCTCAAAACCAAATTTGACAAGAAAAGGTATACCTTCAGGCCTTTATATTAATTTTTAGAGGCCTATTCATGCTAGTTTAGGGTTTTTATAACTAAATGGTTTTTTTCTTTAAAACTGCCAAAACATTAAGCTAAAAAATTTGTGTAGAAAATTAAATTCCTTTAAAAATATTCTAAATGAAATTTGTATCAAGTGGACCGTACCCGTTTAATCAGCTATATAAATTGGTATGTTTTTTCAAGTTAACTCCTTAGGCGGCGATGAAAAAAATTTAAAGTCTTTTGGAGTAGATCCATATTTTTTATTGATGCAAAGGAAATAAAAAAAAAATTGTAGCAGATAATTGTAATAAAATTTAGGGAATATACATAGAATTTAGGAAAAAGCTAATTCAAGTAGAAAAAGGCAAAGTTTGGATCATTTCGAAATGGTGTTCGGAAGGATTTAGGGACTTTTTCGGCATTTTTTTGGGATCATTTTAGGGCTTTTGCGGGAACATTTTTAGGTCTTTTTCGGGATCAATTCGAGATTGCTTTCGGGACGATTTTCGGGAATGCAAATTTTTCGGGGTGGTTGTCGCTCTTTTCAGGATTACTTTGGGGCCACTTTCGGCAATTTTTCGGATATAATTCTGTATTTTTCAGGATCATTTCGGATGCGCTTTCGGGAGCAGTTGGAGACTTTTTGGGGATAACTTTGAAAAGTTGAAAGGATAATTTAGACGGTATTTTGGTATACCTTTTGCGACCATTTTCGGACTTTCTCACGAATTTTCGGAAGGTTTATGGAATGATTTTCTTGACTTTGTTAGGACCATTTCGATACTTTTTCAGAATCATTTCGAAATTGTTTTCGGAAGTTTTTTAAATTTGATGGACTTTTTCTGGACCATTTTCGGTATCATTTCGGGACCATTTTTGTTTCTTTATCTGGTAATTTGTCAAAATGCAAATATGAATCGTTAATATTTTCTAAAATGCAATTGAATATTGAATCCGAAAACGCTATCAGAAATAATCGGCGTTCGCCCTTAAACCAGCAAAAAACGTCTGTGCTTAGTTTTAATTCTTTGAGGTTATACAATGATGTCGCTTTTGAATACAACTATCAAACAAAAAAAAAAGCTTGAATGTATTATGATTATGATATGATACATTACTAAAATACTGATTTTAGATAATACTTTTATTTTTGGTAACTGCAATAGTAAGTAACTGTAAAAAGTTACTTTCTGTGCAAATTTCACAATGCGTATGAATAAATTTTGAGGAGTCTGAAATTGCCACCACTGTATAGAGAGGAAATTAAATATTTCTTGACTTTGAAATGGATTCCGAGCTTCAAAAATACAGCGGTGATAACTGCATTCGAATCCATGCAGCAGATTTTTAGTGATACACAAACAAACATACAGACAGATAGACGAGAATTCCAAAAAAAAATCGTTTTAGCTTGAGATGCTATAACAAGGAAGCCCAGTTTAAGTTTTTATTTAACACTAGAAAGCCTGGCCTATCCCAGACATGATTAATATTTGGACAGTTACCACACCAAACATAATTTTAACTGCTCGATGGAACAGACTCTTCTAACAACAATTTTACTTTAATCCAAATTTATAAAAACTATAATTTTCCCGCGACTTTCGTTAGAAACTGATTAGACACAGTCAAAAGTTTTTACGACAGCAACTACCAGAAAGATTACCCGACCACTTCACCTTTAGACGGATTGGCCTCACTTTGCCACTGCTCTGATGAAAGATTTTGCCGTGCAATCCTTCCACTTGATTCATGAAACATTTAAATCCTTCTGTAATAACGAACGTAGCGGTGAACTCACTGATGCTTTATATGGTCCTTAAAATTTTTTTGGTGTTTCCTCTTCTGCAAATTGCCTGTAGTAAAACATTCAATAAAAATGCTGTAAAAGTCATTGCACTAAAATCGTCTCTATTTAAATTGATAGTTTTAAATTGTAAATTTTCAAGGTGCGAATCATGAGATTTTCAGTGGAAGAGCAAAAGTGTTTTTTTTATGGGTAAATAAACGAATTTTATGCAGCATTCATGCATAAATTTTAAAACAACAAATGTGATGGTGAGTCATTGTTGTAGTTATACACATATGCGTGTATGTGACTAGCTTTGACATATCACTGGCACTGGTTAATAAGTAGCCTGAGGCAATTGATGGCAGAGGTTAAATCATAAATTTTTTATGTTTAATAAATATAGTTTAAAGCTGACATTAATTTTAAAAATAATTTTTCTTTTTAATATTTTTTTCCATTATAGTAAAAATTTAAATGACAACTGAAATATTTAATAGAATTAGAACCTACATTGTAAGGGATATTATACCACTACAACTATAAGCATAGCACCGGCATGTGTTCATAACACTTACAACATGCTCCGGTTTCGATTCGTTTCGGTTTCGTTTACAATTCTGGTATAAACTACAATTTTTGCTTCCCATTTCTGTTCCAATTGCAGCTTTTGTGCTGGCTCCGACTCAGTTTCAGATTGCGGTCCCAACTTAAGGTTTGTTAAACTTTCCGTTCCAATTTCCATTCCGGCCTTGGCCCAAATCAATTCATTAAATTTCAATTGATTTTAAACACTTGTCCCTTAAAAGTTTCGAATTCGCATTAAGAATTATGTTGCGCTTTCCATTAATTTTCCGTTTCTGTTTCGTTTCAATTTCCGTTCCGGTTTTAGTTCCAGTTTCGTCTCTGTTATCCAATATTTATTACAGCTACTCTTTTCTTAAAATTTTTTCCGGTTTCGTTTTCCTTCTAATATTTGTTCCAATTACGGTTTCACTCCAATTTGTTTTTCCGGTAGCAGTTTCGGTTAAATTTCCGATTTAAGTTCTGCTTTCGATTTCGGTCCAATTCGTTCCGCTTTCGATTACTTTCTGATATTTGGTCCGGTTTTATTCTACTTATTTTGGGGATTCGGTTTCACTTAAAGTGCCAGTTTTAGTTTCCTTTTGGGTTTCGTTCTAGTTTATTTTCCGTTTCTCTCTCGGTTAAGGAGCTGGGTTCAGTTCTGCTTTCCATCCATTTTCCGTTTCTCTTTAGTTTCAAGTTCCGTTTCGGTTTCATCTTTATTAAAATTTTAGGTTTCTGTACTGATGTGGGTTTTCTTTCTTGTCTCAGTTCCACTTTCTTCGTGTTTGTTCCGGTTTCGGGTTCGTTCCAATTTATTTTTCGGTTTCTCTTTCGGTTAAATAGCTGCTTCTAGTTCTACTCTCAGTTTCTTTCCGCTATTTGTCACGGTTTCGGCCAATAATTCCAATAAGTGTCCTAGTTCGTACAGTTTCCGTTCCGGTTTCAGTCTCGTTTTAGTGTTTGCTCCTATTTCGGTATTGTTCCAATTTATTTTTCGGTTTCTCTTTTGGTTAAGTCGCTTCTCTAAGCTCTACTCTTGGTTTCTTTCCGATATTTGTTACGGTTTCGTTCAATAAATGTGCCGGTTTGAGTACCGTTTCCAGTAGCGTTCCAATAAGTGTTCCGGTTCATCAAATTTTCATTCCGGTTTCAGTTCCGCTTTTAGTTTTGTTTAAATTTTGGATTTCTGCCTAGATGTCCTCTTTGCTTAAATTTCCTTTCTTGTCTCAGTTCCGATAGTAACTCCCATTCAAAACAAACGTACCCGAAATCGGAATCGAAGCTCCGCAACATATCTTATTCTTATAAATATACAAACTTTCTAAGTATTATAATATCATATCCTTATTGACTTCATTCACTCCACGTGAACTATCTATTTTCCTATCTTTTGCTTGAATCTTAAAATTATAATTTACATTTTGCTTTGACAATCCCAAGGTGCTTGGATATTTTATTCATAAAATAACCCATTCCCCTTTATTAAAGTTATTCAGTTCGTGCGATGAGATTTTGAGATTATTTCAATTTTTCAAGTTGGTTAATAAGCTATTCACTTTCCTTTTTTTCATATCCTTCATATTTTAAGCGAACAAGGGCTTCAAAGGATTGTGCATACAACCTAAGATTATTATACCTCTCTGAAATGGTAATACAATTTTCTTCCGATGTTTGTAAGTAAGAGAAGAAGAAGAAATAGATTCACCAATAAGTACCCGAAATGATCAGGGCGATGAGCTAAGTGGATGTAGCCATGTCCGTCTGTCTGTCCGTCTCTGTTTGAACGCAAACTAGGCCCTCAGTTTTAGAGATATCTCGATGAAATTTGGTATAGAGCCGCCAATTTGTAATATATTAAACATTTGTCGGAATCAACAAGATCATACCAATACAACGCATAGCTCCCACATAATCGATTATTCCGATAAACGGGTTTTGGCCTATAACTCATGCATTTAAGAAGCTAGGAACGTTACATTTTTTTTACTTATTAGATGTCTAGTAGCATTAGTGAAAATCTGGAAGATTGGACCAATAAATATCTCAACTAATATTTGAGCGCAGCCAATAAATGTAAGTTGCTCCATGGATTTATATGATTTCATACACCGGTGAATGTGACTGATTGAGAACGTGTCACTGTGACTTATATAACCATCTCTTCATTGTTAGGAGCCATCAACCAACAGCAAATTGAACACGCGACTGCACAAATATTTTTCACTGAAATAATTTGCGGCACTACGAGTACACAAATACATATGTACATGTCTGCAAATTAATAAAAAATGAATAAGTCGTTAGCGCAAATGTCATTAATTCCCTGTGGGAACTAAGAGGGCAGTCCTGAAAATATCGATTAAACATTTATAGGAAAAACAGTGACAATATGCACATCTACAATGAATATACCAATTTGAAAAGCTCACAAGATCGTCTATTTTGTACAAGCCTCCATATATTTATATTTGAAGCAACATACGAACTGTCACTTTGCGAGAATACGAAACCATTGTGAATAGTCCATTTTCATACATAAGTATTAGTGATGCCAATCACGCAATTTTTTCTCACACTTTCGCGAATTTCGGGATTTGAAATATTTCACTAAAACAAAATATGTGTAATTTATTTATTAAAATTATCTTCATTTTTTTGTTCATGTGGAATAATTTTGCATACTTTAATTTTCTTAACTTATTGTGTTATCTGAAGTGAAGGCTTAACTTAGCAACTGACAAGAACATTTGGGTTTACCGCACGCACTATTATTCAAAATTTTACTTCTATACAATATTTGATATTTGAAGTTAACATCTTATGTAAAGTTTTTATTGAAAGCGAAATTTGAAGTGTTTTTGACGTATAAAGTGGAGCGGAAATAAAAAAATGTTGCGGCCACGTTTCGGTTAGTTTCGGGTTTTTTGGAATCAATTGGGGAATTTTTTAGGGTAATTTCGGGACTCTTAGGATCACTTCGGTTTTGTTTTAGCGGCTATTTCTGAATTTTTTCGTAATTGTTTTTTTTTGGACATTTTCGGGGGACTGTTATTCGGAACCATGTTTTTGATTTTTTCAAGACCATTTAGGTATTTTTGTCGTGATATTTTTTAAACATTCAAAATTTTTTCCAAGACTGCTTAGGAATCATTTCGGTGAAGGTTTCCGACATTCATTATAATTTTAGGATCGTGTTCGGTATGATTTAGGAAATTTTTTGTGACATGTTCGAAATCATTTCATAATTGTTTTAGGGAATATTTGAGACTTTTTCGGGATTATTTCTTGACATTTCTGGAGTATTTTTGGGAAATTTTGGGAACGTCTTGGATAATTTAGGAGTTTGTTTTCGTGATATTTTCGGATAATTTTAAATGGGTTTTGGGACTGTGTCGGAATCATTTCAGGATTGCTTATGGGAAAATGGAGGTTCATTTTCGGGACCTTTTCAAAAATATATCGGGTTCATTCTGGGATTGTTTTAGGGGCTTTTTCGGAATTTTTTTCTTTTACTTTTGCAAGATTTTTCTGGATCATTTCCGGAACATTTGGATTGTTGTAATATTTTGGAATCATTACCTGACTGTCCCAAAAAAATATATCGCGAAACGATCTTTAAAAAATTCCACAATGACCCCAAAAAGAGTCCGAAAAGTTATGTAAACCATCCCAAAATGATCTCGAAAAGGTTCCGAAAACAATGCCGAAATAATGTTGTAAAGTTGCTGTTTTCTCAAGTCAATTTTAAATTTATCAGCCTGGTAAACACAAATAGTGTTTACAAATACATATCTTACTACATTTTTTTATGAAACGCTTAAAGAAATATTAACCAATTCGAAAAATATGCCTCAAAAGTTCAAATCTTTCGAAAAAAAAATTTATTTTTTCTTTGATTTGAATTCCTAAATTTTTACAAACCAAATTGTTTGAGATTAGGGAATTTACGTATATCGGAACTAATTCCGGGATCCAGAGATTGCGAAATCATATTCCGAAAATACTGGCATCGAAAACAATCCAAAAAAATATTTGTTTTCTGCTATGTAAATATTTAAAAAAATTTTGAATTATATATTTATTTAATTTATTTTTAAAGTGATTAAAAATCCCAGAGGGTAGCTATACTCGTACAGAATTTTCAAGCTATTTTTATTTATGTACAAATTTCAACAGTTATTTTCATTTTAGCCCATTTTTATACCCAAATATTGTATGACGACAATCATGATGCGCTAATGTGGGAATTTTCAAAATATTTATAATAAAAAAAAAAAAAAATCAATAAACAGATAACATATACATAGTATGTAACCAAGTTGTCGAAGAGCTTTCGATACTGAATTAAATAAAATTTATTACGCTCAACATTTTCGTTTTGCAAAAAATAACCTTTAACCTTCAATGTAGCAAACACTCAAGTGCCATATTTGACGCGACTCAACTTGCCAGCATTAAACTTCACAATTCGAATGGTCAACTTTAAACAACTATCGCTCACAATTGTTGCTCTTTTATGCACTTGGCGCTGTATAACTTGGGTGCAAATTGTGCTCCACTTAAAGCTGCATTGCTCGTTGGAAGTTTTCGCTTTTTTCTTTTACTCTCCTTTCGCTTGGCATTTGCATATTTGTAAGCTATGCTGAGATGCAAGCATCTTAAATACATTAAGAAGAAAATAAAATTGTTTCCATTTATGGGATTACAATATTGTTTCTTTTTAAAGCTGTGTAAAGAAAATAAATCTGGAAAAAAACCAAACAAATTTTAAAAATTCTCTAAGGCAAGTTTCACCACAATTTTTTTATTTTGAATTTAATTGTTGAAGTTAACTCGATCGACATCGATGCGAGGGAAATTAAAAATTTTAGCAAAGTATTGTAATAGAATTTAAGTAATATAGAACTTAGGAAATATCTCATTTTAGGAGAATTTGGCTTAGTTCGGATCATTTCTTGATGGTTTCCGGGACTTTTTGAGGATAAGCTCGAAACCTTGTCGGAATCATTTCGGGACTTTTATCGGTGCCATTTTTTGGTCTTTCCGGGATTTTTTTTCATCACTGGAAATGGAAACAACGTACTGATGTTATTTCCCTTTTCGAAAGAGAAAGAAGGTCAACAATAATAATAATAAGTCCTACCATATCCCGCCCGACCGGACCGAGGGGCGCATTCGCATAACGCGCGGATTATTCGTTCGTGCCGAGTAGTTGAAAGGCTTTGGTTTGTTAATCGTCGAGATCTAAAACTGCTCAGCTACAGAGAAAACCTCATCAGCTAAGAAAAGTAGATATAAGATAGATTATACATTAAGAAATAATTAATTTGATGAATTTTGCTACATTAAGAAACTCAAATAATTTTTTTTTCAGTGTATGGAATTAATTTTTCTTTTATTCATGTTAAAGCTCAATAATTTTATTAAATATAGCTTAATTAGTTTTAAAAATAATGGAATTTAAATGCCCCCCCTGCTCGTCGATGCATGTGCGGCATCTTACCAAAAAGTTGTTCATTACTGCTTGGAGAGTAGAGACAGGAATAGCCGCAATTGTTTCTCGAATGGATTGCCTTAGTTCATTCAAATTTGTTGGTTTTGCTTTGAAGACTTCCTGTTTGCAATAACCCCACAAGAAAAAGTCAGGTGCAGTAAGGTCAGGCGACCTGGGTGGCCAACGGAATGTGGAGTTTCTGGATATCAGCTTATTGGGAAATTTTCGTCGCAATTCTGTCATAACAGGTTGGGCTATATGAGGAGCTGCACCATCTTGCTGAAACCACACAGAGTTGAAAGAAATTCGGCGTAATTCTGGATAGAAAAACTCTCTCAACATGCTCAAGTAACGGTCTCCAGTAACCGTAACGGTGTGACCGTTCTCTTCGAAGAAGTAGGGCCCGACAATGCAGCGTGATGAAACTGCACACCACACTGTGACACGAAGTGGATGCAATTCCGTCTCATAGAGTATCTGTGGGTTAGAAACACTCCATATTCGACAATTTTGTTTGTTTATGTTGCCGTTTAAATCGAAATGGGCCTCGTCAGACATGAAAAGACAGTTCAACATGTTTCCATCCTCTTCCACCATTTGAAGCATCTTCTGGCAAAATTCCAAGCGAATCGGCAAGTCTGCAGCGTTCAGTTTGTTGGCCATTTGAATTTTATATGGGAATAAGTCCAAATCTTTGTGCATAATTGACTGTAATGACTGTCTGCTTACACCCATTTGAGCAGATAAGCTTCTTGTCGAAACACGTGGATTGTTTTGTATGGCAGCAGCTACAGCAGCGATTGTTTCCTCCGTTCGAACTGAAGGGTTTCGATGGTAAGGTCTTCTGTTGACTGTCCCATGCTCGGCAAAATTGTTTACAAGTCTTATTATGGTCCATCTGCTCGGAGGATTGCCGCCAAACGTGCGCCTATACTCTCTTTGAACCGAAACTACGGACTCCAGTGCGTGATAGCGGCGGACAATCCAAATTCTTGTTTCAGTGTCCCAGTTATCCATTTTTGTTAAACGTAAAAGTCAATCTGCAAAATAAAAAAAAAATTTACCAGATTCATTAAATAGAAAAAAAGTTATTTAATTTTTTTTTGGTAGCGGCTTTCATTAGCCACCCTGTAGTTAACAATAAAATTATTGTTAGAAGTTAATATAGAAGTCAAAGAATAAGAAACAATTATTAGCTATGAATTTAGGTTAGAAAGAGTTGATTGTTTTGTACTGAAAAGCGAGTCTGAAATATCAAATCTACCAGAAAAAGAGTTATAATCTGGACACAAACAGCGAAAAGGAGCATTTAACTGAAAATCGGAGAAGTACAGTCATTGACGTTATTTCCTAATTCATATGGAAATAGCGTCAATACTGCCGATAGCATGTCGACAGAAAATCACGCGATATTTTTTCCAAACTTTCATTTTATAATATGATGTGATTTTTAAAATTTTTAAGATTTAATAATAGTTTCGGCTGCGGCGCTTTCTCAAACAATGTTGAAAATCACAATATTGAATATTTTTAATTCAAATCATATTCTAAAATTTATTTGAAAAATTTAGAAAGTTTTCATTTTATATATTTAAAATGCACTAGGTGGACCCATGCGCGCCTTGCGCAAAAAAAAATAAAACAAAAGTAGTTTGAAACCTTTTATTAGTCCAGGTCCAGGATTTTTCAAACCTTTTTCTCTAATTATAAAAAAAGATTTTCAGCTGCACACGAGTTTATGACCAAATGTGAACGCAGTCTTGTTCACTTATTTTAGCAATGTTCAAGTGTAGATGGCGCGCTCGCAGTGGGTTGAGCGCTGTGATATTCGCAATGCCTTTAATTATTCTAGCACTGTTCTGTCTTAGTATTCAAATGTAGATGTCGCGAGGCATGTGAATGTCACAGTCACCATAGCGTTGCAGTACAAATTGATTTTTTTGTGCATCGACAATCGTTTATTTTAAAGAATTAATTTTTATAAAATACGCTTAAACAAAGGCACTCCGCTAATTAAAACATGGTTTTGCATGTAGAGCTAACCCCCACCTTTAAATCGATACCTTATTTATTAATATTGGTTCCAAATGAGAGCGAAAATTAGGAACTAACACAAAAAGACCTAAGAGAAATAATATACACTAGCTGGACCCGTGCGCTCCTTGCGCAAAAACAAAAAAAAACAAAAATGGTTTGAAACCTTTTATTAGTAAAGGTCCAGGATTTTTCAAACCTTTTTCTCAAATTATGAAAAACGATTTTCAGCTACACTTGTTGTGAGACCACAAAAAATGGTAATTCTATACGACAGCACGTAACTGCTAATATAGGTCCAAAAATCTCGGACGACGCGTTTTGATCTCTGTATCAATAATCCGAAAGCGGAAATTAAATAATTTGTTTCAGTGAAAAGTTATTAGTAAAAAACCCAAAAATTGCCTAGGTCCGATCCCAAATAGGGGACTTGATCCAAGGTATTTATGTGCACAACACCTTTCTGCGTAGGCTTCAAAAAAATAACCTTAGCCGGTCAAACACCGGCTACGCGGTCCACAATATTTCTGCACAGAACACATTTCTGCACTTTTCGGGACACCCTAATCTGTGATTACAACAACCACATGAAAATGACCGAAAAATTTCAACTTTAATTGCAAATATCTCTGAACAGACATAAAATATCGAATTTCCACTTTCGGATTATTGATACGAAGGTTAAAACCCGTCGTTTGATACCTTTCCCGATATTTTTGGACCCATATTAGCAGTTACGTGCTGTCGTATAGAATTACCCAAAAAATCATGCAAATATGCGCAAACAGCTATTTGAAATTCCACCACTTATATTACATTCACATTGAGCCATAAACTTGAGTTGATTGCCAACATCAATATGAATTAACTCAAAAAATGTCCCTTTAACTCGAGTTCATGACCCAGTGTGAACGCAGTCTTATTCACTTATTTTAGCAATGTTCAAGTGTAGATGGCGCACTGTTCAGTCTTAGCATTCAAATGTAGATGTCGCGAACCATGTGAATGTCAGTCACAATAGCGTTGCAGTACAAATTGATTTTTTTGTGCATTCACAATCGTTTATTTTAAAGAATTAATTTTTATTAAATACGCTTAAACAAAAGCACTCCGCTAATTAAAACATGGTTTCGCATGTAGAGCTAACCCCCACCTTTAAAACGATACCTTATTTATTAATATTGGTTCCAAATAAGAGCAGAAAATTAGGAAATAACACAAAAAGACCTTACAGAAATAATATATATGATGATACTTTACTATACAGTGAGAATTTGGAGATAAACAATCACGCGACGTAAAACATCGCACCGCCGTGAAAATGTGATAGTTAAATATTTGAAAGAGAAATAGTGTCAATGGACTTTACTTCCATTTCGAAAAGAGAAATATCGTCAATTGACGTTATTTCCATTAGCGATGCGAAATAACGTCAGTTGACGCTATTTCAATTGACCTTGTTACCTGTCACCAATTTAGAGATAAATTCGACATTGTTACCGCATCATTCCTAGATCACAGGGGAGGGCTTTCGAGATCACTGGGAATCGTTTTTGAGACTATTCCGGTATCAATTCATAATAATTTTTTTTTTACTTGACTTTTTCGGGACCATTTTCCGGATAACTTTTGGACTATTTCGGGATAGCCCCGTAAACAATCCCGAAACAATCCTGAAACGATCCTAAAAAGTTTTAAAAACCTTCCCGACTGTGCCGAATACTTTATACCTTTCATGAATACGCATCACTGTTTTAAGTGTCCGATCCTTACTCACAATTAGTACAAATTCTGCAAAACTGTTAATTTAAAGATACATAGCCCAAACCCCATTTATCGGAAAAATCGATTGTATGGAAGCTATATGTTATGTTGATCCGATTTGGGTGATTTTCACTACAAACATTACATATATAATATGTACCAAACCTGCAAAACTTTACATTCCTAGCTTTTTAATTGCAAACCCGATTGTATGGGAGCTATGCGTTGTATTGCTCCGATCTTGCTGATTCCGACAAATGATTAATAATGCAAAATGGCGGCTCCAAATTTCATCAAGATATCTCAAAAACTAAAGGACTAGTTTGCGTACAAACAGACAGACGGGCATGGCTAAATCGACTCAGCTCATCGCCGTGATCATTTCGGTCTATCTGTATCTACCTCTTCTCATACTTACAAACATCGGACCAAAGTTATAATACCATTTCATGTTCATGCAAGGTATAAAAATAAGCAGTTAACTTCTGTCACATGTACCGTGGTAAACTCGGTTTTTTTTTATCAGCTAAACTACTTTGACCTATAAATCCTGTAATTAAAGAGCAAGGAATTTAAAATTTTTCAGGTTTCGTACATTTTATATACGTAATGTGACTAGTGATCAGCCATATCGGACCAACATAACATATAGCTCCAATATAATCGATAGTTCCGATAAATTGGGTTTGGACTATAAATTATGCAATTCAAAAGCTACGAACGTAAAATGTTGCAGATTTGGTATACAAATTCAGCCAAATGCTTTAGAGGTAAACACTGTTCATAAAAATATTTTATCATGCTCTTACTTAAATTACTATACTCCCACGTTCAAAACTTGCAAAAATGTCATCATTTCAAAGTTGCCTGAAAGTTTGTCGTTGTTTCAATCTTTCATAAAAGAATACAAATCATTTTTCAACAAATATCTTTTGAACTATGTGATGAACCAACACCTTATTGAAAATGCATTAGACGAAAAAAATTTTGCCAGAAAGTCATTTAAATAAATTGTCTGTGCCATTTGGGACTTTCTACAAAATGAGACTTTTTTGTAATATTTTTCGATCCTAAAACTTCAATGTACGGCTGTTCTTTAATTACTTACTAACTTAATTGGGTTTGGTCGTCCAATATTACGAACCTTTCGTTTCTTCGCTAAGACAACTGGGTATGCATTTGGTTCTTATGGGGAACATTTCGCAAGATTACACCCACAACCGGCTTATCAGATGTTCTCAGCATCTAAGCTCTCGCACCATACAGCACGGCGGGTACGATAACTGACTTAATTTACTTCTCAATTTCTAGAATTGAGTTTGTTCTTCTAAATAAATTACTCCTTGGAATTTTTTTTCAATTCATATAGATTTTCAGAATTAAATTGATTCCTAGTACTTAGTTGTTTCTCGATAATTTATTACGGCCTTCTTTATTACCTTTTGCAGATAAAATGCAGCTGATTATATTTCTCGCTTCAATGAGTATTCCTACCATGTCATGGTTTAAGAAAAAGTCAGTACCGTTTCTATGGAAATTCCCATTTGCCACGTCAAAGCACAGCCGTTGCGTGCAGCCGTCCCATTTAAAATGAAAATAAACTCGTATAAAGTAACTGCAAGGCAAAGATGTGAGAAAGCGTGAAAATGCCTACAAATACATTTAAACCTTGGCTGCCATTGGCGGTAAGCATGAGGCGGACCGCAGAAAACCGAATTCAAGGCTTTACAAATCTGAGCGAATATAGACACAAAGGATATAAAATATTGAAATTAAAATTGAATGGGCGATAGTAGCAGAAAACTGAAATTCTAAGAGACAATGCCGGGAACTGAATTCGGTAAAAAAAAAATATTTAAAAAATTTAAAGGGTAAAAAGTGTTGGAAAAAAAAAAGTTTTGAGGTAGAGATGAATGATAAGTTTTATGTTAGCAATCGTAGTTGATATTTGCAATAAGTAACGCAATTTTGATAATTGCTTTAAAATTTGTAAATATATTTTGTTAACAAAATAATTTTTCTGTATTACTTATATGTAATGCAAAACTTTTTATGCGACGATGAGTGATTTAGCGGAAAAGTCAAAGTGGTATTAAAACACTTGTAAAAATAAGTTTATACAGATCTGAGAATATGCCGTTCTATGCAGGGCTGGTAAAAAGTTTTTTTTGCTAAAAAATTAAGAATAGGAATTTTTGAACAACAGTTTTGTTGTTGCAACAGTAATTCGACCTTCTTATTGCACTAGGGGTGCTAATTTTTATTGGATTTTTCGGGATCTGATTTTTCAATCATGGTCTTAGTAGTGGGATGTAGAAGTTAGCTATTGTCAAATAGTCTAGATCATTACCCATTGCCTATACTCTATTACTAATTTTTTATTTGTTATCGGAGCAGTGGATGATGTGGGCGTAGTACTTCCCATACAAACCAGATTGTCCGAACCGCATATCTCTGGAAGTATTTATTGTAGAATGTTTAAAGTTGATAAGGAGCTAAATGAGTCCAATCTCTAACTCTCTCTCTCTATGGCGCGATATACAACAGTTATATCATCATAAACCTCCTAAGAGATTTTTGCGCGAAGCTTCTCTTCCAATTTGTGGTGTGCCGATTTGAATTTTCCCTACAAATTGGTGGGACCTACAGTTTTTTGCCGACTCCGAACGGCATCTACAAAGGAGACGAATTTTTTGCTGAGAAGCCTGTCATGGCAGAAATACACTCGGAGAGTTTGCCAAACCAATGCCGAGGGGCGACCCCGTTTTGAAAAACTTTTTTCAAATCACTTTTGATGTTACCTGTACCAGGGCTCGAACCATGGACCTTCGGTGTGGTAGGCCGGCAACACTACCTTCACACCACGGCGGCCAATCTCTAACACCTCAAGAAAATAGAGAAGTACGGAGAAGTGGGCGTGGCACCTCCCATACAAATGAAAATTTTCATACTTCATATACAGGGTGGCTGATGAAAGCCGCTACCAAAAAAAAATTAAATAACTTTTTTTCTATTTAATGAATCTGGTTAATTTTTTTTTTATTTTGCAGATTGACTTTTACATTTAACAAAAATGGATAACTGGGACACTGAAACAAGAATTTGGATTGTCCGCCGCTATCACGCACTGGAGTCCGTAGTTTCGGTTCAAAGAGAGTATAGGCGCACGTTTGGCGGCAATCCTCCGAGCAGATGGACCATAATAAGACTTGTAAACAATTTTGCCGAGCATGGGACAGTCAACAGAAGACCTTACCATCGAAACCCTTCAGTTCGAAAGGAGGAAACAATCGCTGCTGTAGCTGCTGCCATACAAAACAATCCACGTGTTTCGACAAGAAGCTTATCTGCTCAAATCGGTGTAAGCAGACAGTCATTACAGTCAATTATGCACAAAGATTTGGACTTATTCCCATATAAAATTCAAATGGCCAACAAACTGAACGCTGCAGACTTGCCGATTCGCTTGGAATTTTTCCAGAAGATGCTTCAAATGGTGGAAGAGTATGGAAACATGTTGAACTGTCTTTTCGTGTCTGACGAGGCCCATTTCGATTTAAACGGCAACATAAACAAACAAAATTGTCGAATATAGAGTGCTTCCAACCCACAGATAATCCATGAGACGGAATTGCATCCACTTCGTGTCACAGTGTGGTGTGCAGTTTCATCACGCTGCATTGTCGGGCCCTACTTCTTCGAAGAAAACGGTCACACCGTTACGGTTACTGGAGACCGTTACTTGAGCATGTTGAGAGAGTTTTTCTATCCAGAATTACGCCGAATGAGAATTTCTTTCAACTCTGTGTGGTTTCAGCAAGATGGTGCAGCTCCTCATATAGCCCAACCTGTTATGACAGAACTGCGACGAAAATTTCCCAATAAGCTGATATCCAGAAACTCCACATTCCGTTGGCCACCCAGGTCGCCTGACCTTACTGCACCTGACTTTTTCTTGTGTGGTTATTGCAAACAGGAAGTCTTCAAAGCAAACCCAACAAATTTGAATGAACTAAGGCAATCCATTCGAGAAACAATTGCGGCTATTCCTGTCTCAACTCTCCAAGCAGTAATGAACAACTTTTTGGTAAGATGCCGCACATGCATCGACGAGCAGGGGGGGCATTTAAATTCCATTATTTTTAAAACTAATTAAACTATATTTAATAAAATTTAATGAGCTTTAACATGAATAAAAGAAAAATGAATTCCATACACTGAAAAAAAAATTATTTGAGTTTCTTAATGTAGCAAAATTCATCAGCCACCCTGTATTTGAAAGTATTTATGGTAGAATATTGAAAATTGGTAAGAAGCTAAATGAGTCCAATCTCTAACACCTCAAGAAAAAAGGGAAGTAAGGAGAAGTGCGCGTGGCAGCTAACATAGAAATTTCATTTTTCGTACTGCATGTCTCTAAAATTATTCTTGGCAGAATACTGAAAACTGGTACAGTCTTATATGAGGTTAATCATAACATATCAAGAAAAAATGGGAGTCAATCTCTACAACCTCAAGAAAAAAGGTCGGTATGGGGAAAAGAAAGCATGAAGCTTTTTGATATAATTTGAATTAATATTACTTCGCAATTATTTCTACGAACTTTGTAATTTTATATGAAGAGAATCCCACCCTTAGCGTAGCGAAAGGGGTAAGGATAGTGATAGGGATAGAGATAGCCAATATTTCTAGTTGCTTTCAGGTAAATTTTTGGGCAGTTCAAAGTCTGCCGGGCACTCTAGTTTAAATATAAAAATGTAATATTGCATAAATAGAAGAAGACACATTCCGAAATTTTAAGAAAGAAATCTCGGGGTATTCGGCCTTAAAAAAAGCTCGGAGTTGGCATCCCTAGTCGTCACATCATTTCAATGAGTTCTCATTAAGATCTTCTGGCAGAACTTTAATAAGCAATTGATCATATTGTTTAGACAAGTAATATATATCTCAAAAAAAAAAAAAAGTCATGCTTTAGTGTAGCCATCGCTATCTCTGTCATGCTTGTTAGTGGTGGCAGTGTATTTGAGTCATGGATGCCCTGATTAATTTAAAAGCTTCCAAAAACTCAAGTCGTCAAGAGAGGTTTTTGTGCAAGTTTTCAGGAACATCCATTGTTTTTTCCCTATCGGCAGTAAGAATGAATTTTGTAGTGCAAAATCCATGCCCTTTTTTGATGACTTAATCCTGTTTAACGAAAAATCGCTAAGACAACCAAAAGCAACTTAACGCGGTCGATCATAGCTATTGTCCAATAGATGACGCCGCAAGCTAACAGTGAAGCAATTAAACAAAAACATAAAAATTATTTTATATCACATACAAATTCATTTCTAGACTCAAACGGAACGTAAACTTCGCCCAAAATAAAATCAATTTCTAATTTTGGCCGGAAGTTATTTCAAAGGCCAACAATCTTCGGTACCAAACTTACACATTTTATTAGAAAAATTTTCAATTTGCACAAATGATTTGGTCTTTCTTCTTCTTCTTTAAATGGTCATCTAACCGCCTGGGCGATTTTGACCGTCCAACATAGCTCGCCAGTCGTTTCTTCGTTGCGCCAACTGGCGCCAATTGGAAACACCGCGGGATCGCAAATCGGTCTCCACTTGGTCCTTCCATCGGAGTGGTGGTCTCCCTCTTCCTCTGCTTCCACCGGCGGATGCCGATAAGAATACCTTCTGGGCTGGAGCATCTTCGCTCATTCGCACTACGTGGCCTAGCCAGCGAAGCCGCTGTGTTTTAATTCGCTGAACTATGTCGGCGTCTGCGTAAAGTTCATACAGCTCATCATTAAATCTTCTTCGGTACTCGCCGTCGCCAACGCGTAGAGGTCCACAAATCTTTCGAAGAACCTTTCTCTCGAATACTCCCAGAGCCGCCTCATCAGATGTTGTTAGTGTCCACGCTTCTGCACCATATAGCAGGACGGGTGCGATGAGTGACTTGTAGAGTGTTATTTTCGTTCGTCGAGAGAGGACTTTACTTTTCAATTGCCTACTCAGTCCGAAGTAGCATTTGTTTGCAAGAGTGATTCTTCGTCGGATTTCTAGGCTAACATTATTGTTGGTATTAATGCTGGTTCCCAGGTAAACGAAGTCCTTTACTATTTCGAAATTATTGCTGCCAACAGTGGCTTGGTTGCCAAGGCGCGAATGCGCTGACTCTTTGCATGATGACAGAAGGTACTTCGTTTTGCCCTCGTTCACCACCAATCCCATTTTCTCCGCTTCTTTTTCTAATTTGGAGTAAGCAGAAGTTACGGCGCGGTTGCTAAGGCCAATGATATCAATATCGTCAGCATATGCCAACAGTTGGACGCTTTTATAAAATATTGTTCCAGCGCGGTTAAGTTCTGCAGCTTGTATTATTTTCTCCAGCATTAAATTAAAGAAATCGCACGATAGGGGGTCACCCTGTCTGAAACCTCGTTTAGTTTCGAACGGCTTGGAAAGGTACTTCCCAATTCTGACCGAGCTGGCGGTGTTGCTCAAGGTCATTTTGCATAGCCGTATAAGTTTTGCGGGGAAACCAAATTCAGACATAGCGGCATTTCGTGCTATCGAAAGCGGCTTTAAAATCAACAAAGAGATGATGCGTGTCGATTCTTTTTTCACGGGTTTTTTCCAAGATTTGGCGTATTGTAAAAATCTGGTCGATGGTAGATCTACCAGGTCTGAAGCCACACTGATAAGGTCCAATCAGTCTGTTCACATCAGGCTTCAGTCTTTCGCACAATACGCTTGATAGGACCTTATATGCGATATTCAAAAGGCTGATTCCGCGATAGTTGGCGCAGTTTGCAGGATCGCCCTTCTTGTGGATTGGGCAGAGAACACTTAGATTCCAATCTTCAGGCATGCATTCATCCGACCAAATTCTGCATAGAAGCTGAAGCATGCACCTTACCAGCTCCTCGCCTCCGTGTTTGAATAGCTCAGCAGGCAAACCATCAGCGCCAGCTGCTTTATTGTTTTTCAATCGGGATATTGCTATTCGCACCTCATTGTAGTCGGGTTGTGGAACGTCAATTCCATCATCTTCGATTGTGGGCTCGGGTTCGGCATCTTCTCTGGTTTCTTGCTCAGTTTCTCCATTTAAAAGGGCAGAGAAGTGATCCCTCCATATTCTGAGTGTTCTCTGAACATCGGTCACCAGGTCGCCGTTCTCATTCTTACAGGAGTTTGCCCCGGGTTTGAAACCTTCTGTCATTCGCCGAATTTTTTGATAGAATTTTCGGGCATTATTCCCGTTGGCCAGCATCTCAAGCTCCTTTATTTCACGCTTTTCTGCCTCTCTTTTTTTCGCCCGGAAAAGCCGCCTCGCTTCCCTCTTCAACTCGCGGTAGTGTTCACACACACTCCTCGTTGCATTCGATCTCAGCGTTGCCTTGTAGGCTTCGTCCTTTCTTTTCGTTGCAGCGCGGCACTCTTCATCATCATACTAGTTGTTTTTTCGCGTTCGCCGGAATCCAATTACTTCTTCGGCTGCGGTACGGAGTGCTCCTGAGATATGATCCCACTGCTCATGCATTCCACTAGGTTGAATTGTGCTCTCGGAGAGCAGGTGTGAGAGGCGATCTGCGAAATAATTGGCGGTCTGTTGCGATTGCAGCTTTTCGACGTCCAGCTTTCCCTGCGTTTTTTGTTGCACCTGTTTTGTCGTACAGAGGCGGGTACGAATCTTGGCTGCTACTAGGTAGTGATCAGAGTCGATGTTAGGTCCTCGTATTGTGCGAACATCTAAAACGCTGGAAGCATGCCGTCCGTCTATCACAACGTGGTCGATCTGGTTGCGTGTTTTTCGATCGGGGGACAGCCATGTAGCCTGATGGATCTTCTTGTGCATAAACCTAGTGCTGGATATGACCATGTTTCGGGCACCGGCGAAGTCGATCAGCCTGAATCCATTTGGCGAAGTCTGATCGTGGAGACTGAACTTCCCGACAGTGGGGCCAAATACACCCTCCTTACCCACCCTGGCGTTAAAGTCGCCAAGCACGACTTTGATATCATGACGGCGGCAGCGCTCGTATGCTTCTTCCAGGCGCTCGTAGAATGCATCCTTTTCCACGTCGTCCTTCTCTTCCGTCGGTGCATGAGCGCAGATAAACGATATGGTGAAAAATCGTACTTTTATGCGGATTGCAGCGAGACGATCGTTCACAGGTGTGAACGACAGTACTCGGTGACGGAGTCTCTCTCCCACCACAAATCCCACGCCGAATCTGCGCTTGTCTTCATGCCCACTCCAGTAGATGTTGCAAGGTGTTTTGATCGTGTTTCCTCGCCCCGTCCATCGCATCTCTTCTATGGCGGTGATGTCAGCTTTTGCTTTCCTCAGGACCTCAACCAGCCGGGCAGCGGCACCTTCCCCATTAAGGGACCGGACATTCCAGGTACATGCCCTTATCTCATAATCCTTATTTCGTTTGCGGGTGTTGTCATCTAAAAAAGGGGTTCTCATATCCGAGGCTTTGTTGTTGAATTTCATTGGAACGTTGTTTTATGTGGTGGGTCCCAAACCCAACGCACAACCCGTTTCACGGGAGGTTGAATTCTATTACACGTTTGTATAGCGAGCCGCTTGATCCAAGGCAGACGCCCGCTTGCAGCCGCACCACCTGGTGATCAGACGCTGCTGTTTGAACCCCCCCAGCAAGCCCTTAAACCGATTATGTCGGAGTGGCCTTACCAGGTTGTCGCCTTCTCACGTTTAGCTCACCACCAAACGGGTGTTCGGTGGTTACCCAGAGGATACTTGGGCGCAAAGCCCGGAAGTAGTGAGCTGCTTGAACCGCATGCAAAAGAATCGCTCTGGCCATTCCCAGGTGAATGGCGATCAGAAACTTTCCCCACTTGCGTGGACTTCTGCACACGGCCCCACCCTCCCTGGTCTTTCTTGCTCTGCTAAAATTGTGGTTTACAAAGAAATTGGATTGAAGTTGTCTTTAGAAGTTAATTAAATTTTTTCTTATCGTTTAGAAGGTACTTTAAAAATTTTCTTAAAGCAAATATTTTGGTATTATTTATTGGAGTTATTTAATCTCATCTTTTAAAAGAGAATTAATTTTTTCTTTTTAATTTATTTTTCAGAAAAGAAATGCATACATTTGCGGAACCATGCGGCGTGAGCTTTGTACTTACGAATCGTCCTACACTGTGCAGCTGGCGTATTCCCCAATTTGCAGGTTGTTGTTGGAGTTGTACAATGTTGAAATCGAAAAGCTTTTTGTACAAGAGTTTTGGTCGTGGCTACGTTGAAGCTTTAGCAAAAAATTTACAGTTTTCTTACACTAGATTACTTAACACCATGTGGAGAAAAGCTCAGATAATTAAGCTTTTAAGCGTTATGAAGCTTTGCCGAGAAGAACTAAAAAAAAAATAAGTAATAATCTGTTATATTTGTCATTTAAACTTTTGTAAGTTTGTATGAAAATTTAAAAATAAATATATAGCCATAGTAGCTAGTGCTCTTTTCTTTAAATGTTAGTCTTAAAATTTATTTTAAGTCTAAATAAATAATAAGTACCTGGGCGACCGAGCATTTTCATACGTTGCTATACAATTTAGTTTATTTAGATAATCATCAGTAAAGATATTCTGGTTGTTTGTATGAATAGTTTTACTTACCAGCAGTGAAGTGTTCTAAAGACATATCTTGATAATAAAAATATGTTTAAAATTTTTTATTGGTAACAAAGTTTGAATACACATAATTACTCCTTGGTGGCTGCTCAAACAAATTTTCGACAAGTCTTTACAAGATTTCTTGCTGAATTGTATGGTTAGCAGCTGTCGATTGTTATCAAATAATCGAGAAAGATTAGGGTCACATGGGTATATTTGAGGTGTTAGAGCTCCATATATCGGTCAACATTCTATGATTTCTTCTTTATTTTTAAAGATAGAACTATGCAAAACTTTTTATATTCATAACATAGGAAATCTAATGCAACACTACCTTCCATACCATGTTCCGAGTACGTTTCTTTTTTCCGGAAACATTACTTTGAATGTATTTGGTCACTTAACTCTTGAAACGCCACATATAACATACCATGCATGAACATCGATGAATTTAGCTCCACACCGACAAACTCAAAAGTTTCGCCCTGATCTTTATGCGCAGTCATGGCAAATGTTGGCCCTACTGGAAGTTGCACCTTAGGGACTCCTTGGATGAGTGCGATTCTCGGATTATGAACTTCTTTGCCGGATTTTTCTTGTCGAACAAAAGTGGCAACCCTACTTAGAAATTGGCATATTTCATTTCTTTTAAAAAAATCTGATAGTTGGCAACTCCGTAAAAACTCCTATAAGGCAACACCTGGATAGGAATTCTCAGAAAGCGGTACCCTATGTACATACCAAATTTCATCCAAATCGGTTAAGCCATTTTCGAGATATTTTGAATATACAAATATATAGGAATAGCTCGTTAAAAGTTAAAAGATACAAGGTGGCTCAGAAGTAAGCTTCCGATGTTCAGCATATCGGTTGTGGCACGTGCAGTGTGTGCTGTTGCACCGTCTTGTTGGAACCACATGTTTTCCAATCCCAATTCATCAAGTTGCGGCAAAAAGAACTCGTTGATCATTGCTCTGTAGCGCTCACCATTCACAGTAACCGTTTGGCCCCGACCGATTATTGGTCAAATAAATAGTCACCAATATTCCGCGTTCTGGAGCAGTGTAGCGTAACATTGTTTATTAACGTGTATTTCGCATGTGTTTACTACACAAATGTCAAAACAGAACTGACTTTAGGGGCCAATCGCAAAATTTATAGCATTTTCTGATAGGAGGATTACTTCTGCGCCACCTTGTATAATAAGCTGAAATGGCAATAATAAGTGGCAATCCTACATAGAAATGTATTTTTTTTTCAACACGCAGGAAAAAACCTTTCTTTGATACCCATATGGGCATATTTCATTTCATTTAAAAAAAAATGAGATAGGTTGCAATCCCGTAAAGACATCCTATGTGGCAAACACCTAGGTAAAAATTCTTAGAGCATGGTTCACTATCTACATACACAATTTCCATCGAAATCGGTTGAGCGGTTTTCGAGATAGTCGTTAAGTAGTTACCCTAAACGAAAAATTTATATAAAAACATCAATAAGTGGCAATCCCACTTAGAAATATCTTTTTGAATCCATATTGGCATATTTTATTCTATATAAAAAAAATTGAGATAGTTGGCAACCCCAAAAAAAAATAACCTATGTGGCAACACCTAGGTAAAAATGCTTAGAATGTGGTACACTATCTACATACCAAATTTTATCCAAATCGGTTGAGCCGTTTTAGAGATAGCCTGGATATACAAATATACAAGAATAGCTCGTTTAAAGTAATAAGTACCTGGGTTACCGAGCCTTGCTCGGTGGCAATCCTACTTAAAAATATCCTGGTTGGTATGCGGCCTCAAATACCTTCCGTTTGATACCCATATTGCCATATATTGCTTAATATTTAAAAAAAAATCGGAAAGGTGGCAACCCTCTAAGCTTCCTTTAGTGGCAACATCCAAGTAGAACATCTTAGAAGAAGCATACTATCCAGCTACCAAATTTCATCGAAATCGGTTTAGCCGTTCCCGAGATAGTGGTCGATATCTGAAGGAATAAATAAAATGCAGTCAGGTGGCTACCCTAGGTGGCAGCCCTACTCGAAAATACTTTGGTTGGTATACGGCCTAAAATACCTTTCATTTGATACTCATATTCCCAAATATTGCTTAATATTTAACAAAAATTGATATAGGTGGAAACCCTGTGAACCACCCCAAGTGGCAACACCAAAGTAGAAAATCTTAAAACAAAGGATACTACCCATATACCAAATTTCATCGAAATCGGTTAAGTCGTTCCTGAGATAGTAGTGGATATACAAATAAACAAATATTCAACTATACAAATATACAAGAATAACTCGTTTAAAGTTATAAGATAAAAATAAAACCGAAAAAAAATTAACTGCTTCTAAAGTATTTGTAAGCTGGTCAGTTTGCAATATGAAAGGTATGGCCAGGACATGGAATGCACCAGAAAAACCTACGAAAGCAATTCGAAACGACAACACCAAGAGCATACTCGGTACTCGGTTGAAATAGCTGAGGCAGGATCATTTCTGGACTTTTTCGAAATCAATTTTTAGGTCTTTTTCGAGATCAATTCGTGATTGTTCTCGTGATATTTTCGGGACAATTTGGAATTGTTTTTGGGACTTTTTCGGGACAATTTTCGAGTTTTTTCGTGATTATTTTTTGATTATTTTCGGGCCTTTTCCCGGATCAAATGTTAACCAGTTTCCCAAATTTTGTCTTAGAAAAAATGTATATATTTATAAACTGTTACTTTCACATAGTGAGCCCTCTTTTCACATCGACCCTTGGTGAAAAGCAGAGGTCATCACTTCGTCACACAATTGTGCCCGCTCAAGTCCCATAGACTGCTTCGATATTCCTATAAGGCCATGTCTGATACAACTTTGGTAGCGCGTAGCATGACATTTCATTTTTGACAGCTGAAATGAGCTAAGCAACATGTCTCATAAACGTTTTTTAACGAGCCTCAACGCAGATAAATACTTGTCAAACTCCTACTTTTGCGTGCGTTGACATTTAGCTTTTATTAATGTATGTTTTATTTAATAAAATTCGCAAAATTTTCAGAAGTAAAAGGGTCAATCGGGTAACTTTGACCATATTTCCATAAAATGAGTACATGATAACACATTTTTTTGATACACACTTAACAAATAAACAATGTATTTTCGCGCTTTATTGTGACAATCCATTCGCGTTTTTCGCTTTCTACCAAAGTTGTAAATGTCAAGCGACGCGACAAAGTTTTACCAGATATCGCCTTTAGTGACTATGTTAGTCGTGTCTGAGCAAACGATGTAGCAACATGAAGAGTGACCATTGCTTAGAGCTGATTCAAGTATGCTGCGACATAGGCTAAGGTGGTGAGAGGAGAGAGGGAGAATAAAACTACCGCTTGTATTTGTTTCACAATTGCTTTCAAGAAAAATTCACAAATGTAAACGAGAATAGAAAACACAGGAGAGAATACAAGCAGAATTGAATTCAACAATTTCATTGTGTAAAACGGCCCTTATTTTCTTGAACACATTCACAGTCTCGTTTTCGACAATCCATGATGTAAATATGATACCCAACGTGTACTTGACAACAGGTGTTCCCGGATCCCTAAACATTTTTTAAAATTTTATTTTATTTTTCATTTCTATTTCCGTGCCCGCAATTCTAATATGTCAGCAATTTTAAGTTTTAGCTCATGGCAAACATTTCAAACTAGTATCGCTACTTAAGAAATCCCGAGTCCAAGCCCGAATTTCCAGTGAGAGAAGCAATAAAATCTTCTGTTTAATGACTATAAATAAACTATTCTGATCGGTAACCAAGGTTATTCACATTCAGCCGAACAAATACATACACATAGTGTAATATTTTTGGACTTAAAATATAGAAAATTCCATTTAACTTGTTTCAAACGATTTCTTAGCCACTTACTCACCTGAGATAGTTGTACTATAACCTAAATTTTAGTAGGTAAATACAATATACAGTATAGTACGTTTCAGAATTATAGAACACTCATAATTGACATGTTTTAGGGGCGTTTACGCAACGTCTGATTAACTGCTCGATCAAGACTTTATCAGAGGTTGTGTTACGTACAGCTTTCTGGTGTCGCGCAGAGACCACCACGGCGTGACATCCTCGTCCTGCATGTCCCAGGGTACCACGATGTGTACGCTTGCATTAAGCTCGATCTAGCTCGTCGGATTGTGGGGTGGTTCTGGTGGCCCTGTTCCATGCCATCCGTACCATACAAAAAACATCGTACCCTAAAATATCACCCCAGGAATCTCTAGCACTTACCCGATCACATCACCGTCTAGCCAGAGGTGTTACCTGGCCGTCCTCTCATTACCCATCCCAAGACATGGTCGACCGCGGCACCGATTTTGGTCGACCCCGATATGCAACCGCGGATTTACCTACGGCCGTTTCCTATACCCGCATGTAGTCGGAATGTCCGTCCGTTCACACCACACCAGAAATGAATAGTCACTAATTTACGTAAAATTAACAATCCATGTTATTTATTATGATACGGTATAAGTATTGATTATCGATGGCATACGTGATGATCTAAAATTAACTTCATCCTCTTCAGGCGGCCTGTATCTTCTAAACTAACCTAGTTCAGACAAAGTAGCGAGATCTCACCTCTTCTCGCCGAAACTCGACGCGCTGATTGAAAGAAAAAAATATAACCTAAAACTATTACCAAAAATGAGTCTCCGCGACCTGAATTCGCGTCCGTGTCTGCTACTTCCCCGAAAGATGTCAGATCGACTCCGCGCACATCGCGCTGCTATAGTTGGCGTCCACCGATATGATACATAAGCACATCGGTAGCCGCGCAAAGGTCACCGGAGCGTAGTCACATCGCAGAAATCACGGGTGCAATTGAAATAGTGGGGTAGGGGTCGTAAGGGAAATGGTTACACTCAATCTCACTACCTAGCGCATATGCCCTTTGCCCCAACAAGACATCTTGCACAGGCCCGGGCCACGCTAAGCGCGGCCGCCCGTTCTCCCTACTAATCCCTGCCAATAATATGCAAGATGATTGTTTAATTTACGAAGGCCCGTTTGCCGTGAGATCGCACGTACTCAAATCTATCACTCTTAACTCAACTTAACTATATTACAAATGTACGAGTATTTTAATTGATCGACAGGAAGAATCCTCAAATCAATTATTTCTTAAATAATATGTCACTACACAGCCCTGAACGAGGAACGTTGGTAAAGTTTTTGATCACGCTCGCCTTCAGTGTGATGCTCTCCCGACTTGCTCTAATGACAACTAGGAGTCGGCTTCGCTGTACGAGCACTTTTACGCGTATGTCGACCCACCGACGTTCACATCTGACTACGTCTGAGCGTGTGTGAATCAAAGGTAATCCCGCGAGGGGATACTCCAGCAAATGGAGATCTGCTACGCGCTCTCCTTACTTAAACTAAAAAACCTGTTTAGCGTCTATAGGCTCGCCCTGTAGCACTCCAACGATGCCGGAACGATTTTTAGTGAATTGCTGGTTTCGTTGGGTAATTTAGCATTCTGCTGCCGCAGGTAGTCATAAATGGAGAGTACGCCTTATCGCTGCTTCTACTACCAATTCCGCCGGTTATGGGCTACGATGCCTGCGTCGTGCTTCCCTATCGGATGATGTTAGATAGACAATTAGATACCACTCCCTCCTATTTCCCATGGGGTAAACTTTACTTACCAGATGTTTAGTTAAGCGCAGGTATCGACTTGCCGGAGCAAGCATGAAATATTTGTAATTATGTATGGTATTGCGCCGAAGAATGTATTCGCGGCCGAGAGCCCACACATGAAACTCAATAAGAAGAGTATTCAAGTTCTTGCGTCCACGTTCTTTCACTCGCGGGCGGCGGAAATGCCGAATTCCACGTTTGACCGTGCTAATGCAAACTTGAATTAAATAGGAAGCGTTCGAAAAGCAAGCGTAGGGTCGCATTATATTGTTAAAAGTTTTCTTAGGTATTATGGTGACCGCAACAGTTGGCTTAAAACCCGTTTACTCAATGTCTGATTAGCAACAATTCGCTGATTATTTTCTGATAAAAGTTATCAAAGGATGGACCTCTGATTATATGCTTATCAAAACAAAAAGTTACAGCTGAAAGTAAAAATCTGATTTTGTGATAAATTGCTTTGCTGGCAAACTCTGCTAGTAATAGAATTTAGAACTGTAATAATATCCATATAAAGAAATATTACTTTTGTGAATTTTTTCCCAAAAATCAGACTTTTGTGTAAACGAAAAGTCATTCTGAGGCAAGCCATGATTAGGTTATCATGTGATAAAGTTTATCATAACCAGACATTGAGTAAACGGCTCTTAGTCATTTTTTACAATATCATTTAAAATTTTATGTTTTTCTTAGATAAAGCTAATTTAAAAGTTAGATAAATCTGGATACTAAACTATGCATATATCTTAAAAGAGTTCAACAACATTTTTGCATATGGAAAAATAGGGAAGTTCACTTCAGAAAAAAAATTCTAAAAACTCAACTAGTTTTTAAAACTATCTGTAGATGACTTTTTATTAAATTAAAATAAATAAAAAAGAAATTTATTTGTTACAAAACTGTATTTTCGGAATATTGCTTTGAAATAACAATTTTTTTTTGAATTGAACATCTGCGCTATAGTTACGAAACACACTATATTTTAAGTCATCACTTCAACTAAATCATAGCACTTACAAATGTCATATTTTCCATCGTTTTAATAAAAATACAAATAAAGCCCTTACAAATTTTAATCAATATTACAAATTATTATCAAATTAGTATAGTTTGTTATCAAAGTGCAAATATCAATTCCATGTAAATAAAAATAAAATTAAACATAGCTAAATGGAAAAGTTTTAAAGTAAATAAGCCAGTTCTAATAAGGCACGTCTCGCCATCTGTACGACGATAACTGATTGGGTTGTTCACGTTTCACTCACCTCTGAACAGAGCTCGTAGGCGCAATTATGTGAATAATTTATGAATATTTGAATGGGAAACAGAAGAGTCAATCTCGGGAAGTCTATGTTCATGGTTCAATATTTGACTTTAAATTCGAAGACGTTTATTTTCAAGTTTTTTAAATTCTACTCTGTTTCGAAGCCTATTAAGGAAATCAAAATAGACAGGGAGCCCCGTATGTATATCAAAATTCATAGGATGAATAGTGATGGGCTGGGCTATGTCAATCTATACACACGATACAAGCACCTCATAATTTGGTGTATATATGGGTTACTTCCCTTGAAAACAAATACTTTAGTCGCACTTTTTCGATATCGGAAGTTTCGAAGAACTTATTAAAACATATCCAGACCGATTCTTAACGACAATTCTGTACAGAAAAGTGAAAGTTAAAAAAAAAATTTGTTCGAAATATTTTACAAGGCGGTGAACAAAATGTAATGAAATAGTACTATAACTATAGCCTGTATATGTTTGTTGCTTTAAATTTTTCCTCTAATCAAAAATAATAATAATTGACTAAGAAGTATTATCAACTGGTCTTGAGCTCGTTAAACTTACAAAAATATGTAAAAATTAACAGACCATAAAACCAACAACAAAAGTAATTAAATATAGTTTTTAATAATAAAAAATAACTTGTATACATTAATATCGTATTGCTTCTGGTTTTTTAGGACGAAAACTATAGATAAACTGCGAATAGACACTTATGCAGCTTCTATGATGGAAGGAAGCGTGAAATGCAGAGGAGGAGTTAAATTCGGCAGAGCTACCGACAAAATGTTTTACTGAATGGAAAAGTCACCTACTTATTTATAACTAAATTTGTATCAATAGTAGATTAACCGACAAGCCCCTATAGTATTTAATAAATCTGCAAAGTAATTGAATCAATGAAATGCACTAAAAAGAATTTTGTTAGCTCTTACAATGATATCGGCAACTTAAGTTGGTTCGTATCATCGCGTAACCTTGTTCTTATAGACCGCTTTTGAGGTTCCTGCGCTTCAAAATCTTCCGTTTCTTCTTCTGATATCAATTGCAAGGCAATGCTATGCATTTTACTACCTTTATTTTATTAATAATTTGTTTATTTTAACAACTTTTTATCAAAAACTATTATTTTTCATTCACTGATCACAAAAAGTACTGCCAAAATAAAACGTCAAATAGCAACACAGCTGATTTCAAAAACTCGAAATTCCTCTTAGCCAATTTTTCTGTTCACTTGCGAAAGAGAATTGGCGGAATTTTTCCTGGCGAATAAAAAAATCCGCAAGAAAAGAATTCCGAGCGAATATTTAGAATTGGGCTTGATAATTGATTATGTGATATATGATATGATATATGTAACTTTTATGAATTCGGAAGCTATTTTGACTTGGTCTCATTTTGGTGCCTGGATACATTTCTTGAGCTAATAAACGAAAAAAAAACAGCCGCTTTTTCCTCATCAGCTCTAGCTTATAAGATAGGGGCCAGAAGGCAATTTCCAAAGGTTAAATCATGTATTGCAAAATAATTTTGTTTGTTTACCCTATCAATATGGTTTTGCTGTCGTTGAAAATATGTTATTTCTGCGGTTTTACAAGTATTGCTTTGTTTGAGTTAAGACAAAAAGATTTTGATGTAAAAGTTACTCTATATCGCACAATTGTTGAATTTATATTTCTTAGGTTAACATTTTTTATATTATCATTATTTAAATAGTTTTCTGACTTTCAGGGACTCGAAGACTTATCGTGCGTTAAAAACAAAATTATATTGAAAAATTACTATGAATTGGGCTGATTATTTGACATGACTTCAAACATATATTTTTTATAATATGCCTTTAGTCGTAAATAAATTAAAAACTTCTTTAAAAAAACAGCTGCTCGATTTTTGATCCAAACTTTCATCTTATGCTTCAAATTAGATTTGTTGTTGTTGTTGTTAACAGTTCTTCGCCCTGCGCAATAGGCTCGATCACTCTAAATTGTCATCAGGCTCTTCTAACGGAAGTCCGAGGAAACGCGCAGTTTCCATAGGGTTGGACCAGAGTGATGTAGGTGTTAGAAGAGTGGGTTCGACTGAACAGGAGAAGAGATGTTTGGTATCATGAGGGGACATACCACATGCAGGGCATGTCTTTGATATTGTGGGGTTCAGTCTGGATAAGTAAGAGTTTAACTTATTACAATAAATAGATTTTTTTTTTCAAAAAAAAAAAAAAGTTTAAAAAATAAAAATAAAAAAATTAACAAAATCTATTTTTTTTTTTATTTTTTTATATTTTTTTTTTTATTAATAGATTTTTTTCTTGAGTTAATTTCAATAATTCTCGATTATACCCGTAATTTTTCCAATCGAAAATAAGAGGTTGTTCACTATTTCAATTGTGTATAGATTAAACCCCCGATTTTGTGTCCTTGAAAAATTGTCAATATTGATAAACCGTCAAAAAAAATTATTATTTTCATTAAATAATTCCCATCTTAGTCATAATTTTGGTACTAATCGCATATCGTTCCAGAATATTTTGTTATTCTACCAAAAATCTTCCACACCAAGCTTTGATATTCAACGACAAATACCTTTAAAAAGATGGAGTACGAATAAGGGAATGCCATGCCCCCTTTCCCCAAAATTCCCATTTTTTTCCCTGAGTATGGTATTGACACAGAATATCTCCATACAAATTTTCAGATCCCTACTATGAACTTATTTGCGGATATACATACGATCAGATACGATTATATAATCAAGTTTGTATGGAAGGCGCCAAAGTTACAAAAAAAACACAAAAGGAAGTATTTGGTTCAGTCGATTTGAAGTTTTAGCATGACAAACGAACCACGATTAATTTTTATATATATCGATATGTATTAAATCGCATGAGCTTAAAAAAACTATAACGGATTAACGGGGGAATGTGCGATTAATCAATTAATATAAATTGCCAACTAACCCAAATTGATTAATTCATTATTCAGAGAATTATCATTATCTTGCCATATTTTGATTAATTGTAACTCTAATCGTACTAATTTGATTATACAGCAACATGAGTACTCACAATCTAATTAATCAGACAATTTTAATATCCGGGAGTCCTAGGAACCTAGCGGTTGCAGTAGAGTTTAATTAAAATTTTTGTTAGAAGAGTCTGCTCCCCCCGTCTTTATTGCCTTTTGTCAATAGACTTTCTTTCACATTTTGAAAAGGGCAAGAGTTGCATCGATCAGAAACGTACCTCATCTGATCAATAATTTGGGAGGTGAACACTTGAAAATCCAATCTTTGAGTTGCTGTTTTCGGCACACGCTTGCATGTAGTTTAAACAAAAAAAACAGATGGGATTTACTTACATATGTATAAATTAGGCTAACCGATCACTAAACACCCCTTTTCAGGAAAATAAAAAACGTGTAAGGAGAGCGCTGTTTTCAGTTGTACCGAAGACTTTATACCTTTCATGAATACTCGTCACGAGTTTCACTGTCCGATTCAGCAATAAGTACAAACTGTGCAAAATTTGACGTTCTTACTTTGATAGTTGAAAGATATAAATATAGCCCAAACCTAGGTTATCGGAACAATATATAAGAGCTATATCTTAGATTGATGCGAACTTCTTTGTCCCGAAAAGTGTTTAATGTGATATTAAATTTTGGCCGCATACCCAATTTTAGACAGACATCTCTAAAACTGAAGGACTATTTTGCGTTCAAACAGACAGACAGACGAGTCATGTTCGTCTATTCATCTCATCGTCCTAATCATTTCGGCATCTTATAAAGGGTGTTTTTTTAGGGGTATAGAACTTCGAATTGAAATAAAACACAAGAAAATCGTTTTAAGGTCCATCAATTTAGCTTTATTGGAAGGATAATTTTATGCCATTAATGTTTAAATATGATTTCGGGCATGTGGCCGCCGCGGCTGGCTCGAATAAAGCCAATTCTACAGGTCCAATTTTCAACCACTTTTTCGAGCATATGGGGCCGTATGTCGGCAATAACGCCACGAATGTTGGCTTCCAATTCCCCTAACGTTTCTGGTTTGTTGGTGTAGGCGAGCGACTTCACATATCCCCAGAGAAAATAATCCAATGGTGTCAAATCACACGACCTTGGTGGCCAATTGACAGGTCCATTCCGCGAAATTATGCGCTCATCGAATGTTTCCTTCAATAAATCGATTGCGACGTGCGCTGTGTGGCATGTAGCGCCGTCTTGTTGGAACCACAACTCATCCACATTCATGCCATCCAATTCGGGAACAAAATAGTCGGTTATCATGGCTCTATACCGGTCTCCATTAACGGTAGCTGCCTCTCCAGCATTATTGCGGAAGAAGTATGGCCCAATGACTCCACCAGCCCATAGAGCACACCAAACAGTCAGTTTTTGTGGATGTAATGGCGTTTCAAGGGTCTCATGTGGATTCTCTTCACTCCAAATGCGGCAATTTTGCTTGTTGACGTAGCCATTCAACCAAAAATGAGCCTCATCACTGAACAAAATTTTGCGATGAAAATCAGCATCGAAATCAATCTCATTTTCGGCCCATACACCAAAATCACGACGCATTGCATGGTCTCGCGGCTTTAATTCTTGCACAAGCTGGATCTTGTAAGGTCGCAAGCCAAGATCTTTGCGCAAAATCTTCCATAAAGTTGATGGACAAAGCTCCAATTGCTGTGCACGGTGGCGAATCGATTCATTCGGGTCCTCTTCAACACTTTGCTCTACAGCGGCAATTGTTTCTTCGGTGCGCACTGTTCGACGTCTCTGCGGATGCGTATTATCACATAGAGTAAACGTAGTGCGAAAACGATCCATGGTTAACCGAATTAATTGCTCTGATGGACGATTATGTCGACCATAAAATGGACGGAGCTCACGGTAAACTTCGCGAACTGAACCATTATTTTCGAAATAAATTTGCACGATTTGCAAGCGTTGTTCTTTTGTCAACCTGTTCATGATGAAATGGCAAACCATTAGAGTTGCCAGATTTGACCACAAAATGCCATTTTTATCTCTATTCGAAAAACAAACCTGTAAAAAAAACACCCTGTATATAAATAGACAAGATGAATGCAATGTAGAACCGTTTTCTGCTAAACTATAGTTCTAAGGTATACAAATTATACATGTATAGATAGGAAATTTTGAGGTGTACTTTTATCCGTAAATAAAAAAATTTTAAAAATCATTTTAATATAAAAAATTTAACATAAAAGTCACACCACTACACATTTACTTATTCACACTTGCTTTTTGTGTACTATGCTGAATCGTGAGCATGGCCGAGGAGCTGCTTTGTGGGAAAAAATTAAGCGCCGTAGTAGTGTGAGTAGACTTGCCATGCATGTTTTTGTGTTATTCGTGTGGTCGGCTCTCACTGTGAGTGCGAAGAGTTGGTAGTGGACCAATGAAAAATAAGTATTCGCACTATAGATACTCTGTTGTGTCATGCATTTTTGCTTTGTTGGATACATTAAACAAGCAATGTAAAATATGAGCAAATATGTAAAATTCATTGCTGATACCTACAAACAGGGTTTACAAAAATAAAATAAATGATTACTCATAAAGAGTATTAAACACCGAAGAAAATTAAAGGAAAATAGAGGAAAGGAAAAGAATTGAAAGGAAAGAAAATTAAAGGAAAGAAAGGAAAGAAAAGGAAAAGGAATGGAAAGGATAGGTAAGGAAGGAAAATTAAAGGAAAGAAAGGAATGGTAAGGAAATGAAAGGAAGGGAAGGGAAAGGGAATTAAAGGATAGGTAAAAAAACGAAGGGGAAAGAAAGAAAATAAAAGGAAGGGAAGGGAAAGGAAAAGAAGTTTGAGGAAAGTAAAAAATAAAATAAAAGAGTAAAAAAGAAATCAAGGAAAATAAAAATATGTTAGAGGAAAGGAACGACATAGAAAGGAAGAAAAAAAGGCGGATAAAACATACCTACAGCAAAAAAATAAAATAAAATAAAGTTTATTGGTTGAATTTCAACCACTGGGCGAACTCTAGTACTTAATTATTGGCCAATCTTTTTTTGCTTCTCAGATTAAAGTTATAAAAAGTTCCTAAAAGGTATAACAACTAGCGGGATTCAATCTTGTAATATACTAATCTTAATTAATTTGCAACAAAATTAAAGTGATTGCATTACGGAGCCTATTCTTATCTCATCTGTCAAAACGCCGTGTTACCTGGGTCACGTCATGTAAATTAAATCAATTTTACTGTTGTGATAAGAAATGGCTTTTCAACGTCCAACACGGGCACAGAAAATATCGCGTGCGATGAAGCGCACTCTATGGCACCGCTGGCATAACCACGAAGTCAAAACAATACAAATTCCCGTCGTCTCCATCAGTCATCCATTAACTTGCATCAAGCATCGATTGACTTACGATGTTGTTTCTTTATATTTTTTATTTGTAATTAAGTGCAAAAATTATTATGAAAGCTTGCAAGCGATTGTTAAGTCACTTTTCGATGAGTTGGAGGACTGATAGATCGAACATAGTTCAAAATCCAATGACTAGGGGCCATAGAATTGGAAGAATTGACTATAGATTGCTGATCGATCGAGATATTTCGGTTGCCCAGCATTGAAATTTAGGTGCCATCAGCAAGCTCCCTCTGGCGCTCTCTTCAAGGGTGCTCAAGCGAAGGCTCTTTTATGGGGTTGTGCTCTGGTGCTAAGCACTGGATAATGCTTCAGCAGTGAAGAGGATGGCAGGAGTATAGTGACTGAGACAAGTTGGATGGGAAAATGCTTTGTGATGGTAGCCTGATGAACTTGTTTACGTATGGATCCACGCTGGACGAGAGGATTGGGCCGGAGTGCTCTGTCAAGAACTGCCAGTAAGCCGAAAATTTATTAATAATGGAATGCTATCCAGCGCTTAAAACGTCATGTAATATCTAATAACCTCTGCGGGTTAGGGGGCTAGAATATGCCCGAGGTAGGCATTCCAGCATTAAGAGGCGACTAAAATCCACAAAGGGTAATGACGTACAATGCGATGGTTGATCCTCTCACCTCTCATTACCCATCTTCTGCTTCCTTACGGAAGGAGGGGTGAGATGTCTTTCGGGGAGTGTTTTTGTCGCTAAAAACAGCAACAACAATAGCGCAGTCGAAGACAATTAAGGCGCTGTCCTCAGTCAACATCACGTCAAGGGTTGCAACGAAGTACTTGACCTTGCCAGGGGTTTCTTCGGAATTCTTTCAAACTTATATTACGTAGATGGAAGGTGGAGTCATCCACTAACTTCATACTCCGTTGTCTAACCTTTGCAATGATAGGGTGGAAATATCTTGAGCCGGATACATTCGACGATATTTCTAGGGTTGAGGTCCGCTCTTAGCCCCTCAACGTTTCGCCATTAGCTAACGTTGTATTACAAGGGGCCCTACAAGTATTCAATTGCGTCGACCTCCAGCTGGGGTAGATGCTATCCAATCAAATCTAACCTCAACATTTTCTTTTCGTTTTAATTTTATCGTTTTTAGTTTTTTGTAATACAGATAGTTTTTTGTAATAATTTGATGCGATATACCTCCGAGCAGATTAAGGCGGAGCTTCTCTTTCAATTTGTGATTGTGCTGCTTTTAATTTTTGCAAATTTTGCGAAGCCCAGGGGCGTTTTGAAAAATCTTGTTCAAGACATTTTCATGTTGCCTGTTCCATCACTTGAACCTAGAACCTTCGGTGTGTTAGGTCAGCAAACAGCCACCACAACATCGGGTCCGTCTTTATTACAGTGGGTATATCTTGAATTCTTTTCTAGATCCGTCCCTGCTAGGCGCCAATTTAGCATATTTGTAAAACATCACTTCTGCTAGCTACTTTGATCTCAGAAACGCCCATATTTATATATTTACATACTAATCACATTCGCATTGATATCAACTTATGTTAAATTAAGTTTTAAATATGTATTTATACCTCTGATTGCATGTTTTAAATATCTCAGTTCAACTTTGATTAGCCGTTATCAGTTGTCGAATGAATCGAGCCCCAATCGAATGAAAACAAAATTCAAGCAAAAAAGCTAATTCAAATACTTAACATTGGCATGCATCAGGCCCCGAGAGCGCAAAATAACATTAATAAATCAGTAATAATTTTTAAATATTTCTTTTTTAATTTTATTATGCAGATGTCAAAAGGTGCCTTTTTCCACCAATCTTTATCACCGGAAATTTTATATTTTTGTGAGAAGACAGGAGTAGTGGTTATATCATTGTCGGGATCGCGTGATTTTTCAGGTAGCGATGATGCCGGCATTCATTTTTTACAATCCCGAAATTATTTTTTTCTTAGTGTACTGCGATTTCCGGGATTGGAAATATGTTACTAAAAAAGCGTATAAAAAGTTAAATTCAGCAAATTTTCCGCCATACAAGCTTCATAAGACAATCTTACTCCCTACAATTTATTGTGCTCTTTTTTGTTTTTGCTTCCTTTTTTATTTTATTTAATTTAATTTAATTTTATTTTTATTTTATTTAATTTTACTTTACTTTACTTTATTTTATTTCATTTTATTTTATTTTGTTTTATATTATTTTAGTTTGTTTTATTTTATTTTATTTTATTTTATGTTATTTTATTTTATTTCATTTTATTTTTTTTTTTTAATTTAATTTAATTTTATTTTATATTATTTTATTTTATTTTGTCTTGTTTTATTTTATTTTGTTTTATTTTATTTTGTTTTATATTATTTTGTTTTATTTTTTTTTCTTATTTTATTCTATTTTTTTTGTTTTTATTTTATTTTATTGCATTTTGGTTTATTTTTTTTTTATTTTTTTTTTATTTTTTTTAATTTTATTTGTTGTACATCGCAAAGTCAGATAGTTTCTCACAAAATTTCTTTATTTTTTTTGTAGCTGGTGAAAGGAAATATGGAAATATCAGGTCCTATCCCGGGTTTGCAAAATCAGATCTTGAAAATCCCAAAAAATGGACATCCCTAATACGAATATATTTTGTGGAACCTGCATGTAAAAATGTCAAAGCAATAAATAGGCTCATGAAAGATGAACTCGCTGCAATTAAAGTGTTTGTCAACTGATTAGCCTTAAAATAATTGATGTTTTTAAAAAGCTCGTCTTGGTCAAAACATTCATTCCAAAGAATATACTATATAAAAGGTATAACAAAAGTTGTCGCCTATCGCAAGATCACTGAAATAACGTCTGCGGTGGCAAGTATCGGCTTATATGTCATATGCCAGATTTACAAGAGCATTTTTTATTAATTCAAATTCTTTGTATCAAACTTTTAAAGTCACCATGTGTGCATCGATAAATAAAAATTTACATTCGAAAATGCGAGCACTTGCGGCTCTAAGGTATAGCGCGGGATTGGCCTCCTCATTTTCGCTGTGAAAACCCCCGATTTGGGAATGCAAACCATAAATTATATCTTTGGAATATTTCATAAGCTGGTTGCGAATTACAATAGCATGCAATTCAAAAGAAATAAACGAGAGAAATAATTACAGCTTTTGTCGCTTAAACAAAGCTGATATTATAGATCCATTCTAGTAAAATATTGTAATCAATTACTAAATTATCTATGAATGTGTGTTGTTTTCGAAATTAATAATTTGAAAGAAAATGGCAATTCCCATTCTTTTAATTATTTACACAGCGGGTACTGTCTTGTTTTTTTTTTTTGATTATTTGCAAGTATACGAACATACTTCTTTGTTTATGTTTGTACAGACATACATATATTAACAATAATTGACGCGATATACAGGGTGGCTAATGAAAGCCGCTACCAAAAAAAAATTAAATTACTTTTTTTCTATTTAATGAATCTGGTAAATTTTTTTTTTATTTTGCAGATTGACTTTTACATTTAACAAAAATGGATAACTGGGACACTGAAACAAGAATTTGGATTGTCCGCCGCTATCACGCACTGGAGTCCGTAGTTTCGGTTCAAAGAGAGTATAGGCGCACGTTTGGCGGCAATCCTCCGAGCAGATGGACCATAATAAGACTTGTATACAATTTTGCCGAGCATGGGACAGTCAACAGAAGACCTTACCATCGAAACCCTTCAGTTCGAACGGAGGAAACAATCGCTGCTGTAGCTGCTGCCATACAAAACAATCCACGTGTTTCGACAAGAAGCTTATCTGCTCAAATGGGTGTAAGCAGACAGTCATTACAGTCAATTATGCACAAAGATTTGGACTTATTCCCATATAAAATTCAAATGGCCAACAAACTGAACGCTGCAGACTTGCCGATTCGCTTGGAATTTTGCCAGAAGATGCTTCAAATGGTGGAAGAGGATGGAAACATGTTGAACTGTCTTTTCATGTCTGACGAGGCCCATTTCGATTTAAACGGCAACATAAACAAACAAAATTGTCGAATATGGAGTGCTTCCAACCCACAGATACTCCATGAGACGGAATTGCATCCACTTCGTGTCACAGTGTGGTGTGCAGTTTCATCACGCTGCATTGTCGGGCCCTACTTCTTCGAAGAAAACGGTCACACCGTTACGGTTACTGGAGACCGTTACTTGAGCATGTTGAGAGAGTTTTTCTATCCAGAATTACGCCGAATGAGAATTTCTTTCAACTCTGTGTGGTTTCAGCAAGATGGTGCAGCTCCTCATATAGCCCAACATGTTATGACAGAATTGCGACGAAAATTTCCCAATAAGCTGATATCCAGAAACTCCACATTCCGTTGGCCACCCAGGTCGCCTGACTGCACCTGACTTTTTCTTGTGGGGTTATTGCAAACAGGAAGTCTTCAAAGCAAAACCAACAAATTTGAATGAACTAAGGCAATCCATTCGAGAAACAATTGCGGCTATTCCTGTCTCAACTCTCCAAGCAGTAATGAACAACTTTTTGGTAAGATGCCGCACATGCATCGACGAGCAGGGGGGGCATTTAAATTCCATTATTTTTAAAACTAATTAAGCTATATTTAATAAAATTTAATGAGCTTTAACATGAATAAAAGAAAAATGAATTCCATACACTGAAAAAAAAATTATTTCAGTTTCTTAATGTAGCAAAATTCATCAGCCACCCTGTACATACTTGTACTTTCGACGAGTTTAAGGCCAAGCTTCATTTCCAATTTGTGGTTGGTTGGTTTATTTTTTCCCCCCACAAGTTGATGACTCCTAAATGATTCGTGCTACGTTAAGACACATCAATTTTTCGTGAGACGCTGTTCATTGCATCAATACACTCGGAAAGTTGCCGACCAGTGCCTAAGATCGATTCTATTTGCAACAATTTTAAGTCAGTTTGATGTAACCTTTCCCGGGACTAGAACATGGGCATATTAGGGTAGCATACTTACACCATACCATGGCGTTTGTACACATACATACATATATGGGAGAATATTTTCCCCTTTATGGAAAATCTCTAGTTCTAGTTCCCTTTCATCCACTCGAAACCACTACCTACGGCACATCTGAACTATTTCAATATTCTACAGTTTAGGTTCGTTTATTTCATTGGATGTATTGACCAGCAAAACCTGAACGGGTTAGAAATCAAACCGAAAGAGACTATGAATTTTTGTACAAAATTTTGATAAACGATGATGGTGTTAGCGTGACAATATTTGAACCCAGCTAAACAAAAGTAGAAAACAAGACTCCATTCGAAGCCATAAAACGCACACTTCTCGGAGAAATTAGCTCTTTTTGGAGTCGAAAGGGAGCGCAAAATCGTTCTATGTGGCCACCTTAAAAGAAAGAATCCAAAATTACTCCAAATCCCTAGGATTTTATGACTCTTTTTAAATCAACTTCGGAGTGTTTTTGCATTCTTTTTGGAGCTTTTAGTTGATGCTCTTCTGAAGCTTTTTTTTAGTCTTTTTTGACTCTTTTTAGGTACATACTCCCCCATTTTGATGGTTTTGTGTTGCTTTTTGGAGTCATATTGGGAATTTATTGACTCATTTATGAAGCCGTATATTAGTTTTTAAGATACTTGTTTCTTACATAAAAAAAGAAAATTTTTTCAAATGTTTTGTACAGTTTTATTTATATAATTTCGAAGATAAAATGCTATTTTATTTATTCTTAACAAATTTTATGTTAGAGTATACATTTTAATCTTGTTAAAACATGTCATAAAATCAAAAAATATATTATTTTGTCTAATGTGTTGTAAACAACACTCGAAAAAAGCTCAGAATACAGACTATATTTGGATTATAATTTCGGATCGCTCCGACTTTAGTTAGAAGGTTAGCTGGAAAGCTTCTACTAACAGTACTCTAGATATGAAATTTTTTTTATAAAGAGTCAAGAACTTTCATCGCCCTAAAAATATTGTATTATTTTCATCAACATCAGTACCTCTTGAAAGCACTTTTTCATAGAAGAGGCCACCGCCAAGAATGCTGTAATTAGAAAGACATTGTTGTTGACATATCCTTATCAAACTTTGAAAGAGCTCACCGGTAATTTTTTATGGATTTAAGATAAAATAGGCTTACTTGGTTGTTCAGTCTTTAAACCAGTTCCCCACTACTTATGGTTGCTTTAAATACTTTTTTATCGATGAACTACTGGAAAAGATACCAAGCTATTAAACTTAACATATCCAGCCTGAACCCCGACACTCCGAATGTTTAACAACAAACATCTTATATAACCTTTCATAAATTGTCATTATTGCAACTAATAACCAAAAGAGAAATAAAAACTATAAGCTTCTTGAGACAATGGTTATGGTGAAAATTAAGCGGGGCAATAATATTTCTATCATGAAAAGATTATTGGGTACCCTGCAAAAATCGAATGACTGAAACTCCAATTGGTATTCATGTCGGTAAAATATCCGGTAATTTTACGTGTTATATACGAGTCAAATTAGACTCTGTAGTACCTGTTAGTACCTGTGACACCGGTGTGAGAAGTAAAGACACATGTTTATCTTGGGTCAAAAAATAAATGAGAAAGAGCGATATGTAAAACCGCACACACAGGAACGCGAGGAAAGAAACAGTCCAAAAGTATACCCATGCTCCTAAAAACGTGATGGGAGGAATACGAAAACTTTCGGTATGGCTCCGGGTAATTTGACTAATCATTTTACCCGTATCTTTTTGCAGGGTAGTTATCCTCTTTTCGACTTTCTTCAAGATCAAATCTTTGCGCAATCTACATAGCGATAACGCTGGATATCAGAGTAAACAAAGCTGAGATAAAAGAGAAAAGAAAATAATTACTATCTCTTATCCCCAAATAACTTAATAGTATAGTACCTCAACCTCTTTCACCTATTTAATCTATGGCTGGTCAATGCTTGTCTACTTCTTAAAAGCGCAAATCCTAGTACTCCCATAACTCAAAGGTCGTTCCGCCGAAATCTTTTACGTACTAAATTATATTCCAGATAACAGCAAAAACCATGAAATCTCGGTCCTTGCGCACCTCTCGTGCTAGAGATAAACCCGGATTAGCACAAAACATAGTACATATCGAGGAAATACATCATAATCCAGTGGTGTAAGGTGTTGCAGTATGCAAGAATAAATCACGAATTTAGATAGTGAAGGAAAAGCTTGGTCTCCATGTGTTGCGCTAATCTCATGCATTTAAAGGCCGGTATGTAGATCAGAAGAAATTGCTCAAGAAAAATTTAGCAATTTTTCTTGCGTGAAAAATAGTAGTATGGAAGTAATAAAAATCCATGGTGAATAGTGAAGCAGAAAGAAGAAGAGCACATAAACGAATTAAATGTTTTTTGCCAATAACTTTTCACTGAAACAAAATTTTTCTTTTCCTCTTTCGGATTATTGATACCGAGGTCAAAACGAGTCTTTTGATACCTCTCCCGACATTATTGGACTTGTTTTACTAGTTGGCGTATTACCAAATTACTGTTTTCTTCAAGAAATAAATGCCGCTTGATATATTTCTTGCGGAAACCTGTGTTGCCGTACTCAAATTTCACGATAAAATAGTAGTAAAATTACGTTGAGAACTGCGTACTACCTTAAGAAAAGGTAGCCCAAGAGATTTTCTTAAGCATTTCTTAAGCGTTTTTTTATATGGAGTTTTTGTTTTTCTTGTGATCTGCATACCGGCCTTAAGGGTGAAAGACATATATTGATAAATGAAGTAATATACAAATTCATATTTGGAAATTCGAGTTATGAACCAGATATTCGTTTCTCTAGTTACTGAGTTGCTTGCACGCTCTATATATGAAAGCCTCTTTGCAATTAATGCGCAAAAATTTAGAAAGAAAACACCTGTTGGAATAAGAAAAGAGAACGAGTTTAATTTAAATAAATATTTGTTTGTTAACTACGCGACTGACGCAGCTTAAAATAGGTTGTTTTGCACTTAGTCCAAAAATAATTGATTGTCTGCGAACTATTTTATCTATATGAGGTATTATTAGTCAAAATTAAGTAGTTGAATAAAGTGTGTTGTAGATTTTTGGCGAAACTTTGAGTAAGTAATATTTCAAAAAAAGCTGCAACTAAATTTAGACTATCAATATGAGCTTATGTTATTAATTTAAAATTTCTTAGTTAGCATCAAACATTTTTTTCACTTTTCGAGCTATGCTTATATCAACACATGTGTTAAACAATTTATACTTCTGCATAAAAAAGTCGTTTGTAAATTTAGGGCGTAATTCCCTGGTGTAGTCGCAAAATTAACGAGTGCGATTTATGTAACAAATTTGTTTTATTCTCAAAGCAGAAAGACTGGTTATGATAATTATATAATAGATTAAAGTTCTCCCAAGAGACACATTGTGATTGATAAAATACACAAGAGACGGAACCTGTGTAATTAGTTGATAAGTGGGGTGTGACGAATTAACGGTACAATAATTTTACCGAGTTGCTTCAAGGCCCCATACAAAATGTGCATGTCAATATTTAACCCAAAAAGCACAAACTAATTTATACCCCTATAGGAACGTTCCGCAGTAATGAATTTTCCCGAGTATGTACAGCTGTATTCAATATAATAGTAGTGAAATTAAATATGTTTCGACGAAAAAAAGAAGCTGTACCATACTCCACGTCACAGAGAGCAGACGTGTTAATAAAATTGCTACAATCCTGAAGATGATTGCCGTTGAGCAGTCGAAATATATCGATTTTAACAAAAAAATCAAAATGTGTTTTTAATTTTTATAATTATTGAACACGGACCTCAAGCCAGCAAAGAGATCCAAATTTAAGGAAAAAGGTCGCAAAAAATTTCATAATTTTAATTTAAAATATATCAAATTCCATAAAGGCGTGGTTTCCTAGAAAAGCGGTGTCGCTATATAGCGGTCGTAACATTGCGGTGGGGAACGTTGTCAAAAACGCTGCAACGTAAAAGCAATCATGTGGAAACTAAAGAGACGGTGAAGTACACCGTAACGTAATACAGCTGCAAGCATAATATATTACGGCCGTCATGACGGTGACGACTAGTTCTTCAAAGTTTTTTCTCACCGTCATTGTCATAACGGTATGAATTCAATCAAATACTTGAAATATTTTTACAAAAGCAACAATTCGAACATTTCAATGTTTTAACAATAATTATTTACAACTTATAAATTCACAAAGAAAACCAAAGACAATTAAATATAGGAAATGAAATCGCGAGAATGTGGGAAATACGTTCTTGTAAGTTTACAAAAAAGCGCAGCCGCACATGGCGGTGACAATAGCTAACGTTATTTTTCGGCCGTAATATAGGGAACCACGGCTTTACAGAAAACCACATGAAAATAAAATTTCAAAGTCTACACAAATTTAGGAAAGTTGAATAAGCTTTAAAAAATTGCCATGCAAATCAAAGATAACAAAATATTAAAATATTTTATCTAGCATCGAAGTAAGAAATTTAATTAGAAAAATAGATATTTTTAATATAAAACGATTTTTAAAACGGAGTTGAGTTGACATATAAAATATATGTACCAAAGAATGTATAAAAGGAATAAGCAAATGGCACATTAGAGGAAAAATGCGTCGTGACGCTACAGGGCATCATAGCTTAGTTGTTAGAGTACTCTAACAGCGGCTTTGGTGCAGACACTTGGGTTCATATCTCAGTGTCCGAGAAGGGGTCTGATGAGAAGTTGGGCACTTCGAAACATGTCAACCCATACCATCGCTGTGCATAACGTTGTAATTTTTCCTCTAATATCAATTGACAAACAAACATAAAAATTCGAGATTTGCTCCAACAACAATCACCAAAACGGACTAAAAACTATAAAATTATGTCACATCTGCCAACATAGGGTATGAACCACCTACAGATTGTATTTAAAATTTGTTATTGTAAATCCTTAACAGATATAAAAAAAGTACTTTTAAGTTTGAAAGCTAAAATCTAAATTCTTAAAACAACCGCTATGTGGCAAAGAATCTATGTGGCCAGAGCCGAAATTATTTATATATAGATGTTAACCAGTTAAAAATAAAAAAACTAAACCTGAACGATATTAAAAATTTAGGATTCTAGTTCAACGGAAAGCTAGTCGAAAACAAATGTAAAACACTAAAAATAAACTTTCGAATTTAATAAATAGAGCGACTCACGAGCTATTTTTTTTTTAACTTTTTATACCTATGCTACGCACCTAAGGTATATTAACTTCATTCGCCTAACGGTAGTAAGTAACAGCATAAACGGATCGAGATAGATATTGACTTATGTATATCAAAATGTTCAGGAGGAAAAAAGAAATTGATTAAGCCATGTCCGTCCGCCCGTCCGTCCGTTCATCTGTTAACACGATAACTGGAGTTAATTTTGAGATATCTTAATGAATGCAGGTTCCTTGGCACTCATCTCCGAGCGCTATTTAAAATGGGCGAAATTGGATGATAGCCACGCCCACTTTTTATGTATAGAATATTTTCCAAAATACAAAAAAGTGATTATTCAGTTCACGATACACTTATAAGGATAATATTTTTTGTGTACCTTAACGTTAAGGCAGAAAATAAATTTTTTAAGCAATTTTAGAAAATGGGTGTGGCACCACCCACTTTTGAGAAAGTCAAATTTAGAAATATTACTAATCATAAATCAAAAACTGTTTAAGATACAGCAACAAAATAAAATAAAATAAAGTTTATTGGTTGAATTTCAACCACTGGGCGAACTCTAGTACAAGTAAAACATCTGGGCAAGTAGTTAATACCCCAGTATAATAGGGAAGTAATATATTTTTTGATTTTCATATCTTTCAAGAACATAAGGTGTTTGTAAGTATGAGAAGAAGAAGAGATGGGCCCATGAATAAGTATACTGAAACAATCACGACGATGACCTAAGTCGATTTAGCCTTGTCCGTCTCTCTGTCCATCTGTCGATTTGTATTGGAACTTTGAAAAAATGTGGTAAACAGCGTTTGGTAGGGAAGCTATTTATATACAAATAAATTAATTTGCCACACAGAACTTAAAGCAGAAGTGCTTATATTGAAAACAATCAGCTCTGGCTTTATAATACGAACTGAAAGGTATTAAAATAGACCTGCATACTTTAAGATGCCATAGTAGATGACTGCTAGGTATATAATGTTCAGTTTCACCCGAACTTAGAATTCCTTACTTGTTTTTTATTGCGTTGCCACTGCAAACTTCAAAGCATAAGCACAAGGGGAAGTAGGTTAAAAGTGGAATCGCAAAACCGACCCAAAAATATATTAAAAACAAGCGTTTTTTTTAGAATGACGAAAAAAATCTTGCGAAAGTTTCAGTACTTAATCAAAATTTTAAGGGTTCTATCATTTCTAGTAAAGATTTTTCAGAACTAAAACAAAAACTATGTAATAACAACCAAAATCAACTTAAGTGTCAAATATATAATCTATGCCTCTGGTTTAAAGACTTCTCTTGAAGCAAGCTATCAGAAAAATGCTAGCATAAGAGCTGAAGCTTAATCTTATAAATAAAAATGAATGCGTTGTCTGTGTGTCTTTGTGGCTGTATGTCCTTAATAGGGTCCAAAGTACTCAACCGCTCTTCATGAAATTTTCACAATATATACTTGGGTTCACTGGGTACAGCATAGACAATATACAGTATTGGAAAAGTAGGCGGAGCCACGCCCCCAGGCTATCTAAAGTTTTAATTCGTCATAACTCCGAATTTTTTTGGTCTAAATTAATGAAATTTGGATACATGTGTCACTTAGTCAATATCTACATAATTTTTCAAAAGTGGGCGGTGCCACGCCCGCATATTTTGTGATTTGGTTTGCTCTTGAACTCTCACGATAGGATCAGGAGTTCGTTGGCTACGACACAAGATGTATATATCTTTGGAAAAGCCCCAAGTTATATAAAGCTGCAATTCGGTTTAGCTAGGAATTTTTTTGGTTCAAGTTATTGATATTTTATATATAGATATTTGTTCTATAAATCCAAAAAAACCTTCAAAAGGATAGCGGTACCACGACCAAAAAAAAGTTAAACCGCTATATCTTCGAAGCAATGCACATATCATTAACCGCAGAGGAAAAGAGGGATTAGAAATAGAGAATTTGAGAATTAGATCTGCCGGGTCTGCTAGTTGGTATATTAAAATTTCTAAATTGAATTTTTGGAGGAAAACCATACAGTGTTTACAAACATTGCCAAAAGTTCTATAAATCATTTTTCCACAGAAGTAAGTTTTATGTCCGCCGTAATATTCTCAAATACATTTGCACCTGACATTAAATTTAATTAAAAGCGTTATCTTATTCTATTATGTGTGTTAATTAATTTTAGTCATTATTGATACACTTAACGAATATTAATTAAATATAAACTTTTTGTCGTATTATGAGTAAGCCAAGAAAGTTCAATAAATACCTGCTGATACACATAAAAAGAAAAAAAAAACGCTCATTAACACATAAATACGCACAAATGTGCTTTGTTCCGGGGGTGCGACATGGCGCATACGTCACATCATCAGTTCAATGCATTCGCGGCAATTCACTGCATCGCTTATTTAAGCCAAACGCAAACGCAAAAGCAAAAGCAAAGAAACCAAAAGTGTGAAACACCAAATAAAAAATTTATTAATAAATTGCCGGTGAAAAGTACGTGCGAATAATTACCGTTAATAACGTACACACATACATACATAAATATGTACATTAGACTGGATCGAGTTATTAACCGATATCGCTCCATCGATTTTTCGATAGGTTTTGAGCTCAGGAAAAAAAAGTTCCACTACGCATACCCAATAACAACTAACCCAACTAGCGGACATTTTTGGGTCGGACAGGGTATGCATGAAAATTTTAAAATCAAATGAAAATTTTTTAGTAGGTCATGAAAAAAACCTTAAAAATCAAAGTCGAAAAAAGTCAAAAAAAAAAAAAACAAGTAAGAACGGCGCTGTCTTCGGCTGTGCTGAAGGCTTTATACCTTTCATGAATACGTGCAAACTTAAATACGCATTGTTTAAAGTTCTTTAATTTTCTTTTACCATCTATAAGCAAATATCTCACCAAGTTTCAAGTTTTAATATTTCAAAATGAGGGATAAATGGCCATAATCCTCTTATCTGAACGATCGGTTGTATGGGATATATACTATATATAGCTCCGATCTTGTTGACTTTTTTACGAAATCTTTTACTATCCATTAGAAAATATTTCACCAAGTTTCAAGTTTTAATATTTCAAAATGAGGGATAAATGGCCATAATCCTCTTATCTGAACGATCGGTTGTATGGGATATATACTATATATAGCTCCGATCTTGCTGACTTTTTTACGAAATCTTTTACTATCCATTAGAAAATATTTCACCAAGTTTCAAGTTTTAATATTTCAAAATGAGGGATAAATGGCCATAATCCTCTTATCTGAACGATCGGTTGTATGGGATATATACTATATATAGCTCCGATCTTGCTGACTTTTCTACGAAATCTTTTACTATGCATAAGAAAATATCTCACCAAGTTTCAAGTTTTAATCTTTAAAAATGAGGGAGAAATGGTCATAATCCTCTTAGTTGAACGATCGGTTGTATGGGAGATATATGCTATAGTGACCCGATTATACCTTATCCGACAAATGTCTAATATAATACAAAAATACATCTGTGTGCCAAATTTCATCGAGATATCTCAAAAATTGAGGGACTAGTTTGCGTTCAAACAGACGGACGGACGGACGGACTGACAGACGGACAGACGGACATGGCTGTATCAACTCAGTTCATCGTGCTGATCAATTTGGTATTCTTATTGGTGGGTCTATCTCTTGTATTTCTAAACGTTACAAGCATCGGACCAAAGTTAATATACCATTTCATGTTCATGAAAGGTATAATGAAATTTCGCAGGCTCGAAAATTATTTTTTTGGGTATACCCTAAAGTACATATATGTTTGTCTGTAATTATATTAAGCTCACCTCAATGCACATCACCAATGTAAATACAACAACTACAGTTTTAAACAGATGGTTGGCAGATTTTCATTTGTCTGTCACCCAGTCACTGCTCGCACACAGTTTAGGTATCCATCCATAATAAAGGCAGGTAAGAAGAAGCAAAAAACGTTGACAACAAAAAAGTTAATGAGCGATAAAAAAACAAAGCAACAAAAACTACTCAGCTTAAATAATCGAGCGGAGATGGAAAATAACGTACGCTTCACTAACACATATTTATATATGTATTCAAGCATTTAGCGAAAAAACATGCATACACAAGTATATGTGTATACGAGGGGCGGGTGATAAGTTGGAATAAAGATAAGAAAAATGAAACAAAGGTCTTGCACTGCCGAACAAAGCTAGGTTGAGCTTGAAAGAAAATATTATTCAGGAGCAATAGAAAGTGTCTATATTCATCTGTAGTTGTAAGAAACCCATGCCATTTGAAATCACTGCAACGTTTTCCCAGCGAGGTCACTGCTGCAATAGAAGCTATGCAGAACATAAATGCGAAATTGTGGGCCTAGATATTTTTATCTTCTTAAGAAGGCCGCTCTAAAATCACTTGGTGCTTTCTCATTTAACTTAACACTTGGACTCAACTACTGCCCATATCTTCAACCGGTTACCCAGCTGAACAGTCTGTAACTCATATCTTTCCCATGTCACAGGAAAAAAGAGATAATAAAGCGTAGATAAAATTCCACTTGTAGATTAACTACCACCAATCAGATTCTTTCGGATTTAGAACGCACTGATATGTTAGATGCAAACTCAAATTGCGGTAGGAGTAGGTGCACTAGGTAAATATGGAATCGGAAATTTCCTGGAAATTGTTGCCTCCTTCAGTGGAAAGCGGCTAGTTTCCGATTCCATTAGCAGTTGTAGGGATGATGTTAAAAAATCACACGTTCTCTGGGATTTTCCAGCCCTTAGCGGAATAAAATACCGGTGCTTTTAGGGGAAATATAACAATGCTTTCTTATACCTAGTAGTGCTACGCACACAAGGTATATTAACTTCATTAGCCTAACTGTAGTAAGTAACAGCATAAACGGATCGAGGTAGATATTGACTTATGTATATCAAAATGTTCAGGAGGAAAAAAGAAATTGATTAAGCCATGTCCGTCCGTCCGTCTGTTACCACGATAACTGGAGTGAATTTTGAGATATCTTAATGAATGCAGATTCCTTGGCACTCATCTCCGAGCACTATTCAAAATGGGCGAAACCGGATGATAGCCACGCCCACATTTTATATGCGGCACATTTTCGAAAATACAAAAAAGTGATTACTCACTACATAATACACTTATAAGGATAACATTTAGTGTGTACGTTAACTTTAAGGCAGAAAACAAAAATTCTCAAGGAATTTTTGAAAATGGGCGTGGAACCGCCTACTTAAGATTAAGTCAAATTTAGAAATATTATTAATTATAAATCAAAAAGGAATAAGGAATACAAGGAATGTTCCGGGAAAAAATGTCCGCAATCGGTTAAGGCCCACACCCACTTTTATAAGGATCAAAGATATATTTAATAGGCAATAACTTTGCGTACAAAAGTTTTACATCATTTATATTTGAATTTTAAAGTCTCCGTGAACGAAAAAAGTCGAAAAATATTAATTTTTGGTATGGGCGTTGCCTCGCCCCTTTTATAGTGGCTTATTCCGGAAAACTTTTTATGCCATAACTCCGGCAAAAATTGATTTATCGAAACAAAAATGTTGAATGTATGAAGGTCACTTTTTGTTGTGAAAATGGGCGAAATCGGTCAACGGCCACGCCCAGTTTTTTAACATAGTTTTGAAAATTTCTTTGTAAAATGTAAAACGCGATATTTCTACAACTATGCCAAGCTATATCAATGAGGTCTTGCACACGTAATCAGCTTTTTAAGCCGTGCCCCTCTGTCTGTCCTTCTCTTTATTTGAAAGCAATTGTTTCAAATATAAAATGTGCATGTATTGTTATTTTGAAAAATTGTGGTTAGAAGTGTTTGGTAGGAAAGCTATTTTTATACAAATAAATTAATTTACCCCTCAAAACTCCTAACAGAAGTGTTTTTATTGAAAACAATCAGCTGGCCTTATAATACAAATTAAAATGTACTAAAATAGATCTGCATAAATTGAGATGTCATAAAAGATGCCTGCTAGGTATTTAATGTTCGGTTCCACCCGAACTTAGACTTCCTTTCTTGTTTTCATCAGCCTTTATGCGGATCTAATTTGTGTTTTTTCAAATTTCCCTCTAAGCATGAAATGTGCTATTTATGAAGTGCGAAGCAGCTTAGTTGTGGTAAAGAGCGGTGCGGAAACCGTTGAGCAACAGCTAAGCGCCAGCGGTTCACCTGATGCAGTACCTTGTCCAAAATGATGAGGTAGCCACGAGCTGTCATTGCGGGGATGATAACCTGAATCACTTGTTCCTTGTGATATAGCTGCTGCAGGAGCGCCGGTTGTTTCAGAGCAAGTCACTTATAACGATACTAAGCAGAGTGAAACGTCATGCATTTTTGAAGAGATATTGTCTACTGTTGGAAAAAAGGAGTTAAATACAAATATGCGAAATTCATCAATTTATCTGTCTAATTAAGAGAGTTATGTCACAGCGCCCATTTATTTGAACCGACGTAACAGAACTCGTCAATCGGCTGAACTAACAGATACATAGGATATACTGGTCTTGCCAGTAAAATGTATCATAACAGTATTAAAACCTTAGGAGCCTCCTTGTTTTTTTTTTTAATGGTCATCTAATTAGCTTGGATGATTTGTAACGTCTAACAAAATTCGGCATAATGGATGATGTGGCCGTGTGTGGAAGTCCACGAAAGTCGGGAAGGTTCTGATCGCCAATCACCTGGGAATAGCCAGAACGATTCTTTTGCAAGGGGTTCAAGCAGCTCACTACTTCCGGGCTTTGCGCCCAAGTATCCTCTGGGTAACCACGAAACACCCGTTTGGTGGTGAGCTAAACGTGAGAAGGCGACAACCTGGTAAGGCCACTCCGACATAATCGGTTTAAGGGCTTGCTGGGGGATTCAAACAGCAGCGTCTGATCACCATGTGGTGCGGCTACAAGTGGGCGTCTGTCTTGGATCAAGCGGCTCGCTATTCAACCATGCAATTGAATTCAACCTCTCGTGAAACGGGTTGTGCGTTGGGTTTGGGACCCACCACATAAAACAACGTTCCAATGAAATTCAACAGCAAAGACTCGGATATGAGAACCCCTTTTTTAGATGACAACACCCGCAAACGAGATAAGGGCATGTATCTGGAATGTCCGGTCCCTTAATGGGGAAGGTGCCGCTGCCCGGCTGGTTGAGCTCCTGAGGAAAGCAAAAGCTGGCATCACCGCCATACAAGAGATGCGATGGACGGGGCGAGGAAACACGATCAAAACACCTCGCAACATCTACTGGAGTGGTCATGAAGACAAGCGTAGATTCGGCGTGGGATTTGTGGTGTGCGTCACCGAGTAATGTCGTTCACTCCCGTGGACGAGCTTCTCGTCGCAATCCGCATAAAAGTACGATTTTTCACCATATCGTTTATCTGCGCTCATGCACCAATGGAAGAGAAGGACTATGTGGAAAAGAATGCATTCTACGAGCGCCTGGAGGAAGCATACGAACGCTGCCCCCGCCATGATATCAAAGTCGTGCTTGTCGACTTTAACGCCAGGATGGGTAAGGAGGGTGTAATCGGGCGCACTGTCGGGAAGTTCAGTCAAAAAAAAACAACAAAACCCGCAGGGAAAGCTGGACGTCGAAAAGCTGCAATCGCAACACACCGATAATTATTTCCTAGATCGCCTCTCACACCTGCTCTCTGAGAGCACAATTCAACCTAGTGGAATGCATTAGCGGTGGGTTCATATCTCAGGAGCACTCCGTAACGCAGCCGAAGAAGTAATTGGATTCCGGCGAACGCGAAGAAACAACTGGTTTGATGATGAAGAGTACTGCGCTGCAAGGATAAGGAAGGACGAAGCCTACAAGGCAACGCTGAGATCGAATGCAACGGGGAGTGTGTGTGAACACTACCGCGAGTTGAAGCGGGGAGCGAGGCGGCTTTTCCGGGTGAAAAAAAGAGAGGCAGAAAAGCATGAAATAAAGGAGCTTGAGATGCTGGCCACCGGAAATAACGCTCGAAAATTCTATCAAAAAATTTGGCGAATGACAGAAGGTTTTACACCCGAGGCAAACTCCTGTATGAATAAGAACGGCGACCTGGTGGCCGATGTTCAGAGAGCACTCAGAATATGGAGGGATCACTTTTCTGCCCTTTTAAATGCAGAATCTGAGCAAGAAACCAGAGAAGATGCCGAACGCGAGCCCACAATCGAAGATGATGGAATTGACGTTCCACAACCCGACTATAATGAGGTGCGAATAGCAATATCCCGATTGAAAAACAATAAAGCAGCTGGCGCTGATGGTTTGCCTGCTGAGCTATTCAAACACGGAGGCGAGGAGCTGGTAAGGCGCATGCATCAACTTCTATGCAGAATATGGTCGGATGAATGCATGCTTGAAGATTGGAATCGAAGTGTTTTCTGCCCAATCCACAAGAAGGGCGATCCTGCAAACTGCGCCAACTATCGCGGAGTAAGCCTTTTGAAGCCTGATGTGAACCGACTGATTGGACCTTATCAGTGTGGCTTCAGACCTGGTAAATGTACCATCGACCAGATTTTTACAATACGCCAAATCTTGGAAAAAACCCGTGAGAAAAGAATCGACACACTTCATCTCTTTGTTGATTTTAAAGCCGCTTTCGATAGCACGAAATGCCGCTATGTCTGAATTTGGTTTCCCCGCAAAACTTATACGGCTATGCAAACTGACCTTGAGCAACACCGCCAGTTCGGTCAGAATTGGGAAGGACCTCTCCGAGCCGTTCGAAACTAAATGAGGTTTCAGACAGGGTGACCCCCCCTCGCGCGCTTTCTTTAATTTAATGCTGGAGAAAATTATACAAGCTGCAGAAGTTAACCGCGCTGGAACAAAATTTTATAAAAGCGTGCAACTGTTGGCGTATGCTGACGATATTGATATCATTGGCATTAACAACCGCGCCGTAACTTCTGCTTACTCCAAATTAGAAAAGGGGAGAAAATGGGATTGATGGTGAACGAGGGCAAAACGAAGTACCTTCTGTCATCATCGGGCCTCCGTTAGAAGAGCCTGATGACAATTTAGAGTGATCGAGCCCATTGGGCAGGGCGAAGCACTGTTAACAACAACAACAACAACTACATCATGCAAAGAGTCAGCGCCTGGGCAACCACGCCACTGTTGGCAGCAATAATTTCGAAATAGTAAAGGACTTCGTTTACCTGGGAACCAGAATTAACACCAACAATAATGTTAGCCTAGAAATCCGACGAAGAATTACTCTTGCAAGTCCTCTCTCGACGAACGAAAATAACACGCTACAAATCACTCATCGCACCCGTCCTGCTATATGGTGCAGAATCTGAAGTTGTGATTACTTGCTGAAGGTAACATAGAATTTGAAACCATCTCACGCTGTTGAAAGCGTTCTTTACATCTAAGATTACGAGGACCACAATTCGCCTAGATTTGTTATTACTTTGATGTGCTGCCTCCACACAATTAAGGACGTCCTCACTTAGACCTAAAGTGCTCTTTCAATACTTGTTCTTTGGCGCCTGCAATATGTACGTGTCTTTAGTAGTCTTTCAAAAAGTTTCCCCGCTGTATCGAGCATGTATAATGGCCGGTACGCAGATGGCGAATTTAGGTTTCCTTTGCCCTTGCCTATTAGTACCAACTGCTGCATCTTCCATATTTCCGGTAATAATCCGTTCCTACATATCCAGCAGAGCTTCAGGTAGAATTTTTTGCTATTTCTTTGATGGCTGGGACCTGGGGCCTTATTATTCTTCAAGCTGCATTATGCATTCTCATTAGGGTGGGTCGATTTGTATGGACGAAAGTTAACCGATATCGCGCATACCCAAAAAAAAAATTTTCGAGACTGCGAAATTTAATTTTTTTGACTTTTTTCGACTTTGATTTTTAAGGTCTTTTTCATGACCTCCTAAAAAAATTGTCGATTGATTTTAAAATTTTCATGAATACCCTGTCCGACCCAAAAGGGTCCGCTAAAAACGTTGGCGGTAACGGTTCTTGGGTTTTATGACTTGTTTTGGTCGAAAAATCGACTTTTCCAAAACCCGAAAAAAAATATTTTTTTTCAAAAACTGTTATCGCCAACGTTTTTAGCGGACATTTTTGGGTCGGACAGGGTATACATGAAAATTTTAAAATCAAATGAAAATTTTTTAGTAGGTCATGAAAAAAACCTTAAAATCAAAGTCGAAAATAGTCAAAAAAATTAAATTTAACAGGCTCGAAAATTATTTTTTTGGTTATGCGTAGTGCAACTTTTTTTCCTGAGCCCAAAAACCTATCGAAAAATCGATGGCGCGATATCGGTTAGTAAATCGACCCAATCTAATACTCATAATTTGAAATAAACTACCCAATAAACATTTGCCTTTAATGTCAATTTAAGAAAACTTTAATAACCAATAGTATTTTCAAATTTCTAATCTTACTTTTCAAGAGCGCCACAAATTAACAAACACATTTTTAATATGGATATATTGTCGGTACTCCAATTGATAAATTTGTTATTCTCAAGCCCTTCTTAACCATAATCGGGATAAAACACAATCGAAATTCTCACTTTGAAATTAAACGTTGGAAAGAAGATTCATTTAATAAACGCTTTTGTTTATAGGTAACCTTAATCCCACCAATGATCATCAAATAATGTTCTCGAACCGAACTATGTTCGACCTTCACCAATACACAATTGCGTTTGGCAGTTATACCACCCGGCACTCTCGTTTTGTCGACCAGTGGTTTAAATCTTGGAAATATACTTCATCAACAATTGTATTAAACTTATAAGGCGACCCTAGTATGTAGGATAAAGTGAATGCGAACCTAATCCGAGTCATAAACGCAGAAAACAACAACAACTAAAGCACACTCACTATGCCCAACTTAAACTCGACTCAATACAATAGCGCAGTTACAGATGCGCATAACTTAAATAAAACTTAAAAACAGAATAAGTTGAGCTTATTTACACGAACTTTACAGCTCATTATTTAGTTCATTCTTGATCGCTACAATTCAAACACTTGCGAAATTTTGTTTGCGGCTTAAACCACTATAGTATTGCAAAAGTTAAAAATTTATTCAAAAACAAAGAAAAGCTATTTTCAAACAACAATTCACTTGCGCGCGTGAGGAGCTTCTGTGTTTGGGTGGGTGTTTCGGACTTTGGAAATGTGTGAATGTATTACGGTTAACGTTTGATTAAATTGTGTGCGCTTTGTTTTATATTTTTGGTTCAAAATTAATATTTCGAAAATATTTTGCTACAAGCGCTGATAAACCACAGGCTTGCTGGAACGTTAAAGTGCGTCAGACGATCGAAGAGATAGTGCGGCTTTGCGTCAGTGAGCACTTTATTCTTGTTTCTTTTTTTTGTTTTTGTTTTTTGTTTGCTTTTAAATGATTAAGATATAGCACTTAATTTGAAAATTGCTTATCCTCAAAAGTACATTTTAAATATTTATTCAATTCACTTTCGTATATTTTTTTTATTTTATTTATTTTATTTTTTTTTTTCAAAAACAAACAAATTGTAGTTTTGAGCAACAACAAACGTAAATACTCAATGTATGAATGAAAAAAAAAAACAAAAAACAATCGTTATGTTTATTATACAGTCAGGTGAATTGTTGTTAATTTAAGTGGAGGAAACTGGAACACAGCGACATGTTTGGAGGCATATTGGGTGAGTAATTCGGAGGCAGAAAAAATTACCATGAAAACAGTCCGTGGTTCATACTAATTTTAGTGTTTTATTTTTTTTTTACTTTCGAATAAGTTGTATTTAAGTTTTTTATTAATTTTCTTATCAACAAAAAAAAAAACCAAATATACTTTTATATTTGTGCCAATAAGTTTGTGCAAATCCATATAAAAATAAGCAAATATATAATATATACATATATACTCGTACTATTTATACCTTTCATGAAAATTTCTCTCAAAACTCATTTCTATACCTTCATGAACATGAACTTTTATTATAACTTTTGTCCGATGTTTGTAAGTATGAGAAGAAGAAGATATAGACGCAGCAATTAATATACAGAAATGATCAGGCTAATAAGCTGAGTCGATTTAGCCATGTCCACCCGTCTGTCTGTATGTTTGAAAGCAAACTAGTCCCTCAATTTTGGAGATATCATTTGTCGAAACCAACAAGATCGGACCAATACAACGCATAGCTCCCATAAAATAAATTTTTCCGATAAACGGGGCTTGAGCTATGTATCTTTAAATTAACAGAGTAAGACGCTCAAATTTATGGTAGAGTTTGTACTTAATGTAAGTAAGGAGCCCACTCTTAAGCCCGTGATACGTATTCATCGCTTTTCTTATTTGTTTATTTTTACTTTCGCGTAAGTTGTATTAAAATTTTTTTATAAGGTTTTTTATCTTCGAAAAAACAGCAACAAAAAACTACAAAATATGTATACACACATACGTTTTTATGTCTATGTAAATATGTAGGGTGATAGGAAAGCATGATATTGAAAATAATATACAGGAAATTTTTTAACAAAAAACCTTTAACTTCGTTAGCTAATTTAATTGTGCAAATGGAATGTTAAGTAAGAAAATAATTTTGAAAAATTTTAGGTTATAAAAAAAAAAATATTCCATTTTAGACGCACTCGAACGTCGTTTTGCGATCGTATAGGAATTATTGATGTTTAAGATTTGTTGGGCACGTTCACTGAATTCATAATACAAAATTGTAGTTGATATACGTGCGGTATCACGTTTGTATGTACAGCTGTGCTCAATATAATAGTAGTGAAATTAAAATGGATATCGTTCGAAGAAAAAAAAAAAAGCTATGATTTTAATAATTTTCATTTTAAATATAGCGAACTCCATAACAAAGGCCATATTAAAAGAAATTTTAAAGTTAGTTAAGTTCCGGGCGGCCGCCGTGGTGTGGAGGTAGTGTTGCCGGCCTACCACACCGAAGGTCCATGGTTCGAGCCCTGGTACAGGTAACATCAAAAGTGATTTGAAAAAGTTTTTCAAAACGGGGTCGCCCCTCGGCAGTGGTTTGGCAAACTCTCCGAGTGTATTTCTGCCATGACAGGCTTCTCAGCAAAAATTCGTCTCCTTTGTAGATGCCGTTCGGAGTCGGCAAAAAACTGTAGGTCCCACCAATTTGTAGGGAAAATTCAAATCGGCACACCACAAATTGGAAGAGAAGCTTGGCGCAAAAATCTCTTAGGAGGTTTATGATGATATACCTGTTGTATATCGCGCCATAAAAGAAGAAGAGAAGTTCCGGGAAATGAATTAAACTTTAAAAAATGGCCATCCAAATCTGTAAATTTTTTGGCAGAATTTTTATAAAATTTGTGAGTATGCAATTTTATAGACCAATCAATTTTAGTATAACATTGTGGAAGTTAGAACTCGCTCAAAAATTTCTGTGAATTTTCAGAATTTTTCTCGTCACGGGTGTTGAGTGATTTCTTCCATATAACGCATGAAGAAAAATAAATTTTGTATGGAAAAAAATACCCAACATCCTTGACAAAAAAAATTTTTTTAATTCAGGGGAAATTTTGGGGTACTTCTTAGTTGCACATTATTGTGCTAAAATTGAATGAGCTATAAAACTGAGTACTCAAATATTTTCTAGAAAAATTTTGAAATTTTGATATAAATTTTTTAAAGTTTAATTAACTTTATTGAACTTTGTGTAAATTTTGAAATCTTTTATGTGTTTTCTGTTATGGAATTCGCTATATTTTAAATGAAAATTACTAAAATCATAGCTTCTTCTTATTTCATCGAACGATACCCAATTTAATTTCACTACTATTATGTTGAACACAACTATAATACCAAAAAAGCATTTTTAAGCACGGATGTTGAGTTCACGGAATACATAATTCGACCGATCTTTTTAACAATAAATAAATTAGAAGCAAATACACAACCGAACGAAACATGTCTTAAAAACTATGCCGTTTTCGAATTGCTTTAAGTTTTGCCCAAAATTTGAAACTAAAATTTTTCTAGAAATTTTTTTTTTGCCATGGGGCAGAATTTGTGCTTTATAAAAAAAGTTATAGCCAGTGCAGAATGTATGTATGTATGTATGTTTATTTGAACATTTTCCTGGGACAACCATTTGATAAAATTATTCTTAGAGTGCCAGTCAGGATTGGTATAATTGACATGAAATGCAAAGTAAAATTAAATTAAATAAATTTAAAGTAACAATTTGATTTAAATAAATCCTTACATTTGTTGAATTTTTAAATGGAACATAGGGCATTATAGAGAATTTTATGAGGTTTTCTATTCTACCGCAAATCAATTGGCATAAAACAAAAAATTGACAGTACTTTTGCATAGTACGAGTATACATTTCTCGGCCTCAAGTAGCGCTTCCAAAAAACTCAGCCTAGGCCAATACAACAACTGCCACGCCATCCACAGTATGGAATTGCCAAATTTTCATAAAGAAATGTTTAACATTAACATACAGTCATCATACATCAGCATTAAAAACTGTTTAATACAATAAATAGGTTCAAATCGACTTTATTAAAAAAAAAAAAAAACGAAATCTACGTTTTCATATGAAATAGTCCCATAAGTTGTTGTTTACACCACAAATACTGCTATCGATTCCTATATAATTTTTTTTTTGATTTGCGACATGTTTATATTCTGCACTTAAGCCAAAGAATGCATTAATCTAAAAATTGTTTACCCAAAAAAGTTTCAAATGAAATCAAAGATTTTTTTTTTTCATACAAAAAATGCAATGAACAAATTTGTAAACAGTTTTTTTTCTATTAAAGTTTCAAACTTTCGGCAGATCTTAGAACCATTCTAAAAGCCAACAATTTTGGTTTTTACTCAAAATAAGGTTGTCGTACTGGTGGAAAAGTGGGGGATTGGGTGTAAAAAAAAATGATGTTTTCAATATTCAGAATCGCTAAAAACGTCAATATACTAACTTTATAATTTTTTACACAGCTTAAAATTTACAAGACAGTTTGATAGTTTTTATATAATTGAGTTTTTTCTTTCAATTGGAAAATTTTTGTCAATGAAGTTAACGTTTTCGCAGGAATAAAAAAACTTTTGCTCCTACCTTCAGAAAGTGTAAACTTTTTGGTTTAGTCTCAACCGCATTTCAAGATTATGGACTTTTTATTTAGTAAGATTCTAAATTTGAATATCACGAAATGAAAAACTCAGAATTTAAAAAATTTAAAAAATATTCAAAACCAATAAATTATTTAAAAACCAGGCAAAGATTTATAAGCCCCCTCAAACCCATTGCTATAGATATTAGATAAACTATTGTACCAGTAACACACTTCAGTCTAAGAAACTTTGCGCCTATTTTCGAGTCTAGTATTATTTCAAGGTACTTACAATAGGGCACTTGCGTCTTGGCATCTACGCCATAGTTTCAATTTCGTTTACCTGGAAACCAACATTAACACCAACAATAATGCCAGAAGAATATTTAATGATGAGCTGTATGAAGGTATTCTTATCGGCACCCGGTAATACCGATCGCTTAATATCTCCAAATGCATTTTCGCAACTTTTCGTAACTTTTGCGATTCGAGTGAATGACAATCTAACTTAATAAATACCAATTTGTCCATAATGTTGGACATTTCTTTTGCACATCAACTCCCGCTTCTTTGTGACAAAAACCTCAAGAGGGATAGGGACGAAAACACTTGGCTCCCGCAGCAATATGTTCGTTCCACTAGTAGCTATAAGTCTGTGTGCCTTGCAGCGGCGGAAGTCAACGAGCAAACTTATGCGACAGCCGGAGAAGCTGCAGCTAAAAAGCCCATCAGGCCTGCATTATTTCTATCCAAAGGTTCACACTCCATAGAAGAAGGTGTCAAAAAAGGAATAGTCGAGTATGAAAGAATAATACTGGCAGGTTTTTTTTTATTTTTTTTTTTTTTACTTTCGAGATGCCAGCAGACAGAGTTTTGGTACAATCCCATACTCCCTAACTAAAGTAAAGGTATGGGATTGATTTCTAGTAATCTTCGGACTACTTCTGGCAATTTCTGGCAGGTACGAAATCACAACTAAATTTACAGCTCGTAGTGCTATCCTAGCGTCCCCAGCGAACAGATAACGTAACAAAATTTTAGCTAGGCGACTAGCGTTCCTAAATCGCAATCAAGCGCTATCGCCAAATATTGTGAGATTTCATTTCCTTTGCTTTGTTCTTGTTTTGTTCGTTATTAAGAGGAGGGCAAAGGTTTGCTATGTTCCACATAGACCCCCTATTTTGATTTCTTTATAAAAAATTTAAAAGTTTTGAAAAAAAAAAAAAAAATTCATCAAATTACATGGCTTATCAAATTTTAAATCAATCAAGGAGGGGGGGTTTACCTGAAGCACATGTTTCTATTTGGTATTCATTTTGATTTCGAAGGTCATACGTATCAATGGCCTTTCATGTAAATGTTTTATTTTTATCAGCAAGCGTACTACACATAATAGGGTTATTGAGAAAGTGGATAAAAAAGTGATTTTTTGATAATAAATAGAGACGCGTGAAACATTTAGAGAAATTTCAGTTTAAGTTTTCCATTTGCACGCAGGAGCTAGTTTCTTGAATTTTCATGGAAACTGCTGTTTTATGACTTGAAAAATAGTTAGACGAAGAGAGAGAAAACAAAATTTTCAAATATTTTTGAAGAAAGTCTTTTCCCTAGATTTTCTGTGCAAACCCGCCCTATCTCAGCATTTCACTCAAAGAGGACCTATATCTACATATAATTTAAAGAATGGGATAGGGGCGGTCATTATTGATCCAATAGAATACAAAGAACCAGATTTTAGAATTTGTGTTTGTCAGTCTGTATGTTTGTGCGCGAATCACTCAAAAAGTGCACAATAGAACTGAATAGAACTCTCACCGTTTATTTAACAGGCATCTAACTTGAAGTTTAAGATATCCCGTAATTCGATGACTTGACCGCTCCCGGAGTTATCGAACAATATGTAGACCATGGTGACCCAAAATGTGTTCGTTCAATATGGGTATCAAACGAAATGTGCTAATGAGTGCTGCAATAAGCGGTGTGATTGAGTTTCATACATACATCAACTTGTTTCGGGGATATCGATATTAACACCGAACTAAGTCCATTATGAGTTCTGGCATACAGCGAAGCGTGACCGAGTCTCTCGTTATCAAAAAAATCATTTAATATCTCTAAAAAAACTAAACTTTTTCAAACATATTTTTAAAGAATGTTTTTTCTAAGAACTTCTGTTCATAAACGTCCTATCTCAGTTGAAAATATCTGCAAGTTTCGTTTGGATAGAGCTTTTTTGAAACTTATTTTGAGAAGGGGCTTTATGGAAAAATTTTAAAATAGACCGGCCTGCAAATTCTGAGAGAGGGCTTTTTGAAAAATATTTAAGAAATAGAGTGATTTTCCTGTCCTCCCCGAATTGAGCAATGGAGGATGGAGGAGGTTTCGAATGATATGGAAAAAAGAGTAAAAAGACACAATGCTGAAAACAGAGATAAATTCTTTAGACAAGGTTGGCTGTTATAGTTTTTTTAATGGAAAATATAGCCGGAGAATTGGGGAAAACTAGTTAGTTCGGACCTACCAAAGCTAAATCTCCAAATATTAAATATTTTTAAATATCACCGGCACTTATATTTCCTTACTTATTCATATTTCTCTTGGAAATTTACCAACTCAAGTATCACTTATAAGCTCTAATCATTATACAAGTAATTTTTCATTTATCTCCAATTTAACTTATGTTCAGCTGAGTGATAACAATAAGTGGGGCATAAAAAATAATTTCCGTTTTGTCTGAATATTTTGCTGACGCCAAAGACAAGTGAAAAATTTTGAATGCTTTGAATATCAACTGAATTATGGAAATGTATATACCCTGACCTATACAAGGGGGGTAATAGCGCAAATGTTGTGCACACAAAAAGACTACAAATGTAACATCACAATGACATTATACGCTACACTGAGAAAAAAAAACATTCTGAAATAAAGGGAGCGTGTTAAATGTGAGGTAGATAAGTTGACAAAAGTTTTTTGGTTCGAAAATACTCGATGGCTATTGGAACCCGTAATGCTTATGAAAAAAATTGCTATGATTCATTTCTTTAAAGAAAAAAAGAAAATAAAAAAAAATTAAAAAAGGTAAATATCGGTGTCTAGCTGCCGACGACTGGTGGGCGGGTGGTAAAAGTTGGTAGACGGCCGATGCCTAGTTACCGATGTATTGTTAGTTGCTGCCGGTGAATCGTTGATTGGTTGGTTGATGTCGGTGAATCAGTGCCACGGTACCGATGTCGGTTTGCTGGATGCCGGTGAATCGGTGCCACATTACCAATGACCGATGGTTGGTTATGCTGTTGACCCTTTTGACGGCGGATCGGTTACCAAGGTTACTTCTCCACGTCTCGTTTGAGCAATGAAAAACCAAATCGATAGTGGAGGGTTCTGCAGGGAAAGGGTGAAAGTTGCTCACAATATGTTGTGGTACTTGCCGTCTCTCTTACCGAAACCACACATTCGACAATATTAGAAGCACGAATTATCTTCTTAAGAATAAGTTAAGATAAACAATTTGCGAATTACATGCTATGCACAAGTAGGCGATCGCTCATGTGCTTGCGCGTTACGTCTGCTTTGTTTACTTTTTTATTCACCGTGGACGAGTGTGCGGTAGTAGAGAGTGCATGTGTAAACTATTGTAATGTTACTTAAAGCATGATAACAAGAGCTATAGTAATAACACTCTTAAACTCTCTCCGAAACTCAATCGAAGTACTCTTCAAAAATATTTATTATAGCCGTATCTTTTATCGACTATAAGTATAACTAAAGTAAAGCTCACAATGTTCGGTTACACTTAAACTTAGATCCCTTATTTTATTTTTTTTTCTATCTTGCTACCTACTTTTTATAATTTCATAAGAAATGGATTTCACGTCAATCGTTGTCGGAGAAATTCAAACAATGAGCGGATTGATTAGTTGAAGCATCATCAAAACGATTTGTAGTGCACTCACCTGCGCCTACACGATATTGTTGCACTACATGTCATGTCCATCAAGTGTGAGTATGGTCATAAACAAGCTCTTGAAAAAAAAATATATATATATGTATGTGTATGTGTCTTTGCATATGGTCATACCCAGCCAAAAATGTATGATCCTTGTGTTGATAAATTCATTGTAGATGATTCGTGGATGAACATTTCTCCAAAGCTAAAGAATTAATTTCTTATAAAGATAAACAGAGAGTGGCTAAATATATCGTTACTTGCATCGTTACTTGCATGGTTCCATAGGTCGTCGCTTCGTGAACGCAAAGACTGGAGAAAGGGGTTGGTTTTAACTCTGAAAATTGCTTTCCCAACAGATTCAATCTCGGTGTGTAGTCCGGCGCTCACTTCGTCATAGTCGTATTTTCATCACCATCTCCCTCTACACTTCGGCTGATTTATACTGGTAACAAATGCGGAAAATTGTCTGACTGCATTCTGTGTGTGTGCAAGCAGTGATTGGGCTCATTTGCTTTGATTTAATTTGTGTTAACAATTAAACAATTAAATGCCAATCACGTGTGTTTGTGTTCCTTGTTATTGTGAGTTCTGTTGTCGCTTTTCCCAATATACGTATGTATGGAAAATTTGCTTGTTTGTTTTTGTTTATTTTCCACTTTTTTTTAATTACCTTTTCGGTTATATTGGTGAGTTTAAGTAATTTAAAATTTGTTTAAGTAAAACATTTTGTTCATGTTTTCTCATGACTGAAGTAAATATTGAAGACGTAAATACATATAATATATACCCCTACATAATAAGTATCTTATAAACAAAAATGAATGTGCGTGTGTGTCTCTTATAGGCGTCCAAAGTACTGAACCAATCTTATCACAGTATATTCTTGGGTTCCCTAGGTACAACACAGACTATATATAATTTTGTTAAAGTGGTCAGTGCCACTCCCTACGTGCTGCCATGCCTTGAATGTACTTGGTATAAATTGATGATATTTTATAAATACTTGTGCTATGTAAACAAAAAGTCTTCGAAAAAACTGGAAGTACCAAGTTTAAAAAAATTTTTATTCTCAGTATCAGCGGAGTAAAGTGAGAAGCAGGGGAATAGGAAAAATAAATATTAAATAGAGAGGAGGGGTTATAGGAAACCGAGGTAAGAGCAGTGTATGGGGAAAGGAGGGTGGGAGAAGAAGTGAAAAAAAGAGGAAGATATAGGAATAAATATACAGGAAACGCGCCAAATGATGGGGGAAGATAGTGCAATTTGTCAAATGAAGGCAAGTAAATTTTTGGACAGGTCAAAGCCTTACGAGTGTGCTGGTACACATATATACTTGTTGTTGTTGTTATTTGTAACGACAACACCACTCTCCCAAAGTTTTGGGGAGTGTTGTCGGAAGTGATGGTCCTCTGCCGGATATGAACACGGTACGATCTGGTGCTTTCGAGTACATGACCGACTGTCACGGGAACGATTTGGTATGACCAGTGCAACCTTCTAGGTCATGTCACCCCTCCTTCAGTACGGAAGGAGAAAATGGGTAATGAGGGGTGAGAGACATCATATCCGTAGATCAACCCCTGACCCACAGTTGTAATACATATATGCTCCGTTTTTATACCTATGCACTTCTATATGAGAAAGGAGAGAGTTAACCATAACTAGAACTAAACTAAATTATCCGCAATTAAACCTATTTACAACTAGGCAAAACGAAGCTATCTTAGAACTATCCGAGTGCAAGCAGGTTGAGAACCAGGAAACTACCCTGAAGGAAATTCCACAAAATCATAAATTACCTAGCGATAAGCCAACAGACATCAGTACAACAGCCGGTACCATGCAACTACTCCGGTTTTCTTATCCGAGGTTATATCGCCGTAACCCTGTCTAACTCGTCGGCGACGTGGGTGCTATCCCAATATTAAAACTTTGTTTTCAACTGTCAATTTCTCCATGGCGATGTTATTTTCAGTAAAGGTGAAAAACTATCGATAGCTTTGACTATCGATACATAGCGATATTTTTGACGAACACTTTTGATATATTTATAACTATCAGGGTAAGCGGCGTACCCGGCATACACACCCAGTTGAAAAAGGAAGAACTAAGAATCACTTACGAAAGCTCCTCTCCGGAGTCTAGAGGGCCATACCATCTCCATGAATACGTTAATTAATTGTTATATGAAATGGGCTAAATTGCAAGGCCTTGCCCTTTCGGTTCCGAAGGAATGGCTTATAGAAGGAGTTTTCTTCATTACATGACTCGTTGCATTTGTAGGCTTTTGTGCTTGACACATTACCACCTTGATTCTCGAAAAGCTGCACAGGAGGCGTTATCTGTGGCCCATTGCTGAAACGTGTTTTGCTCTTGCTAAGAAGCTTTTTTGTAATGCCTTCTTAAGGGAAGCGATTGACAACTTCTCTAGAGTTTTATTAAAAACTAGCAGGGTACCCGTCGTTGCTCGTGTGCAGATGTGTGGATGGATGGATAACCCTGCAAAAAACGGAAATAATCCGTTTCATACTCCAAAGAATGCTCCTAAAGGAGTATCAGAGTACTCCAACACATATCCTCATTCATATAAAAAAGGTGGTCCAATTTACATGGCAATGTCCGGTGATTAGATCACCTAATCCATCTCGGAGTACTCCGTTTCTTTGCTTTTGAATACTCTATAGACCACCTACGTGAGAGTACTCTCAAAATACTCTATGGAGTATTCAACAAAGCGAGAGTGGGAGTAGGTGGTCCTCAAAAGAACACATATTCCCTTCTCGCTTTTGTCTAGAATATTCTATAGAGTAATCTTTTGGCAGCATTTTCAAAGTACTCCAACGTAGGTGCTCTATAGACTATTCGGAAGCAAAGTAAATGATACTCCGAGTAGGATTAGGTGATCCAATCACCGGACATCGCTATGTAAATTGGACCACCTTTTTTATATGAATGAGGATAAGTGTTGGAGTACTCTGATGTTCCATCGTTTTTTACAGGGAAATCCAAAAAATTTATAGCGTATATAAAGGGTGTTTTTTTTAGGGGTATAGAACTTCGAATTGAAATAAAACACAAGAAAATCGTTTCAAGGTCCATCAATTTGGCTTTATTGGAAGGATAATTTTATGCCATTAATGTTTAAATATGATTTCGGGCATGTGGCCGCCGCGGCTGGCTCGAATAAAGCCAATTCTACAGGTCCAATTTTCAACCACTTTTTCGAGCATATGGGGCCGTATGTCGGCAATAACGCCACGAATGTTGGCTTCCAATTCCCCTAACGTTTCTGGTTTGTTGGTGTAGACGAGCGACTTCACATATCCCCAAAGAAAATAATCCAATGGTGTCAAATCACACGACCTTGGTGGCCAATTGACAGGTCCATTCCGCGAAATTATGCGCTCATCGAATGTTTCCTTCAATAAATCGATTGTGACGTGCGCTGTGTGGCATGTAGCGCCGTCTTGTTGGAACCACTACTCATCCACATTCATGCCATCCAATTCGGGAACAAAATAGTCGGTTATCATGGCTCTATACCGGTCTCCATTAACGGTAGCTGCCTCTCCAGCATTATTGCGGAAGAAGTATGGCCCAATGACTCCACCAGCCCATAGAGCACACCAAACAGTCAGTTTTTGTGGATGTAATGGCGTTTCAAGGGTCTCATGTGGATTCTCTTCACTCCAAATGCGGCAATTTTGCTTGTTGACGTAGCCATTCAACCAAAAATGAGCCTCATCACTGAACAAAATTTTGCGATGAAAATCAGCATCGAAATCAATCTCATTTTCGGCCCATACACCAAAATCACGACGCATTGCATGGTCTCGCGGCTTTAGTTCTTGCACAAGCTGGATCTTGTAAGGTCGCAAGCCAAGATCTTTGCGCAAAATCTTCCATAAAGTTGATGGACAAAGCTCCAATTGCTGTGCACGGTGGCGAATCGATTCATTCGGGTCCTCTTCAACACTTTGCTCTACAGCGGCAATTGTTTCTTCGGTGCGCACTGTTCGACGTCTCTGCGGATGCGTATTATCACATAGAGTAAACGTAGTGCGAAAACGATCCATGGTTAACCGAATTAATTGCTCTGATGGACGATTATGTCGACCATAAAATGGACGGAGCTCACGGTAAACTTCGCGAACTGAACCATTATTTTCGAAATAAATTTGCACCATTTGCAAGCGTTGTTCTTTTGTCAACCTGTTCATGATGAAATGGCAAACCAAACTGAACATAAATGACATTAGAGTTGCCAGATTTGACCACAAAATGCTAGTTTTATCTCTATTCGAAAAACAAACCTGTAAAAAAACACCCTGTATTTGCCACGCCACTGAAATTAACAAAAAAGTAAACGAAAATTTTAAAGAGGCAAGCTCTGATTTTTTTTTAGAAACAAACATTTTGCTTCATATAAGTCTATTTGAATGGAAATTTTTACTTCTGGTACCACACTTTAAATATGTATATCTTTTTGCTTTACAATGCGATTTTGATAAAAAAAAAAGTTTTGCACACTCCCTAAGCAACAAGCTGTCTAGCAGTGAAAGTCATAAAAATTTATTTCTCAGTTTTCGATATCCTTGCGTTCAAAAAGACAAACAGACATACGAAAATTCTAAAAGTGGCTCAGGTGACCTCTACAACATTCCCTTCAGTAATTTTTTCAAAGAAATATTCAATGTAGAGACACGTATGTATTTCTAGAGTTTTATTATAGTATAGATATCGAGTTTTAGAAATTTTGCAAAAAAAAATTGCTGAATTGGTAGCAAAATACAAATATTGTGGGTAATTCCCCTTTTTTCAAAAAATGTGATTCGATATAGCCATTGTTATCAAATATTTTAGATCCAAAGAGGTAAATAGAATTTTCGAAGATTATTCATTTATCGAAGCAAGTGCGAACATATTTTATACCATGGCTGATACTATAGACAACAATAAAACATCGATAGTATCATCTATAGATTGAAACAATCGATTGTATCGCAGATAGTTTTCCAACTCTAACTGTTACACAGTGCACTGCATTCTCAACCGGTTCTTTTTCGGACAGTTTTGCTTTGCATAATTCTTAACTGGTTTAATTCTGGGCACTTTGGGGGTAGTTTCGGTTATGGATGAGCTATTATCCAAATACGATGCTTCAAAAGTGTCTCTTAATTATAGCTTTTTGAACCGCTGCAGAATGGTATACAAAGTGGTAAGCTCTAGGACTGAATACGGTCTTTCTTGGTCCAAAAAATGTTACTTTAGCCTGAGTAGCCAACTGAGAAGTAAAATCCTCTCGACGATTAAAGTTTACGCTCTGGAGTATTATCGAGAGAAGTGCTCCGGAAGATTTATAGTTCTTCCCTTGATGCCAACGGGGAGTGTCGCAGGAAATTTACCGATGAGATGTACGAACTTTACGCAGATATGATCACAGTGCACCGAATTAAAGCCCAAGTTTGATAGCAGAGAAAGTGAATTATGACTGAACCTCAATTATTGTATCCAATTGCAGTAAGTATATCTAATAAGGAATGAATCAATTTTAATTTTATATATATATATCTATGTACATATAAAATATATGTACAATAACCATTGCCTATATATATGTTTATATATATGGCATACCTTTACAATTCCGCCAAAAATTCTTGGTATAAAATCATTGACGCCCTTTCAAGTGGCATCATGGCTCCGGGTGGTTGTTCGCGTGACATTTTTGGAGTGCGATTAAATGATTCACTTATCACATATATTTTTTACAATTAATATTGTAACAACTTTGTTTATTTGATTTAGATATCGTTGTTTTGAATCTAAAATTTGTTACTGTGAGTATGAGCAATCAGAAAAACGTTAAATTTAAAGATATGCTTCAGGTACCCATTAATAGAGTGTGTTTGACGAATTCTATACTAATCAGTGACTTGTCATGTGTATTCTGTTAGCGATATAGTTGGTAAAAGCCTCCGAACATGCATTGAACGCTCACAAAATCAGTATATATCATAGCTCTAGGCATTATATCCCACAATGTTACTGGATCCTAATAACTATTTGGCTTTCCGTGGGTAAGGAGTGGTAAGATGTTGAACCCTTTAAAATTTACTTTCATGTATGAGGGTTAGAAAGAGGTTCTAAATGAGAATTATTTAAACCAGAAAATGTATAAAAAAATGTTGATGGATATATAGGCATATTCATAAGGAAAATATTTGGAATCATGTATCGCTTTTATTTCAACAAAACACGCATCAAAAGAAGCGCATTGAAGAAAGCGCGGAGGAGGCAATTTACTCTAACGACACTGTTTCAACGACATAAGCTATAATTATTTCTTTCGTTTATTTCATTTGCGCTGCACTCTCTTGTAATTCGCAACCAGCTTATGAAATATTTCGTGGTTTTTCACAGCGAAACTGAGGAAGCCAATCGCGCGCAATTTCTTAGAGCCAATAGTGATCGCCCCCAATTAATGCATACAAGGTGTAAAGGTGCCCCGCACTCCCCGCTCTACATAGAACAAATAAATAAAATAATTAAATAAATATTATTGAAAGGAACCCCATTAAACATGTGCTCCGCGCTCCTCCTTTTCCTCTCTAAACCAATAATATAATATAATAATATAATATACAAATAAAATAACTTAAAAAAACTACTCGTCCTCCATAAAGCTTAGGCAGGCACGGAAGATCTAAATTTAGCACATTTTAAGTTGAACGATGCTTCTTATCAAGGCAAATCCATATGATAGCAAAGCGAATTCAACTATATTCGCCCTGATTCGTCTCGAATTTTTGTAACTTTGTAATGTAAAAGTAAAAGAGAATATTAAGGGGCCACCTTAGTGAATGTTAACAAATCGGGTCCCATTTTCTTGTATTGACATTCTGAGGTACAAATGTGCAGGAAGAACAAGCAATCAGCGGTTTCTATGCCATCACCAGGTAAATAAATTCGCCTTGCCTCTGACTTCTCTTTTACTGCTTTAGAATTGGAGACAATACTCAAACAGCCATTACGCCTTAGTTATAACCACACCATACACGTAACCATAGCTATTGTCATCGATTATTGCTGACTTAACCTAAAAAGGATAGCAAGTACATAAAAATTAGGACACAAATGATCGATTGCATTTATTTTTATAACGTAAATTTGATTAGCTAATTTATATGGATACGGCTATATCGCTATTAACTGGGCTTTAAAGCTGATTTGGATCAAAATAACTTAGAATCCAAAAAACTTACCCTTTTGGAAAAATTGAAACGGAGAAACGGAAACTACTTAGATTGCATTGTAGCTTTTGTTGAACAATTTGCTTTAATTATTAGTCTAAACAAATTACACTGCGTAACAAATTAGTGAAATTTTCGAGGCTTACAATATTTAAAAAAAATTGGTTTTTGGTGCCTAACTGCAGATTTTTTTGGTTATTTTTTCTAAACCACCTACAAAATCCATATGTGAGCCTCGAAAAAAGAGTTTTCATATTTTTTGTATTTGTTTCACAGTGTAAAATGCTTAAACAAATAACTGAAAAAACCCTTTCGAAATAACCCTGCATTTAGTTATCTAACAGAACCATTTTGAACGGTCCCGGGTGCTGAAGGTATCTCTTGAAATTTGAAGACAAGCGCTGAAGATGAGCGCTCTTTGCTAAGTCCGTGATGAAGTTATTTTAAATTGACATCCACTGCCAGCTCTTAACAAACTAGTGGAAAAGTTTACGCAATCTATGCTATCTAATTTTGGTTTCACAGCCGTTTTAAGGGGAAACCCCTTTTTTATTAACAAAATAATGTGATTTATTTTTCAAACTGTGAATTGTAATATTAACTTATTTAAATCTAATTTATATTGTTATTATGTGTTTTTTTTATTTATTAAACGGACTTCCCTGATGCTGATGCGCAAGCGTCGAAATGCATAGGAACAAATTGTAAAAATTGTTCGGTATTTCTTTCAACCTTATCGGGCAAAGAAGCTCCAACCCAGCAAACAACTCATGAATTTTAACAAAAAAAGAGGCAGCGAATACCAGGAAAGAGTTGATAAATACTGAGTGGTCTCTTGTTGTTGTAGTTTAGAATAGGATCCGAATAATGTTATGCTGTTCTTGCTAGTAATTGGTAGGAAATTAATCCTTGAGGTACTAGCAAGACTGCTTTAGGAACGATTTCATTGGCCCCGGGCCGGGGGTCGATGTCTAAACCACTGACCTGCAGAAGTGTACTAAGCGGACTCTGCTCCAACAGTTTAATTGGTTAAAAAGTAGTTTATTGAGTTGTGTTGGGGTCGTACGAGCTCAAGAAAGAAGTAGCCATCACAGAAAGAGCTGAAACCATAGTTTTCTCAAATGAGCGAATTAAGCTATTGGGAGTTCACCAAAAAAGGCCAAAGTGGGTTTGTAAGGTTTTTTGAGATACACGAGGTGTCAGACACATCGGTTACATTAAAAAGAGCTTTTGTACATATTCGATAACGATTTTAAGCAGACATTTAAGCATTTCGAGAAGAAAACAATGCTGATCTATTATGAAAAGGATCGGACGCACACGTGTGTAGCCAGCATGGAAATTCGTAACTTTTGTTACGAACTGCTTACTCACCCCTGCGGGTGAGCGGCTTAGAATATACATACCGTTAGAGGCGACTAAAATGCACAAAGGTAATGAAGTGCAACTCTCATTACCCATCTTCTCTTTCCTTAAGGAAAGAGGGATGACATGACCTAGAATGTTACACTGGTCATACCAAATCGCTACCACGACAGTCAGGCAGTACCGCAAGGGTGTACCGGATTCATATCCGGAAAAGGACTCTCAATTCGCCAACACTCCCCAAAACCGTCGGGGAGTATTTTTGTAGTTGCAAACAACAACAACTCACCCAACATATTCTTCAGATTTAGTCTATTCTGAATTTTTGATTCTTTGCAGAAGGTATGACTGGTGGTAGAAGTCAAATGAAGAGGTCATCACTGGAACAAATTCCTATTACGGGAGCTTTTGAACATTTCATTCTTTGGAAGGAATATAAAATATTTTGATAAAAAGTGTTATTGTCTATTAAAAAATTTACCGAATTTTCCAATTGGCCTCGTAGCACATAACGCTGCATCACGGTTTTGAGTGTCCGATCCTTACTCACAATTAGTACAAACTCTGCAAAACTGTTAATTTAAATATACATAGCCCAAGCCCCATTTATCGGAACAATCGATTATATGGGAGCTACGAGTATATGTTATTTTGGTCCGATCTGGGTGATTTTCACTAGTCACATTGCGTATGTAATATGAACTAAACCCGCCAAATTAAAAGTTCCTAGCTCTTAAATTTCAATATATATATAGTTCAAACTCCTTTAATCGGAACAATCTATAGTATGGGAGCTATGCGTTGTATTGGTCCGATCTTGCTGGTTCCCACAAATGATTAATGCTTTACAAAATGGCTGCTTCTTACCAAATTTTATCAAGATATCTCTAAAATTGAGGGACTAGTTCTAGCTAGGACATGGCTAAATCAACTCAGCTCATCGCCCTGATAATTTCGGCATACTTATTAGTGGGTTCATCTCTTCTTCTTCTCATACTTACAAACATCGAACCAAAGTTATAATACCATTTCATGGTCATGAAAACTATAAAAAAACCGGCGCCTTATGCTACAAAAAATGTATATTACAAGCTGCATACAATCATACTGCCGATAACTTTTAAATATTTTGTTAAACAAATTCGTTCAATTCCTTGCACACAGATACATACATGTATGAACATTATCGATTTCTGGCAACAGCTAATTGAAAAGTTCGTATGATTATCTTATGCAGTGACCTTATGTACACATTACTTCATCTATATACTAACTTTTTATATACATATTTGCCACTACATATGGGTGTTTCCAGCGTAACGGATTTTTCAATATGGCAATATTTTTTGAATAAATAAGTTGTAGAAGGCCTTGACTAATGAAGTTTTCTATCTATTCTCTACAAGCAAAAATATTTTCCATAGGTTTATGATATCTACCAAAGGCCAGTCTAAAGTTGCTGTTCTGACGTTCCAAAAACGTACCTCACGCTCTAGATGACTTGGAATTTTCAAGAGTTCGGCGAAAAACCACGCCAACATTCCATATAAAGTTAATCAAAGTAGATCTCAACGTGTTTGGCATTGACGAACAAATTTTATACAGGCATTTCTCATATAAAGACCAAAAAAAAAAAAAAGAACTCGAGCTTTGTTGCTAACTCTCACATCTAAGATTATGTTCAATTACACCCGAAGTAGTACTCCCCAACTTGTTTTCCTTCTTGTTTGTGTAGGTTCTATTGGGTTTACTAAGCTACATTTTTAGGTTCTTCGCTCAATCTTTTTGCAATAATTGTGATTGAAAAGTCCCGGATGAATGAAAAAACGCATTTTTCATATTTATTTCCATTGAACATCTCCTACGCTGAAATACGAAAACCACAACAAATTTTCTCAAACAACGCTGTAATTTATAATCTTTAATACTACTGATTCTGTTAAAAAAAAAATTATACGACTAGTAAGGGGCCTTAAAAAACCATATATCGTCAAAATTTTGGCATACAGTAAAAGGTTGAGGCTAGTTTGTTTTACTTGAAATACATTTTGCGTTCGAACTGTATTGCTTAACTAAGCACCAATTGTTGAAGCTAAGGCAAGAAACTATAACATATTCGTCTTTCGTTTGACATTTACGCCCTAATTATAGTGTGGTAACAACATTCGGTTTACCGGCAAATAAATAATTTGGAACCTTTTACATCCTTTTGGTATTCTGCCGGCTTAAGTTGCAGCTCAATTTCGTAACCACCGAAATACGTGGTTACGTCGCGTAACCGCGAAAAATTGCACGAATTGTAAATATTTTTGTGTACAGTAAATACCGCAGCAAATTTTGTATTCATACTAGTTCACCAGAATTAATAAACAATATAAGCACTTTTTTACACGAAGTTTCGTTCGCGTTTGCATTTTATTCTCTATTGCGCATTGTTTGCTTTTGACAGCGTTGCCATGTACGCTATAATCGCGGTTACATGAACTGCATTGCCAACGGTTACGATTTTCGGTGAGATAATCCCAGGTACAAAATTGCCGGTTACGCCCAGAATTTATCCCTTATAAACACTTTTGATCTTGCTTGACATTTTCTGGGAAACACCCATATACAACTGCAACTACCCAGCAAGAAAAAAAATCAACCTTATATAAGGCTTATTTCGTGTGTTCAAAGGCTTATAGCTGGATGTCTGAAGTCCGAGTATTAAGTTACAAGATATTTTTTCTTTACTAATCTCGTTCGATAGTCACAGCAAGATAAATGGATTTGAACTGTGGTTTTGCGATGTAGGTCTGGATCATTCAGAAGTCATAGCTTATTGCAAACTACAATTTCTAAATGTCACTATGGAGCTAGGGATGTGACCTCGAGTGGAAAAGATTCATTCTTCCAAATCTTTTAATTTTTTTATAAAAAAAACCATTTTCAAAGAAATTAATCAATTTTTTCACGAAAAATGGAATTACATATATATATATTTTATTTAATATTACACCCTTTCTAGTCGTAGAGGGAGTCATATTTAATCATCAAATAATTGAACGGGTTGTTCTCTTGCCCATTTCTGCTGGGTGAAACTTTCTCTTTAGTTTTCCCTCTTCGCCATCGAGAGATTTTAAACTCCTCTTCTTGAAACAATTTAGAACCAATCTAGAATTAAATGAGCCTTTCCGATGTTTATGTCATAACTATAACTCTCATTCCAGCAAAATTTGATATTTCTACTCGCTTTTCAGCATTAAAAAATTATTACTCCTCACTCAATCAATAATAACTTCATACAGGCTACTATTTAAAATCCAAATGATTTTTTTTTACTTTTAACCAGAACTGTTAAATAATGAATACTAATCGTAATGGTTACCGGTTTGATTAATTATTTTCTCGAGAATTAATTAACTATTGATTACCATTACCAAGTTTTTAATGATTATTTCAAATTAGTTAAAAAAATAATAAAAAGAAATGATTTGTTACGATTATTAAAAAAATTTAAAGATAAACAAAAAAGTTGTTTTCATTACTTTTGGTTTTTTTAATTTTTATTTTTTTTTTATTTATTATTTATTATTTTTGATGATTTTTTATGTTTACATTTATGTTTTTTACAACAATACTGAAGAAAATTAAAAAAAATCAAAAGTAATCAAAACCAATTTTATTGATAATTTTTTTTAACAATCGTAAAAAATCATGATTGTTTTTGATTATTTCTTAATTATATGTATATTTATGTGCTTCTACAACAATACTGAAAAAAATCAAAAAAAAAAACTTTTTTTTATTAAAAATAATCAAAAGTATTCAAAACAACTTTCTTCGATAATTTTTTATTTATTTTAATTATCCTTCCTGAAATTTGTGACAGCTTTGAAATTTCTTTTTGTGTGGTGTCTGCTACGGAATTCGCTATATCTTAAATGAGAATAGTTAAAATCACAGCTCCTTCATAGTTCGTCGAACGATATCCATTTTAATTTCCCTACGCTTATATGTATATACTCTATAATAGTGACACCCAACAGTTAAAATTACCACGAGTGCCCAAAACTACGTTATTTAGCAAAAATGTACACCAACTTCCCACTCAATATTTACTTTATTATAAGGCTTATGTACGCCTTATTGCTTTCCAAACCGCTTATATTATTTTTTGATGGCTAAGAGCGTTCAACTAACATATTTATTACCACAATGCACTCGTGAAAATATGATTAACAACAACAACAAATTGGCGACGCAGAGTAGCCTTATCATACGAAGCGCTTATCACAAACGATCGGGTCCAATTGAACTTGACGAATATGGCAAGCCGATCGCTGATTGGATGTCAGAGTTGGCGGAATGCGCTCACCAAGTGATAAGCGGAAGCAGTCTATATTAAGTATTAACGATAACAGCATAACATATACATACATAATTATCGGTTACATATGCTACCTATACATACATATATGTAGTCAAAACGTGTTCGTTATTAAAACGATTGAGTACCGTTGTTCAATCTGCGACGTCGCAATATCATACGTTTATTATCGCAAATTTAATTGTTGGTGAGATGTCTTGACGAGCAAAAACTTTAAATTCTGTGTGAAATCATACAAATCAATCATTGTGGCGCGAATCGTGGCCAATTAAAGTTCCTCTTGTGCAAGAGTTTATAATATTTAGCGAAAGTAATAAATAAAGAAAGTACAAGCGTGCGAATTTTTCACTTGTTGGTGCGAAGGATATATACCCGAGTTTCATTTTAACGTTAAACTCAGCATAAACGAGAAGTGTAAAGGATTTAAGTGAACAGTGCGGAAGAAAGAGTAAAAAGTGAGAATAATTTTTTATAAAGTTTTTAGTTAAAAATTTTACTAATTTAGTTACTTGCATTGAACTAAAAGATTACTTTCAAAATCTGTCTTTAACAATTGCTCAAGCGTCTTAATTGTTATGTTTTTTTTATAACAAATAGTAGCTATTGCATCTGCCTTGTTGTAAAATGAATTCCACAAGCTCTTAAGCGTTAAGCAATTCCTAACTTATAATGCTTAAATATTCATTGAACACGCGACATAATTATATTCTATATATGTACTTAGTACATAGTTATTTTGCTTAAAAGAATGTGTATAATTATCCAGCGTGTGAAATGGCATGAGAAAAAGCATTTACTGCAAGTTGCTATACAAAAATACTTTCAATTATAGTCAATTGCTCGCTGCTAGCTTAATGATGTAGCTAAGCAAGCTGCGGCTTAGCTTATAACGTAAGATCTATTAAATCGTTGGCAAATAGTTTAAAAGGAAACTTTTTCCTGAAATTATAAAAATTATGCAACAGCGTCACTCACTTGCAAGAAGCATGTATGTGCAAGTTTTATGATTTTGAGTTAGCGCACTAAATAGATTATTCGCTGAATGGTCTTGGTTTAGAAAAAGTAATCGTACGAGCAACAAGCTAAATTTCATATTGTCTAATAAAGACGCATAAAAATGCTGTATTTACAAATATTAATTTAATTATTTTTCATAAAATCCACAATATCAAAAAAAAAAAAAAAAAAACTTGCAGTTATGTGTTTATAGCCGATTTTTATCCGTAAGCACTTAGCGACATACGAATAAAATAACAAAATGATTTTTTTTAATTTGAAATTTCCTTTAAAAATCAAATGTGAAATTTGAACTAGCATCAACATGACGATTTAAAAATTAACATTTTTCTCAGAACTTTAAATTTCATTTGAAAATTAAAAGTTACTAGTCGCTTGCAAGATAGCAATCAAAATTGTACTCTTTTGTAATTTTTGGTGCTTGCTTCAGTTTTGTTGCTTCTTGAATATAATCAAAAAAATTTTTTTGCCAAGTAGAAAACATATTATCTAGCATCGTAGTGATCAATAAAACAGAAAAATATTAGCGCGTTAAAAATTCCAGCAACTTTTTTTGGTTTCGCCATAATTGTGGTTAAGGCGCTTTATTAAAAAAAAAATATTCAAATCTGTGTTTGTTTACTAAGAAACTTAAAAATTACTGAAAAATTTAAAATTCGTAAGCAGAAAAAATGTAACTAGCGTCAAAGTGGCGAATAAGAAACTTACAATATAAGCTAGTTAAAAAACATCAATAAGCTTTTTTCATAACTTTGTTGGTTCCATAATTGTGGTTATGGCTTGATATGTTAGAAGTATCAAATCTGCTTTTGTTTTGTGTATTTGAAATGTAAAAATTTATAAATAAATTAAAAGCAAGTGAGTTGTGCTCATTTTCGGTGTCGATTTACGCTATCGTGGAGAAAATATCTATAAAGTCTTCAATCCGGTTTTTAGCTAAACTCATAGCCTAGTAACTTATTGTAAGTCAGTATAGTTTATTTTATATTTTGTTGTTGTTATTTTTGTACCTTATTATATTATTGAACCAATAGAAACCAAATCAGCAGTTTGTTTTAGAATTTTTGTCTGTATGTATGTACGTTTGTGCACGCATCACAATGTTGTTGTTGTGGTAACGACAAAAACACTCCCCGTAGGTTTTAGGGAGTGTTGTCGAATTAACAGTCCTTGGCCGGATTTGAACCCGGTACGCTCCGGTACTCCTTTGCGGTACTGCACGACTGTCGTGGTAGCGATTTATGACCAGTGAAACCTTCTAGGTCATGTCACCCCTCCTTCCGTGGGTGGGTAATGGGAGGTGACAGGCATCATATCCGTAAATCAACCATCGAGGTGCACGTCATTACCTTTGTGCATATTAGTCGCCTCTTACGACCGGTATGCCTACCTCGGGCATATTCTAAACCCCTAACCCGCAGGGGTTGCGCATCACCATAAATCTGATTAATATAACTTAATGCAACTTTCCAGGTTGCTTTTCTAGGCGTCTAACTTAAAGTTAAAGATATCCCATATTTCGATAAGTCTACCGGTTTTTGAGTAATGGACCAATATATGTACCATAGTGACCCAAAATATGTTGGTACAGTACGGGTATCAAACGCAAGGTGACAGTAAGTGCTGCAATAATTGATGTGATTGAGTTCCATGTCTCAACAGGTTTCGGAGATATAATGAGTAACATCGGACTTAGTCTATTATGAGTTCTGAGATATAGCGAAGCGTGGCCGGATTTTCTAACTTTTAGAGCGATTTTGCTTTATTTTGAAATAAAAAAAATATATATCAGTCATTATTATGCATATAATAAAAAAAAATTTCATTTTTTATAATCAACAAACAATAAACAAAGAAAACAAAAATTTGGAGACAATCGCTATAGCTTTTCTGATATATGTATTTGCTTCCATACTTCTTCATCAGAAAAGTTTTGGCACGTTCTGTTAACCATTAGGCTATCAGAACAATAGTTTTCTTGTTAGCGAAACTACTATTTCTATTAATTTATTTTTATTTATGTTCGAGTATAGACTTATATACATATATTATAAAGTTTTGTTTTATTTATTTATTTTTTTTTTTTAACTTTTCTTCAGGGTGGGAAGTTCATTACATTGGAACGATTTGCATTTATACCTTGGGAAATCTTATATAACTTAAGGCCGTTTTTTAAAAATGAGTGCAACACTATAGCAAGTCTGCCTAAGCCACGAAAAAAGACAAATCATTACACATGTTTAAAATTATTTTTTATTCTTTTTAAATTTGTTTTTATTAGAATTGCCTAATCACCTTCACCAAAACCTTTCTATAATTCTTTCTAAATTTACTTACCGGAAAAGCCTCGTGTTGAGCTTCTGTAATGTTGTTCACTCGAATCTCAAGCGGGTTTCTCTGTCAATCACGTATAACATTTTATTACGAATTACTATGTACATATGTAGTTTGCATTCAAAATAATTATCATTTGCTATGTCAACAATTTTTTTATCATAATCTAATTACTTCCTAACGTAAATCAATCAATTTTACGACGCTTCCGAATGTAAATATGTAAATTTTGGCGGTAGCTGTTTACTCATATCAATTGAACTTACAAATCTTTGCAAATCGTAAAAATAGCGAAGCACTTCATTCATACACATAGTATCTATATATACACATACATACTTATCTTGTCAAATATTCCGCACACACAGTCGTACCTGCATTTGTATGCACATACATTCTTCAGTCACATATCTGATGCCGCATGGGAGCGTAAAATTCCACTCATTTTATTTGCACTCGAAAGTTTATCACTAAAACATGTGCAATTTTGTTGTTGTCAATAATAATGTTTGCAATTTCTTTTTTTTTTTTGGAAATTTTGTGAAATAATTTTGTCTATTATTTTACGCAAATAATGATTTTGGTTTCTATTTTATCAGTTTCGCCCATGACATTTTGAAAAGATTTCTAGCACAGTTGGACAGTTCCATTACGAGTAAATAAAAAAATAAATAAATAATTGGCGCTATATACATATACCTCCTGAGGAGATTAAGGCCAAGCTTCTTAGCAATTTGTGGTGTGCTGCTTTTAATTTTTCCTAAAAATTGGCGGGACCTGCAGATTTTTGCCGACTTCGAACGGCATCTACAAAGGAGATGAATTTTTGCTGAGAAGCCTGTCATGGCAGAAATACACTCGGAGAGTTTGCCAAACCACTGCCCGTTTTGAAAACACTCGGAGAGTTTGCCGAGGGCGACCCCGTTTTGAAAAACTTTTTTCAAATCACTTTTGATGTTACCTGTAACAGGGCTCGAACCTTGGACCTTCGGTGTGGTAGGTCAGCAACACTACCGCCACACCACGGCGGCCCCCTTAAATATCCATGAAATAAAAATTTGGTTGCTGACTAGTATGCAACTCCACTCAAACTAAATAATGAGTGTTAATGTTTGCTTTAACTTTTTCAATCAAAATTGCATTTTAGTGAAACTACTCATCCATTATCATGCGAATTTATTTTGGGTGGAGATTCACTTTAATTTGCACTATAATTTATTTTAATGGATCAATATCTCTTTATATTTAGTAGAGATTTCTCTGCATTAGCATAAGTGGAAGCTGTCACTCATTTCCATTCAAACTCGTTTTCATCAGTCAATTCCAGATTTCGGAGCATTAAGCGCAAGCACAAAAAATTTTAACTGATTTTAATGAGTCGAAATCGGAAATCCCTTAAAACGTGTTGTGAATGTACAAAAATGTGTGAGAGTCTTCATTAATGTTAAAAGAAACAAATCAACACTATATACATCTGAATGCTAATTTAGAAGCAGGTTTTAAGTTATTACTCGAATAATTCTTTTCGCACACCAATTGCACGACTTTTGTTCAAATCATGAAGATTTTATAGGCTAAAAACAAAATATCTTAAGTCTATTTTCTGCTTGTTTTGAATCTGTAGTACACGGAGAAAAATATTTTTTCTCAGATCTAGAAACGCAAGTTTTTATTCTCAGATTAGTAAAAAATTGGAAGAAAATGTCGAAATTGCCATGATTTCAAAAACAACTGTTAAGAAAATTGTTTAATAAACAAGAAAATATTTGTTTGTATTTAATACAAGTAGAAGGTGGTCAATCATAGTCATATTAAACAAAGATTTTAGCTTAAATGAAATGTAACAGGGTCCCCCTATGAAAAAAAAATTAAGTTGCTTGGTGGTATGAAGAAATTTTTTATGTTTTGTAAGGTCACCTTGTGTCAGCTATTTTATTCACAAACCATAGTATACTATGGTATGGTATGATATATGTCTTGGAGTAAGTTATGTCATAAAAATGTTAAAATTTCGTTTTCATCATTTTAAAATTAAAACTCAGTCTTAGACATAAAATGTGTTTTAAGTTGACTATGACAGACATGAAGTGGTGTTTATTTTAGAATCATATTTAAGTAGATAAAACTCTATTTTAATTTGACTATGACTACGAGCCAATGTTTTCATTTTTTAAATGAAGAAGAAAATATTTTCTAAAATATACTAATTTAAAAAAAGTTTTTATAAACATTGATAAAAAATAAGGCGATTTATTTAGACTTAGGAAAATATTTTCTTGTTTACTTAAAAATAAAAAAAAAATATATTTACATAGTAGCAAGAAAATATTTTCAAAGTTCCATATAAACATCGTTTTACTTGTTGCTGTGCTTAATCTTAAAAAAAGCTCTCAGCAAAAATGGAATGAGAGCTGGAATCCAATAAGCACTAAATGATTTAAAAATTAAACCTTAATAAAAAATTCTAGCTAACGATTTCATGCATTTTTGTAATACGAACTGTGCTCTGAAAATCAAATGAAAAGTAATAAACTACTACATCAAAATATTTTCCAAGAAAGCCCTATCTTAGAATACTTTACAAAAACCCCTTTTATCGAAATTTGTCTAGCCAAAGCTTTCTATCAGCTGAAAACATTTTAAATTGAGATATGGCATTTTTGGAGCTCATTTTGAGATAAGGCCTCATTGAAAAAAATATATGATAATGAGTTGTTTGAACAATTTCTAAGACAGAGCACTTTTCAATGGATTGTTGATATGAAAAATATACATTCTTACCTGACCTAATTCGATTAAAACCTCTGAGCAAACTTTCAAAACTTTCACCCTTAAATCATCATTTCTTGGCGCTTAACCGCCGTCTTGGCTATCACAGCTATCCACGTCACGCCTATACAAACTAATATTAATCTAACGAAAAGCAGTTTGTTTTAGCTTAAAACAGTAGACTAAATAATCAACAAGTAAGGAAAGGGCTGTCTTCGACTGTGCCGAAGACTTTATATCTTTCATGAATACGATTCACGGTTTTAAGTGTCCGGTCCTTACTCACAATTAGTACAAACTCTGCAAAACTTTATTAAAGATACATAGCCCAAAACCCATTTATCGAAACTATCGATTGTATGGGAGCTATATTTTATGTAGGTCCGATCTGGTTGATTTTCCTACACACATTACATATATAATAAGCACTAAACCTGCAGAATTTTACATTCCTAGCTTTTTAATTCCAAAATTTATAGCCCAAAACCCATTTATCGAAACTACCGATTGTATGGGAGCTATGCGTTGTATTGGTCCGATCATGCTGGTTCCCACAAATGATTAATCTCATGCAAAATGGCGGCTCCATACCAAATTTCATCAAGATATCTCAAAAACTTAGGGACTATTTTGCTTACAAACAAACAGACGGACAAACGGACATGGCTAAATCGACTCAGCTCATCGCCTTGATCATTTCGGTATACTTATTGGTGGGTCTATCTCTTCTTCTTCTCATACTTACAAACATCGGACCAAAGTTATAATACCATTTCATGTTCATGAAACGTATAAAAAAACGAATAAACTCTTGCTTGCCACTAGACTGCGGAAGGTGTAAAGAAAACGGTAATAAGAACCAAAAAAAAATTCTCGTGTTAACAGGTTAGCTTACAGCTTAGCTAAATAAACTAACGCAAGTACGTCGCGATTTATTTTATAACCGGTTTATTATATTTGCCAAAAATAAAAGCAATGGGCTCCCTTAACAGTGAGTAACATTATTTAATTATATTTACCTAAATAAGTAGGCTGTCGGATTAAAAATTTTGGAGAAAAAGCAAGAAGATAGTATCAACATGGTTATAAGAGGAATGAACATTACATTAGAGCACTGGAGAAGCGATATTTAATAGTTGATAAAACGTGTCAAAAGTAAATGACGTCAATACAACAATAATTTAAAAAAATTTTGTTATGAGTAAATATGAATACGAATAAATTACAGCTTACAAACTGGTTGATAAAATTTATAAAGAACAAAAAGTTACTTGGTTACTAATTAATAGACAGCTGGCTCAACAAAAAGTTGTAAAATCAAATATTACTCCACTATAGTTGTATCAGAATTTTATTTTTTTTTTTATCATTTGCTACACGTAGATTTAAACAACTGCGCAAAATCAAAGCTATTCTGCGTATCACAAAGCCTCTCATGTTTTTAAAACAAATTTGTTCAAGCTATTTTTTCTTTACTATTACTATTTGTTTACGTTACTGAAACTAACAAAAAAAAAATGGTCTGCGATTTGTCGCTTATCATTTGTGTATCCTTCTCTCTTAATTAATATTAGCAGACTTTTTATCAAAATTAAATACTCAGCACAACCAACATATAGCCTATTGCATATGTTCAAATATTGCAACATACCCGTTTATTAACATTAGATGGTATTACGAAAGGAAAGTATAGTGTGTGTCCGTTTTATTTGGATCAGACTTGTTATGGAATGGTTATTCGCCGGTTAATTGATTATTTTTTTGAGAAGCTGGTTTGTTATGTTAAAACTTAAAAATCAAAACTGTTAAAAAATTATCAAAAGTAATGATTATTTTCTTGAGAAGCTACGTAATAACTATAATTATAACTACTATTGTTTTCTACTTTGAATAATTATTTTCCGGTTGTTTCTTAAAAATGTTAAAGTTAATTAAATGAAAAGTAATGATTATTTATTTTTTGTAATTACTACTGTCCTCAATTTTGAATAATTACTTTAAATTTGTTTGTTAAAAATTTAGAAATTAATAATGTTCAAAAGGAATCAAAAGTAATTAACGTTTTTTTGAGAAGTTATATAATAATTATAATCTCTTTTTTCTTAATTCTGAATAATTACTTTCCAACTGTTTGTGAAAAGATTTAAATATTAAAACTGTTCAAAAGTAATGAACGTTCTCTTGAGAAGCTATATAATAATTTGAATACTTGCTTTCCCATTGTTTGTTACAAAATTTAAAAATTAAAACTATACTCAAAAGCAATTATTATTTTCTTGAAAAGCTATTTAAAAGTTATAAATTTAATTACTACTGTCTTTAATTTGGATAGTTACTTTTTAATTATTTTTTAAAAAATTTAAAGATTAAAGCTGTTCAAAAGTAATCATTATTTTCTTGAGAAGCTATTTAATAATTATAATTATAATTACTACTCTTTTCAAGTTTCAATAATTATTTTTTTTGCATATATTAAAAATATTTCAGAAAGCATATAATAAAATCGAAACTGTTTAAAAGTAATCAAAAGTAATGGTTATTTTTAATTGGTCTTCTTTTAATATTAAAAATTTTGGTTTTAAAAACTAAATCTGTTCAAAAGTGATCCCGACTTAGTCCTGCCCAGATATAAACTCGTACCAAACAAAAAGTAAACAAATTTTTGTAAACACACTTGAAAATCGAAACTGTTGAAAAGTAATGGTTATTTAAATTTTTTTTTGAGTATTAAATAATTTTTGCATATGTAATAATCGTAAAAAAATCAGCTTTCATGTTAATCAATTACACTTTGCTTATTCCGAAAAAAATTTAAATAATACTTTTCAGTTAAAGTAAAAATAAGTTACTTATAATAGTTTTAATTTAAGAGGCCTATTTCTTGAAAAATAAAAAAAATTAAGAATCGAAAATGTTTAAAAATACTTTAAGGTATGGTTATTTTCAATTTTTAAATAATCTTTGCCTATTTAATAATCATATAAAAATCATTTATCAATCAATAATCACATTTAATTAAAATAGTAATTTAAAAAATAAATTACTAATCATAATTCTAATTAACCATATTTATATGCCTACAAAATAAATTGCCCATATATATTTTTTCACATCCGATAAAACTCCAAAACTTTGTCATTTGACTAAATATTTTTGAAAGAAGTGTTTATGTTGCGTTATTGGTTCAACTGAGCATGGAAATTGCTTTCTGGAACACTCACGATGTAAAGGCAGTTTCAATATACGAATATATATATCTATACTATCCAGGCATTTGAATAGTTATGTTACCAATCTAAAGAAGTTAAAACTTGATGAGGACCTGAATGAACTGTTAGACTCTTCAATGAATAATCAGTAGGATGAAACTCATGAAACACAAGTTCGAATAAAGAGCTTGTCTTATAGATCCATTACAGAAGCTGCTACAATTCTGCTCAGAGAAATTTAGTTATGTTCTTTAAATCATAAGGTTATCGGAACAATGGATTTTTTGTGAACTAAGCTTCAATTTCTATTCGTTTGGTGGAAGCATTTTCATAAGAAACTTCTTGAACTTGAGATCATTTATAGTCATTGCACTTAATATTAAAAAATCTCATTATTTATTCGTGATATTTTAGTCCTTTACTCCTCCAATGTAGTCATATTTTTTTACTGAAATAGAAAATATCCCTAAAATAAAACATTTGTTTACGTTAAATTTTAAAAATTTAACACTCGTGCTGTTTACGTAGCTCTGCTTGTCAGACATATAAAATGCTAAACTTTTACTAAGGGGACCACGTCAATCCCATCAAAACAGGCACTACTTCAAATACCTTTCCGCTTATTTTATTATCTTGCTCTCCAATGCAGTACTTCTAAAAATGTTCAAGGTTGCGCGATAAAGTCAGAAAGCTCATCTCTTGATAAACTTTTCAAGTGGCTTCTCATATAAAGGTACTGCGAACTTTCGCGACCGTTAAAAGCTTGAAAAATGGAATTTCTATAAGTAGATAAGCTATCTAAAGCGTTACATCTTCAAATCAGACAAACTGTCATTTAATGTCAAAAATAAAATTGATAATAAACTAATACACAAATCAAAAACAGCCAAAGTGAGTTTTTTTTAATATAACATAGTATGCAATTGTGCGACAAAAGCACTCTTGCAGGTTGTTAATCAAAATTTATAATTTATCAGAGTATTTCTCATAGCTGTCAACATATGACGTACACGTTTTTCAATTGCGTTATGTGTGTCATGAAAACTAGATAACAAGTGGTTATCTCTACCCTGTTCAAGATATGGCTATCAGTTGGTAGCTATCTACATAATTCCGAATTGGCATGAGCGATATGTTTTATGCCGAATGGGTTTTTATAGCATAAACAAATGGTGATAGTAAGAGACCACTGACGATGCGTGAAGCAGTTTTTGAATTTTTTTTTTTTTTTTTTAGATTACTTGAACCAGGTGCTGAACTTGCAAGCTAATTTTACTGAAAGAGTATTGAACACTGCGTTACAAAAACAAGCTTTAGTTCAGTCCTATGCACCAAATATACTTTATCAGAAAGGGGAGAAAAAATAATAATACACTTGTATCGGCGATTTTCATTTACACGTCAGAATTTTTTTTATGTATAATTATACATACATGTGTTTTTTTTAATTTTTTCTCCCCATCCCCAAAAATATATTTGGTTCATAGGACAGAATGTGTGTAACGCGGTGAAATGAGTGTGCACAATTTGCTCAACCTCGAAAAAGTTTCATTTAGTCAATTTTCTACTCATTGATTGCATCAAAAAATTGTTGGTAGTTTTATATCAGTGGTGCACATAATAGACTAGTGGAATACTTAGCTCTCACCAAAAAAAAAAATTTATAAAATAGAAACTCTGTATAGTACATTTGGTACGCACTGACCACTTTCAAATATAGAACTGCATATACGAGTATATATGTGAATATTAAAAAATTAAAAAAAAAAATTTATAAAAAAAAATTGAGTCTAAAAATAACCCTATGCCCTTGCGTGGCACTAATATATCCTCTTAAAATTTTAATTAGAGAAATCGGCCCACTAGATCAAGAGTTTTGCTCATACAACGAATAATGTTTTAGATTTACATACATATAGTTAGTAGAAATAATAAAAAAAATTTGAGTCTAAAAATAACCCTATGTCCTTGCGTGGCACTAATATATCATCTTAAAATTTGAGTTATAGAAATCGGTCCTGTATATTAGGAGTTTTGCTCCAACGACTAATTGGCTTTCAGTTTTTTTCTCACACAAATTAATCGATTCTACTGTAAGTTCTTCCAACACTGTGCATCACTGTTCTATTGCCAAAAATTAAATTACTATTTGCGAAGCGATCATATCATTAAACTAATTCAACTATGTGATTAAAGTAATAAACAAAATAAATTTACTGCTCAGAAGCTCAATGTACATTACAAGCCGCACACCTTTTTGTTTTTTGAGAGCTTATCAAAATCTAACTATGTATTAAATATAATTAATATGTATTAATCACATACTCATTAAATTACAATAACAAGAAAATAGATCAACAGCAAAACAGTCATGGCAGGCTAATTACTTAAATATCAATTAACACGTTTTAGCTCAACTCCGTTGAATGATTTATGTATGTTTGTATTTTCTTCTTCTCATTAGCAATTTATCATTAAATGTGTCTTTCTTCATGTTTAACTCATTTCAGCTATTAGCTTTGAGCTAGTAAACGCCAGTGTGCCTTCATACATACTCTACTAATGAGTTCTAACGAAAACGTACAAGTCAAATACAGTGAAGTAAGTCCTTTTCAGATAAGCGACGGATTTACACGTAGCCGAAGAATGGAGCCAGTAAAAACGATACGAATTTTTATTGCTGCCATCGCAGGTATGTGACATTTTCAAAGAATAATTAACAAATTAGATTTATTTTTTCGTTTTTAACATTAGTATCTAAGCCTTAGGTATATATGAAGTTTTATCACGGGATTGGTCTACTCATTTTAGCTTTGAAAGCCCCCATATCGGATTTCGAAACATAAACTATATCGTTAGAATATTTCAAAAGCTGGCTGCGAATTATAAGAGCATGCAAGTCAAATGAAATAAACGAAAGAAATGACCCTAGCTTAAGTCGTTTAAGCAGTTAACATACATACATGACACTCCTTTATACTCCTATTCTCACAAATTTTTCGGGTTCAATGCTCTTTTCCGAACAGACGAAGCCCCCCACTGTTTGAATTTTGTGACTACAAACAGCGAAGTTTCGTAGGCGCTATTCTTCGGCATATCTTATCCTGAATATGTTCGATGGCAAACTTACGAGGGATATCGCCAACCTCACTTTATCATAGTGGCACGTTTCTTACAGCGTAAGAGATTAGAGTTTCTGGCTTACTTCTTTTGCAATGCACACTAGTTTTTTCTAAAAAGGCGTCTCTCTTCATTCTTTGTTCCACGATAGAGCTCACTTACACTTCGGGTTGCGCCAGGTCTTACCATATCTCTGTAGATTGCATCTCTTTTTGTGGAACCCTATCGTATACTCATTGACGGTACTTAGTGAGTGAGAAATATGATCCGACTGCTCAGTGATTAGGTCAAGAATTGCTCTCAGAAAGCAAGATCGAGCCGGGTAGAGCATTTGTCAGTTGTCTGTGTCGTGCGCAGTTTCTCAAAGTCAAACTTTCCTTGCGTTATCCGCTCAGAGGAGTGTACGTCTCTTGACTGTCACAAGATTATGATCAGGGTCCATACAATAAAGCACGTAAAGCTCGTAAACTACATACGTTCAGAATGCTGGAGCTTTGTCTGCCGTCGATTTTTTGAGCGGGGTACAGTCAGATAGCTCAGTGAATCTTCTTGTGAGGCTGCGTAGTGCAACTGATGACCATGTTTACAGCCCAGCGAAGTCAATCTACTTACATTCATTAGGAAAAGTTACATCGTGGAGTTTGAGTTTTCCAGCTGCATGACCAAAGACTACTTCCTTGTCCACAGAAGCATACAAGTCGCCAAGCACGATTTTGATATCATATTGAGTGCAGTTATTCATCGTCCATTTCGTCCATACTAGCGTAGGTACAGATAGATCTGATCCTGAAAAACAAGCTCATTTAAGGGAGTAAATCACATTACTCAAAGGCGCAGTCTCTTTCATACTAAACTATGAATCCCAGACTTCGCTTACCTTTCTTCCTTGTCTGGCCACTGTAGTAGACGCGCCAAGGCCCAATCGTGTCCCGTAGTGCGGTGATGATAGCCTTTGCTTTAACGAGGACTTCAACTAGCGGGGCAGCGGTAAATTTACTTAAAAGGGGTTAGACATTCGAGGTGAAAGCCTTAAAATCATAGTGAGCCGCTTGCTCCTAGATATATGCTATCAGCTGCAACTCCAAGCCGAGTATGGAGGAGTGTCGCCAGAGAGACTCCCTCATTTGTACATAATTCCATATCCTGTTGTAATTGACACCAAAGGACCGTGAAAAAGTGTCTCTTATAACCAGTGAATTTGAATTCCCGAACATGAGAACTCCGCCTATGGTGCACAGGGCCCATTTTAACCTAGTTTTTATCAAATACTTGAGCTGGGACTTGGAAAATATCACTTTAATAAGAGAGTTTTCATCTTAAGCGAGTCCATTATTAGTGGATCACACTGTATGCAATAACCTTGGAACACTATAGCTCATTCAAATAGAGTTTGATTCTTGTTAAAATGAGCAAACCCAATTAGCTCTTTACAATAACTCAATGGTAAACTAATAAGTCGTTTTAAGTTCATCTTAATGTATTTACTTCTTCATTTGCTCAACTTTTATTTATTATCAACTAAAGTGAATTTCCTTCTTATCAACTTGCAGCTAATTTATCAGCTTTTGCGGCGGGTACTTGTCTCGGTTGGACATCACCAGTCGGACCCAAACTAAGAGCCTTGGATTCCAGCGATTCACCACTAGATCATCCCATAACAACTGAGGAGGATGCATGGATTTCATCTATTGTGGCAATTGGCGCCTTAACAGGTTGGTAAAATTTGATGAAACATAAGCGAAAAAATAAAAACAAAATCAGGCAGGGTTTGGTGGTCATTGCTGTCAAAACTCATTGACATTAGTTGTGTTCGGTGAGGATACAATTTTTAAAAATTCTGTAAAACTTTTACTGGAAAGTGTGCGTTGACATAAAACATTTGCAGCAAGAGAGCACAGTTTCTGCTGGGGTAATTTCACACAGTAAAACTTGCAAGTAAAAAACAGCTGATCGTGACATAAGAAAGCAACAACAAAAACTTCAAAATTTGAGCTTTTAACCAATCAAAAAAGCAACAGCTGTTTTGCTTGCAAGTTTTTACTGACTCCTGTTCGGCAAAAACTTTTTTTTTTGGCGTTTCGAGAGAGTTTTACGTCATTCTCACTTAACTGACAATGCTTTGCTTTTGTCACCGTTTTGTGCGGATTCAAATCGTACTCCCTGTAATAAGATGTATCGTGGTACCATCAAGGCCGCTGTAGGTTTGTCCAACCGCTGTAGGTTTGTCCAACCGCTGCATGTTTGTGTTGTAATTACCCAACAAACAATTCTGTAAATGCTTTTTTGAAATAACTTGAAAGCATCATTTAAAAAAGTTCCCAACAACCAAAGTAAACTTAAAATAAATTTTTAAAAAGCTTTCCGAAATAAATATGATGCTTACAAAATTCTGATTTTTCATTTATAAAACGTTTGAAAATAAACGTTTTATAATTGAAACGACACGTTGATAAAAAGCTTATTAATGTAAGCCTTTAAAAAAAATTCAGAGAAAGCTTTTTATAAGTGTTTTTTGTAAACTTTTTCTCTGTATTTTTTGTAAACATTTTCACTTCACTTTCAAATGATTTATAACAGTTTTTTGTTGTAGTTTATAAAAAGTTTACTTCAAATTTTCAAATAAATTACAACTGAGAAAGCTTACATATCGTTTATTGTAGCAAGTTTACTTTAAATTACTTTTAAACACATTTACAGGAATGATTGTTGGGTTTTAGAAAAATATTTATAAAAAGCTTGCTTACAAATTTTTTTAAAGTTTACATTCATAAGCTTTTAAACGAGTGTCGTTCAAACGTTTTGTAAACGAAAAATAAGCATTTTGTAAGCTTAGTAATTATTTAAATTTCAAGTTTTCAACGGCTTGTTGGTTATTTTCTTTATTAGAAGAAACATTTTGGAATTTTTAATATTTTTTAATGTAACCTTATCATTTTCAGCACCCTTCGTTGCTGGTCCGCTCGCCGATCGTATTGGTCGCAAATGGGTCTTATTAACCAGTTCCACCTTTTTCGTTATTGCTTATGTGCTTATGTTGGTCGCTGGTGAAGTTTGGATGCTGCTACTTGCACGTCTCATTCAAGGCTTTGGTGTTGGTTTCGTGTTCACGGTACAACCCATGTACGTTGGTGAGATCGCTACGGATGCAGTGCGTGGTGCGACCGGTTCGCTCATGCAATTGTTTGTTGTGTGTAAGTAAAAAATCTTTACTTTATTTTACAACTAATTTTTTACTAACCGCAATTTGCGTCTCTTACCCTATATACATATACAGCTGGTATACTTTACGTTTACGCAATCGGTCCATATGTCACGTACAATGCTCTGCAATGGTGTTGTCTTGCTGTACCAGTTGTCTTTGATGCCGTCTTCTTTTTCATGCCTGAGAGTCCGTATTACTTTGCTGGAAAAGGTCAAAAATCCGATGCTTTGAACTCGCTACAATTCTTGCGTGGACAAAGTGCTGATACGGTACAAGATGAAATGACAACCATACAGGGTGAGGTTGAGGAGGCTATGGCGAATAAAGGCACATTTATTGATATCGTGAAAATTCCTGGCAATCGCAAAGCACTTATCATCTCTGCTGGTTTAATCGTTTTCCAACAATTGTCCGGTATCAATGTTGTACTCTTCAATAGTCAATCGATTTTCGAAAGCGCCGATACTGGTTTGGATCCAGCTATTGCTACCATTATTATTGGTTGCGTACAAGTTAGCTCATCCGGTTTGACACCCATCATTGCCGATCGTATGGGGCGCAAGGTAATCTTGCTTATCTCTGCATTTGGCATGAGCATCGGTTTGGCTGCATTGGGCGCCTTCTTCTATGTACAACAAGTAGTTGGTGATGCCAGTAATATTACGTGGCTGCCCGTACCTGCGTTAGTCTTATTCAATATTGTTTATTGTACTGGTTTTGGTCCGTTGCCATGGGCTGTGTTGGGTGAAATGTTTCCAGCTAATATTAAATCGATTGCATCATCAATTGTCGCTTCCACATGCTGGACTTTGGGATTCGTGGTGACACGTTGGTATCCAGCGTTAGATGCTTTGGGTTCATACTATGCTTTCTGGATATTTGCAGTTTGCTGTGTATTTGCTTTCTTCTTCACAATATTCATTGTGATGGAAACTAAAGGACTGAGCTTACAAGAAATTCAGGATAGATTAAATGGAAAGAAGCCACACCTAAACAAGTGATTAGTAGTACGTGGGTGAGCTTATTGCTGGGGAGTGAGTGAAATTATTTAAGTTTTCATGTTGTAAGATATTGTTGTAACATATGTCGCATGTGCTTCTTTTTGTACATATATATCAACGTATATATGTATGTACTATCTTCCTAATTGTCTTGGTGATAGCTCCGTATGGAGCACCGCTCAAAGCATTGGTGTGGGTAGTTGGGTAAAATCGCTTCAAAAAGTATTTTTGTTGCATGTCTTAATGTAATCTTAAAAAGTATTTCTAGTCTGTAGGTGATTTTAGTTGAATTTATTAAATAAATTTAATTATAAAATATATTGTAAATTAATTATAAATATTTATAAAAGTAATTAAATAATAGAAACGATATTATGTAATAAATTTAAAAAACGGAATTGTTAATTAAAATCATGCCGGTCTTGCTTCAGATGACTCTAGTTATAAGGTGAGTATACTCTTTCAAACAGTGTTCGAACTTGAAACTTTTAATTAGTGGTGGAATTGTGTATAAATAGTGGTCGATTTGAGAAGAGAGTGAAACATTTCGAATAAAGTGAAATATTTTGATTAAAGATCCTTTGCTGACCATGACCATCAGAATTTTCCGTAGCTCATGGGGCTAGGGAAAATTTTGACAACTGTGAATATGTACGCATACATGCATGTGATAAAATATGTCAAAATACTCGTACTTCAAAATTTTCAATTGTAAAAATTTTCGTTTTCATTTGGCATACCAAAATGGAAAATATTTTTACACCACATACAAAATCATATTTTTAAAAAAATAAAAAATACGCTTTTGAAAATTTCAGGATATCTTTAGATACATCAGAGGTATAGTAAAATAAAAAGGTACTGGTGTAGTTTAAGGGACCGACCGAAAATTATGCCAATAAAGTCGAATGGGCTATCAAAGACGCGTATTCATGTCTAGATTGAGAATCTGAAGTCGGAGCTCAATTTTTTTTAGCCGTTCAAAAGTTATGAACAAAATACTGTTTTTTCGGATACACTTTTTACATTACCTTTAGAGCACAATGAACTTTCTTTATTGTATTTCCTATCATTAATCGCGCGATTTTTATTCCAAATTTTAATTTTAAATTATGTTATGAAAGTATATCGATGCCTCGGGGTCTTATTTAAAAACGCCGTAGGCTAAGCTAAACTTAACAAGTAAGAAAGTCTAAGTTCGGGTGGAACCGAATATGAATACCTAGTAGTGATCTATTACGTCATCCCAATTTACGCAGGTCTATTTTAATACTTTCAGTTCGTATTTGCGTTCAAATAGACAGACGGACAGACAGATAGACGTATCGGGGGACGGACATGGCTACATCGACACAGGAGTATAACACATACTACTGAGAAGCAGCTGACCAATTTTCATTGAAATATCAAAATTGAATTATAAGCGATTGCCTTTGAAAATAGCAGAAATTTTATGCTGAAAAGTGGGCGGCGCCACGCCTACTTCTTCAAATTTACAAAATTTTTTTTCGGCCAAGTGTTTCTTAAAAAGTTTATTATGTGTGCAAAATCTGATTGATATAACTTGCTTAGTTGTAGAAATATTGCCTTTTAAATTTAAAAAAAAAAATTTTCAGAACTATGTTAAAAAACTGGGCGTGTACATGAACCGATTTCGCCAATTTTTACAACAAAAAGTTATCTTTATATATTGAACATTATCACAAAATTTCGTTTCGACAAATCAATTTTTGGTGAAGTTATGGCATAAAAAGCTTTGTGGAATAATCCACTATAAAAGGGGAGGGGCCAAGCCCATTTCCCAAAATTTTTATTTTTTGGGTTTCTTAGTTTACGGAAACTTTAAAAATTAAATATAAATGATGTAAAGCTATTCTACCCAAAGTTATTGCCTATTTAATATACCTACGACCCTCTCCAAAATCTCTAATATAAAAGTGGGCGTGGACCTTAACCGATCCCGCCTATGATTATAGGTGTATTATATACTAAGTAATCCCTTTTTTTGTGTGTTCGAAAATATTCTATATATAAAAAATGGGCTTGGCTATCATCCGATTTCGTTCATTTTAAATAGCGCTCGGAGATGAGTGCCAAGGAACCTGCATACCAAATTTCATTGAGATATCTCTAAATTTACTCAAGTTATCGTGTTCATAGACGGAGGGACGGACGGATGGACGGACGGATGGACGGACATGGCTTAATCAATTTTTCTTTTCGTCCTGAACATTTTGATATATATAAGTCAATATCTATCTCGATCCGTTTATGCTGTTACGTACTGCCGTTAGGCGACTAAAGTTAACATACCTTGTGTGCGTAGCACTACTAGGTATAAAAAGAAGAAACAGCCATTTATAGCGGGCGGGCAACGCTGGAACAAGAAATAGTGTTGTCAACTTTTTTCATCGGCTGGCATCACTTGCTCCTTTTAAGTTTAATTAAGAAACTATTAGCATGAAAGAGACAGATATACTTTTAAGTACTAGTTTGAATAACAGTCAATATTAATTTATCTCTTAGATGTGAATCAGTATTTGAGATAACCGTGAAAATGTGGTTGCAAGAATACCTTAAATTTTCAAACACAAGGGTCGGGCCAGAGCTTAAATTTGGACTTTGCTATGTTTCGGTATATTTATCGATAACTGAGATATCGCTCAGAGTGCGGTTGCATCAAACCCGCAATATCTGCCTAAAATACGGGAATCAAAACAAGGGGTCATGCCACTCAGTAATACATAGTTCGATTAATTAATCGATAACAATTGACCTTTCACAAACTTTGGATTTGTTCGCTCTAGCTTTAACCGTTGATGGGAATTCCTCAAGTACCTCATAATGGAACGAAGAAAAACGAAAAATTACATTTATTTGCTTTACTTTCCTGTTCTGTCTTTTCTTTTTGTCTCCTTTCCTTTACTTTAATTTTCTTTCATGACCGATTAATAATGCAGTTTCCATTGCATTTATGGTGCTCTTTCCTGTTCCTTTCTGGTCCCGTCTTTGCTTTTTTTTACATTCCTTTCCTATAACTTAGCTTCTTTTACTTTCTGCTTTATTCTTTTCTTGTTGCTTGATTTCCCATACTTTTCGTTTTCACATAGAGGGATAAGATGACTATTAGAACAATCCGTTTTATAAATCGTTGAAAACGAATAGCGTGTATCAAGCAATAGCAAATAACGTTCTTTGGCGCCTATAAGTAGGCAACAAAACTTGACTCAATACAGAACTAATTACACAGGGCGGCCTCTAGTTCTCAAAATTGAAACATACAATTTGACACCAGCAAACGTTGACAGTTAATTTGACAACGTCAAAATAAAACAGCTGTTTTGACACAGGGTTGTTATTTAATGTATGGAAGACAGCACAAATGACTCGTGTTTCTATTCTACACTTCAGTTTGCGATTGCACATTGAGGAAGTTAATTGTGATTGCGAGTGTTAAGTGCGCTCGGGAACGTCGTGTTGTTTTTAATCGATGCGTCCTTGTTTTTTATTTGTTAAATGCCTGGTCTATTAATTAATCGTTTTTCGTGGCGTGTAGAAAAATTGAAATGAATTAGAACGGGTAGGGCCAGTGAGATTTTTCAGAAAACAGAGAAGTAATAAAATAGTAAAATAAAGAGTGCATGCAAATTAAGCTGAAAAAAATTAAAAAATATATAAATAATGAAATTTTTGTGCGTGAGATAAAAGCCAAGTGTGTGAAAGGAAAAATAAGCGAAAAGCGTAACTTGGCAAAAAATATGTGTGAGAGAGCAAGCTGAATAGAGAGCAAAGCAAGCCAAAGCAAAAGCTGGGCGATAAGAGCAATCTGAAAGTGCATGAAGCTGATAAAGGTGCTCGCAAGGCGTTTAAGTGATAAATGCGGTGGAAGATACAAAAAGTTGGAAAAGATAAATAAACAAACAAAAAAATAAAGTTTGCAATTTTTTTAAAAACTATTTAGAGTTTGTGTTGTTGTTTATATCGCCGTTGTGTCTCGCTCAAGCAATGTTTGCATAATTTTTAGTGCAGAAGAAATATTTGCAAATAGCTATTTATATGAAAAATAGTGCTAAAAATTAAAGCAATTGGAGAAAACATTAAACACCATAAAATAAAAAGAAATTAAAAGTAAAAATACTTAGGAAATTTGTTTTCCCTACTTTTGTTGCTGCTCCCAACCAGTGTTCAATGTATTTGTAAGAGCTTCTGAGTACACTTGCACTTGCAGTAGCGAATGTCAACAGAAAACAAGTAAACAAAAGTGTAGAAGAACGTAAACAACCTTCATTGCTCTTCAGACTACCACCAACCCACTGCAACTACAAAGTTGTACTGTCGCAAGGAACGAAGGAATATCGAAAAAGACACACCCTGTTTACAATCGGCCAGAAGACGAAAAAGTTATTTTTGCTAGCAGACGTGCCCCACTAATGACCTGCGATATCCGGCGCATGCAGATCTCATCGTAGTCTACAAATACGGCAAAATAGACTAAGCGAAGTAGAAAAGAAGTACAAGAAAAATAAGTAAAAACATACTCTTGTCTCCTCAGAACCATCAAAGAGCAAGCCCATCGTAAATGTAACTTCACACATCCGCTTACTCCACACTAACAATTCCACTGCTGCTGCTGTCAATAGAACCCACAAGCAATTCCACATCCTTTTGCATTTGCTACTGATGACTCCATAACTGTGCTGTTTCTTTGTTCGTTTGCATTGTCGCTTTGTGTTGTGTGTGCCTGTGTGTATAACTGCGGCTCGTAAAGTGCCCGTCTGCAAGTTCTCCAAACTCGCTGTTAGACGCAACACTCCAGTTCCCAAAGGCGTTGTCACCCTTTGCCGCTAATTCAATTTGATATAGTAACCACGCAAACAAATACACAATCCTAAGATTGTGGCGTACCAAGTGAGTTACCTCAGCTGTGCCCCGCAGCTCCCTGTCTACAACTTGTATGTGACCTCCTTTGCACAGCTGCGCTGCGAAACCATTTTCAACTGCTAGAAGATGCCACCACAACAATTTTTATCGCCTCTCAAACTAATATTCATCATCGCGCTGCTGGTCACCATATGTTGGCAACAAACGCTTGTCAGCGCGACCGTTAATACACAAACAACAAAAGGTAAGTGGAATGATAGATTACATGCGATTAATTTCTTTGTTTTTGTATAAATATAAACTTTATTTTAGTACCAAGAGAAATTAATTAAAAAATTCGTAGAAGTTTTTATTTTAAGGACTAGCAGACCCATTTCATTTCTCTCTTCTTCTTAAACCAATCGCAATTTTCATCATCGTTATTATTCTTCCTCCCCTTACTTCTTATCACTAACACTTTTTTGACTAAAAGACATATATCCATTCGAATTGAAATACTATATATCCTGGAGGCATGGCACTTTTCCAAAACTACATACAGTGTATGCTGCACCCAGAAACCCACTAACGTGCTCGTACTGTGAAATTATCATAAAGAGCGGTTGACTGATTTTGGCGCTTATCAAAGATACGCCGACATACAGACACACCTTCATTTTTATACTAATCGAGTTAGATAAGGGCTACCAATGTACCAAATTTCAAGCATATCGCACCATAAATAAAAATTTTTCGAATAGGTCGGTCCCTGGTCCTCTACCGGAAAAAGTATTAGGTATCCGTCTCCTGGTTGTAAGCTACCCCCCACCAAAAATGGGCGTTTTCAAAAATTTGAATAGCGGGTGACGAAAAAATAACAAATAAAAATTAATTTGTTACTCAACAAAATTTTAGTGATGGTGAAATATTATTTGTTATTCAAAAAAAATTTGAATAAAAAATAAAATTTCAATTTTTATTCAAGCTTTTGAAAATAAAAAATAACACATCGAGAGACAGCAAACTTATACCCGTGTGTGCATATAGCCATAATGGGTATTTATAAGGATTTTTTCGGTTATTTCTGTAAAAGTTCAGATTCCCTGAGTTGATTGGATGCAAGTTTGGGACCATTGCTGGACAAAAAAAATAGGCTTTTGGCAGGATTCCTTCGATGTTGTCGGGATAGTTTTAGGAATTATTTTGTGACTTTTTCACGGTTATTTCGGGACATATGTTGAATTGTGTTGTGGGCTTTACCAGGTCATTTCGTTGTGGTTTTGGAATCATTACGACACTTTTTTGGAGTAATTTCTCTGATAAAATCCCACAAAGATCCCTAAAATAATTCAAATATGGACCCAAAAAAATCTTAATATAATCCATCAATCAGTTACAAAATGGTGCTGAAAAAATCCCAAAATTATCCCTTACACTTTCCTGAAATCACCCTGAAAACCAGCAAGTACTCCCTAAGTAGCCTTATTTTGTGCAGCAATGATCCCGAAATTGAATCCAATAAACTCAGTGCATCTAAATTTATACGGAAATAACCAAAAAAATCTTTACAAATACGCATTATGTCTACGAGGTGTGTTCAAAAAGTATCGCGAATTTTGAATTTTCGCTGGTTACGTTTATTCGAATTTCGAATTTTTTGTGGCGTTATGTTGGTACTCATGTCTCTCACTTATGCCGACAAGCTCGGCCATTTTGAATGTTCAGCTAATTGTTGACAGCTGCTTTGCTTGCACGTGTTTTGGATCGTCTTCGATTTTACCTATTCAAAAAAATGGATCAAAGAACCTGTATCAAATTTTGTGTGAAAAACAAAATTAAGTGCGCGGATGCATTCCGAATGTTGACTGTGGCATACGGAGAAGCTACCTTGGACCGAAGCAACGTTTATCGGTGGTACAAAATGTTCTCAGAAGGCCGAGAAGAGCGTGCCGGACGCCCGAGCACTTCAACAACAGACGAAAAAATTAATGAAGTGGAGAAAATGGTATTGGCCAATCGTCGAATCACCGTTAGAGAAGTTGCTGAGGACCTTAACATATCGATTGGCTCGTGCCATTCGATTTTTATCAATGATTTGGGCATGAGACGGGTCGCCGCGAAATTCGTACCAAAATTGCTCAATTGTGACCAAAAACAGCATCGCATGAACATTGCTAATGAGATGTTAAACTCTGTCCGCGACGACCCAAATTTGCTCCAGAGGGTCATAACTGCTGACGAATTGTGGGTTTATGGTTATGACGTGGAAACCAAAGCTCAATCATCTCAATGGAAGCTGCCGCACGAACGGAGACCGCAAAAAGCGCGCCAAGTTCGGTCGAATGTGAAAGTTTTGCTGACATTTTTCTTCGATTGCAGGGGCGTGGTGCATCATGAGTTCTTGCCACAGGGAAGAACCGTCAATAAGGAATATTACCTGCAAGTTATGCGCAATTTGCGCGAAGCAATCCGCCAGAAACGCCCGGATTTGTGGAAGAACAAAAATTGGCTTTTGCACCACGATAACGCCCCTGCTCACGCATCGTTGCTTGTGCGCGACTTTTGATGATGCCGCAGCCACCGTATTCCCCAGATCTGGCCCCTGTGACTTTTTCTTGTTCCCTAAACTGAAGAGGCCCATGAAAGGACGACGTTACGCTTCTCTTGACGAGATAAAGACGGCATCGAAGGAGGAGCTGAACAAGATACAAAAAAATGATTTTTTGAAGTGCTTCGAAGATTGGAAAAACCGTTGGCACAAGTGTATAATATCTCATGGGGATTACTTTGAAGGGGACAAAATAGTCCCTCAATTTTTGAGATATTCTGATGGAACTTGTTATGGAGCCGCCATTTTGTATGAGATTAATTATTTGTCGGAATCAGCAAGACCGGAGCAACACAACGCATAGCTCCCATACAATCGATTTTTCGATAAATGGGGTTTGGGCTATTTATCTTTAAATGATCAGTTTTGCAGAGTTTTTACTAATTGTGAGTAAGGATCGGACACTTAAAACCTTGATGCGTAGTACTCATGAAACGTATAAAGTCTTCGGCACAGTCGAAGACAGCCCTTTCCTTATTTTTATTTTATTCTACTTTATTTTATCTTATTTATTCTATTCTATCTGCGCCACCCTAATAGTATTTTTGTTTACATTCCTTATCATCATAACTCTTTTTAGTTGGCCTTGAAAGCCAAATATACTTGAAACCTGTTTATTCGGCCCATTTTTATGTTCATATCTATAAAAATTTGTTTGTACATCGATGTGCACGCGATATCCACAAAACCTTTGACTTCTTATCAAAACGATTTTTTTTTAACCTTGATGCATACCTGTTAAATTTCCATTAGATTTGAGTAATCAATTGATTAGAGTGCTCTTTCAATCAATGATTATTATTTTAATTGTTTTCAAAAATGCGCAATTATAAATGGATTACCTGTGGAAAAAAATAAATAATAATAAAAATAAATAATTATCAAAAGTAACCGAAAACAATCAAACTTTTTTATTGTTTTTGATTAATTTTGATTTTTTTGCCGTATTTACTTATTTTGTTCTGCAACAATCCCAAAAAGTAATGCACAATAATCAAACAAAAAATAATAATTCTTAATGGTTTTGGAATATTTTCTATTTTTTTTTCTTTATTACTTCTTAAAATAAACGAATTGCCTGAAGACGACCTGAAGATCTATCAGCAAAGTGGAGTTTTTGGAGTTGCCCGTTTTTTACAGTATCGTTTTATTTACAAATATTTATACCTACTAATGTAGTTATGTCCCAATTGCTATCAATAAAAAAATACAATTTGTTATCAGCGCGCCTGTTCTTATAGGTATTTTTGCATGAAAACTTTTATTCATGGATAATGCGTAATTTTATATTGAGGTAGCTGTATTAGTATCTTTAATTATTAATTTATGAACAGTGAAGAAATTTAGTTTAATAAAACACTAATATAAAACCAGTAAGGAAGTTTAATTTCGGATGAATCCATAACGTCCATCTTTTAAGTATGAAAGTCCTACTACTAAGGTTTTCAATAAAAATGATGCTACCTCTAATGTTTTCCTAAAAATTGTCGGGACCTACATGTTTTTTCCGACTCCAAACGGCGACTGCGAAGGCAGTTGAATTATTGCTTCTTGAATATCTCTTCCCATGATTCAATTACAAGAAAGTTAGCTCTCTAGCTGACGTTTACTTTTAGCACTTCCATTTTCTGGGTTTCTTTTGCGAACGAAAAAAAAACAGGAGTATTTTTTCTTTTGTCTAGCAAATGGCAGCAGAAAAATCAAAAAAGTAGGAAATTAGTAGTTAAGCATTTTGTTGAGTCAACTAAAAACAATATCAAAACATGTCATCCCATACTATCACTGTATAAATCGTTTTTAATTTGTAAATTAAACCATTTTCCGAAACCAACTTGTTTAAAATTTTGTATAATATTCCATTTTTAACTACTATTTTTACATAATTTCGATAAAGGGCAACCCAGAATGTAAATGACAATTTTTCAAGAATATGTCGTTAGAGAGCTAACCTTATAGTGATTGAATCATGATCTTCTCCTTTGCAGAAATTCAATCGTAGCTTTTGACAACCACTGTAGGTGCAATCGCGGGTTGAAAACCACTTTGTAAACATTAAAATGTCTGTTAACATTTTGCTACTCTCTTACTTATTCAAAGCACGCATTAAACATAAAAGTAACAGCAACTTTAATGACTTAGAAAACAAAATAAATTGTGAGTGCCATAGTTTTAGACATTTTACAATGTTGCTCCACATGCGTTTTTCTTTTTCGTGGTTTGCCTTTTGAAAGTTTTAAAACGTTCTCTAAGGTATGCCCTAAACCAAAGTTGTTACTGTTGTGGCAACTACTTAGTTTGACATTTATCGAGAAAAGCATGCAAAAGAAATAACGCAAAGTTTTCATGCAGATTTGACATATGGTAAATGCATATAAATACCTACCCCCTTCGCTTCCGCACTCGTTTGTCTAGTTCTTCGCGTTGTATGTGTTTTAGGTGCTTGCCCAAACGATTTCTAGCCTACTGAATATTCAAAGCTTATGTATTTAATAGTTTTTGGTTTTTGCTGCTTCTTTTTAAAATTTACTTGAACATTTTTGCTGGAAAAAATTATCTTTCAGCTAAACTTTTTGAAACATTCATTTAAGACCAGATCTGTTAAATACTCATTATAATTGAGTAAGCAATTCATTGGATTACTTTTTCAATCAGTAATGATTATTTTAATGGTTTTCAAAAGTCCGCAATTACTAATTGGTTCACATTTAAAAAATATCTAAATAATCCAAAAAATTTTTTTATTGTTTTTCATTACTTAAGATTATTTTTTAATTTTTTTGATTGTTTTACCCTTAGTGCTTATATTTTTCTTCAACTATTACACTGAAAAGTGATCAAAAGTAATCAATCAAGAATAATAAAAAAAATTAGTTTTGACCTTATTTTTGATTTTTCTTAATTTTTTTTGATCATCATAAAAAATCGTGATTACTTTCTGATTAAAACAATTCGCAATCATTCATTACTAGAATTTTCCAAAAACATAATCAATCAAACCGGTAATCATCACTTAACAGGTCTGTTTAGGACTAATTCTTATACGAGTATAAAGCGCTTAAACGATATTAATCATGTTCTATATGGTCTCGATATAGGTACATGTTCGAATGAAAGCTTAGTTTAGCCAGTTTGGATATTAACTGTTGGTGATATAATTTGTCGAAAACCTTCGAGTAGCCAGTGTAGATAGTATCAACTTATTCTATTTTATTAAAAGCAGACATACAGAATTCAGAGAATAAAGCACGATTTGTTACAGTCCATCTATGTGGCATGAGAGCAAGCCGTTTACTGCCAAAAATAGCTTATATTTCAACACAATTTCAAACCATTTAGTTACAGTATACAGAACGATAGTTGGCAACGTTGGACAATTCCCACTCTTGAAAGTCGGGGTAATAGAAGCGCCTTCCTCAGCATTAATGTAGTCGCCACACCTAAGAGCAGACCTGTTAAATAATGATTACTAATCGTAATGATTACCGGTTTGATTAATTATTTTCTTGGGAATGCATTTAATGATTGATTACCATTACATAAAATTTTTAATGATTTTTCCCAATTAATTAAAAAAATTATTTAGAAAATCATGATTTTTTACGATTATTAAAAAAAATAATAAAAAGTTATTTTGATTACTTTTGATTAATTTTTAATTACTTTTGATTATTTTAGATTTTTATTATTTTTTTTTTTAGTATTGTTGTAGAAGCACATAATATACGCACCAACAATACAGATAAAAATCAAAAATAATCAAACAAAAATTTAAAATAATCAAAAATTATCGAAAGTAATCAGAACAAACTTTTTTGATTTTTTTGGATTTTTTTTTAACTATTCTAATCGTAAGCAATTTATAATTGCCTTTTTTTGAAAAAAAATGAAACTAATTATTACCAATTAAAAAAGCCATCTAACTAATTGATTACTAATCAAATTTAGACAGACCTGGTCTAAGAGATTTGTTGAAAACTAATAAGATAATATAGGCAATTGCAGCGATACTTGGTAGCTTGATCAGAGATATCCTTCGAAATAACCTCAACAATTTTTTTTTTGGGAATATGATTTCATGTTACTCGTCATATAAGTAATCAAATATATCTTATACTCGATTCTGCTAACTTGTCCTTGCTCAAAATTCAATTTCGATTTGGTGTCATTGAAATCTGGTAAAGTTTTAGCTAATTTCATCACCTCATTTTCTCTAATAGACATTCCATATTTATTTCCAACTGTTTCTCATTTTAATTTCTCTACTCAACATTGCTCAGTTAGTTGCACTTTTTTGTTGCAGAATTGCAGATGAAGCAAGTTTTCGCTTTCGGCCATCACAATCAATACAAAACTGCTTGTACTTACTGGCTATCTAATTTGCTACTGTAGACCGGGCCATAAAAAATTTAGAAAGCATGCAAGCACTGTGCACTACATACAGCAAATGCAAAATATGTACTTATGCAACACTTAATTAATGGCCGCCAGTAATTACTTTTCATTGAAAATTATGCTTTTGGGAGTATGCTTTTGCAGTGGGAATTGCAGTGAAAATGAAAGTTAACTGAAAGGCGTAAAATTTAATTAAAGTGTAAGAAGTAAATACATATTTATGGGGAAAAGGAAAAAGTTTGTGGAAATTTTAGGGATTGAATTATTTTGCAAATAGTTTTGGTACATAAGTAGTAAGTAGTAACAGTGAAATAACAGTGTTAGGCTAGGATGAAATCCCTAATGAGTCGCAAAGGTGCAGGCGACTAATGCCACTTCTGACCTCTTTATATCCGTTAAATCTGTTTTCCAATACCCAACACTGATTTTTAACTTGAGATCTATTGGAGAAACATCCGATTCTCTAGCAAAAGTTAACAAACTTGATATGAAAATATTTTTATTTCTGCATTTGCAAAAATATTGGATTTCTTCTTAAATTCCATAAATATTTTCCAACTGAAATCAAACTTCACATTTTACTGTTTTGTTACGCATTTCACTAGTTATTAAAATATAATGCGCAATTTTATAAATATAACATTATAAACACTACATTTTGTCTTTTTATTTCTTTACTCTTTTTTTTTTTAATGTTTAGTCAATATCTCGTTTTCTCACGTGTTTTGATTAATTTTTGATGTCAGATATGACAGAAAATACGAGTGTTGCCATATGTAAAAATTGCAGGTGTACTCTCGAAATGAAGTCCAATGGTTTTCAAACTGAAATCAAACCTGAAAGAAAACCTTAAGTTAAAAAACATGTTAAAGTTCACTTTCAAAATTGACACATTTCTCAACCATCGGGAAAATGCTTGACTCATACATATTTGGTTCCTTTCCTGCACACGAGAAATAGCGGCACTTGGTATAGTAAAAGATAAGTCAGTCTGTTCGTAGACCCAGCTGTCGCGGGAATTACTTGTCTTGAGAACATCTCAAAGAGCGTGTAAGGCAAACAAAATAAACGGAAGAAAAATGGGTATAGCTTTCAGAGCTTAAGCAGTTAGAAAAGCTAAAATGTATGCATACGAGTACACTTCCTGAAACTCTTTTTTGATGTGTAAAAATCTTAATGCTCGGTATGAACTGTGTTTACAAATTCCTGATTGACTTGCTCGCTGATAGGAAATAAAATGAAATAAAATAAAATAAAATCAAATATAATAAAATAATATGAAATAAAATAAACCAAAATATAATAAAATAATATAAAATAAACTAAAATAAAATAGAGTAAATTCAAATATAATAAAATAAAATAAGAAAGAATAAAGTAAAATAAAATAAAATAAAATAAAATAGAATAAAAGATAATAAAATAAAATAATACAAAATAAGATAAATTAAAATAAAATACAATATAATATAATATAATATAATATAATAAAATATAATATAACATAATATAATATAATAAATAAAAAATAATATGAAATAAAATAAAATACAATGAAATGAAATAAAATAAAATAAAATAAAATAAAAGATAATAAAATGAAATAAAACAAAATAAGATAAAATGAATTAAATACAATATAATATAATATAATATAATAAATTATAATATAATATAGTAAATTATAATATAATATAATAAATTATAATATAATATAATATAATATAATATAATATAATATAATATAATATAATATAATATAATATAATATAATATAATATAATATAATATAATATAATATAATATAATATAATATAATATAATATAATATAATATAATATAATATAATATAATGTAATATAATATAATATAATATAATATAATATAATATAATATAAAAAAATAAAATAAATAAAAAATAATATGAAATAAAATAAAATACAATGAAATAAAACAAAATAAAATAAAATAAAACAAAATAAAATAAAATAAAGTAAAATTAAATAAAATAGAATAAAGTAAAATAAAATAAAATAAAATAAAATGAAATGAAACAAAATAAAAGATAATAAAATGAAATAAAACAAAATAAGATAAAATAAAATAAAATAAACTACAATACAATATAATATAATATAGTATAATATAATATAGTAAATTATAATATAATATAATAAATTATAATATAATATAATATAATAAAATAAAATAAATAAAAAATAATATGAAATAAAATAAAATACAATGAAATAAAACAAAATAAAATAAAATAAAACAAAATAAAATAAAATAAAGTTAAATTAAATAAAATAGAATAAAGTAAAATAAAATAAAATAAAATAAAATAAAATAAAATAAAATAAAGTAAAATTAAATAAAATAGAATAAAGTAAAATAAAATAAAGTAAAATTAAATAAAATAAAACAAAATAAAATAAAATAAAGTAAAATTAAATAAAATAGAATAAAGTAAAATAAAATAAAATAAAATAAAATGAAATGAAACAAAATAAAAGATAATAAAATGAAATAAAATCAAATAAAATAAAATTAAATTAAATCAAATAAAATAAAGTAAAATTAAATAAAATAAAACAAAATAAAATAAAATAAAGTAAAATTAAATAAAATAGAATAAAGTAAAATAAAATAAAATAAAATAAAATGAAATGAAACAAAATAAAAGATAATAAAATGAAATAAAATCAAATAAAATAAAATTAAATTAAATCAAATAAAATAATATACAATAAAAAAATAAAATAAATTATAATAAAATAAAATAAATTAAAGTAAAGTTAAATAAAACACAATTAAATAAAATAGAATAAAATAAATTGAAATAAAAAACAATATCGATAAAATTTTCGATTCTAATACCAGAATGTTTAATATATTGCAAACTATGATTCTAATTTCTACAAATTCTATTTACTTACCGAAGCTTCTAATCGAATAAATTTTCTTTACATACTACTGTTTCATACATTTAAATCCAGAGTGCAGTTAGGCAATCTTAAAGTTCATATATTGTTGTTGCTTGTAGATATAAAAACTCTCTTCCAATGTTTAGGTAAGTTTTAGCCATGAAAACAGTTCTTTCCCGGATGTAATCCGGTAATCTTTAATACTAACCCTTCTGTCCCGGTACCAATTTTTTGATTCCCGCTGAACCTTCGAGTCGTCTTACGTACAAAAGAATCAATAACTGTTATGAAAATTAGGATTTTTAAAATGAGTTAAGAGTAGATTATCGTTTCCAAAGTAAACGTGCTTTTTTAAAAAACTTGCTTAGATGCACATTAAACGACTTTAGAAGTCATAGACCTGAAACGTATCATAATGGAAAAAAACTACTTTGCACTTTAGTCAATTTAACTGACAACAACAACAATTCGGAGTATTTAAATTAATGCAGAAAAGAGTTATTAAGCTAGTTGGAGACATGTCATGTAGATCTGCATGCAAGTGAGGATTTCCTTTGTACTAAGTTACAATAGCAATTAAACTCGAGTACAGATACATGTTAAAATTTCTCTATAAGAATAACACTGTGCTACAAAATAAGAAAAAATTTCATAAAATTGTTTGATGATAGTACAACATTTCAAGTTTTTGCTGCGAATTTCCATAATTTTTTTGAAGTTTTCTGATTATTGACAATTTGTTTTCCTGATGACTTGTAGATTTTCCTTTATAAGGGAGGTGCCTTTTTTGTCCAGGTGTTAAAGATAAACCTCATATAACTATTTACCAATTTTCAGTATTCTACCATGAATGTATGTAGTAAAAAAAAACAATTCTTTTTATGTGGGAGGTGCCACGCCCCTTTTTCTAACAGATTAATGTCATATAACTCATAACCGATTTTCGGTATACTGAAATGAATACTTTCAGAGATATGTAGTATAAAACATCCGCTCTAAATACCACACCCCTCTCCTCCCTCGTACTACATCATCCAGTTCAAAACAATTGCAGCACTGTGTAATCCAAGACGAGTTGAACTTTCCATGTCCATTGCGAATGTAGACTGTAAGTGACAGCGACGGCAACTCAATCTTGACTTGATTGAGTCAGGTCAAAATAATTGAACAACACATTCTACAATTAAATCGTGGGCTGCAAACCAAACAAAATACACAAAAACCAATACAATATGACGGAGTCGATTTAGATTATTTTTGAAGTCGAAAGCGTACTCGAGCTATACACAGCATGAGTAGTAAAGGCTTAAGTTCAAAAGTATAAAATTAAAATGGTTCAACCCAAAGCTCGAAAATGTCGGTAGGTATTTTGTTCTAGTACCAGTACATCGCTCTGTTGAGCCCTCAAGTCCACTCACGGGCTCGGATTAAGCTTGGTTATACTTACTGAATTAATAGACCATAGTGGATTACGTAGACCCGGCTTTCGTCATTCGGTACATACCAGGTTTGATAAAACGGTTTGCAGCCCTGCAATATATACAACATACATACTTTGATTCACTTTATTTTAGCTTTAAAGGTGACTGCCTTTTGAACAAATTCTTTGTTGTTGGATTTTCTGCTTTAAACTAAGTACCCACTTGACATCAAGCCGTCTCTGCCTATTTTCTAAGAAATGCAATAAGGAAACTAAAATGAACGACACGATATTTGCGAAACCGCTTTGCTGTGCGCTTCGGCTTTATATTCGCTTGATAGTTATTTATTTTTTTTTTAATTTCTTGTTATACCTAGTGGTGCTACGCACAAAATTTAAAAAACTACTGTATTTGCTTTTAAAGTCCCTTGCAAAAATACATGCATGCATATATCCGTGCAAAAAATTCATAACCAAAGCTTAAATTATTCTCATTAAATAAATATACCTACATATTTTGAATATACGCTAAGAACTTTTCCTAAATTCAAAAACTTCGGCTTAATTTAAAACAGCATAAATGTGGTTAAAAATTGAAACTAATATGGTTTCCGAGAAAATGTTTTGATAAAAATTCAAGGACTTAAAAAAATTTTTAATTTACTATGCAAAATTTTTTCAACTAAGTTTTATATCAACCCCGAAATAAATTTAAAATCGTAGCAGGTAGTTGAAATATTAATTTTCTACCCAAAAATAATTTTAAAAAATGCCTAAATCGATGAATGGTTTGAAATCCAAGCCCAAATTTTTAAACGTGTACATTTTAATTTTGAAAATGTGAGTAATCATAAAGGAATTTACTGGGTAAAAAAAGTCATGCATAACCCGTAGGGAACTCAGTATCTGATGACGAAAATTTTCGGCTAAGAATTAAAGCTAAAGTGGCAAATAAGAACTAGTTCAATAGTCAATAATTAAAATCAGGCAATTGAGTAACGATCACGGGGTATTTTTAACTGTACTAATAACTTTTTTGCCTTTAACTTTAACTTTAACTGCAAAAAATTTTCTCCCTACCATTTCATAATCAATATGTTAAAAAAATACAATTAATAGGAAAAGCTGTAAAATAAAATATAATAGAATAATATAAAGTTAATCAGTATAATATAAACTAAAATAAAAAAACAAAACATAAAATAAAATAAATAAAACTAAAATAAAGTTGAAAAAATAAAAATAAAATAAAACAATAAACAAAGCTAAAAAAATAAAAATAAAACAAAATTAAATAAAATGGAATAAGACAAAAAAAAATAAAAAATAATAAAATAAAACAAAATTAAATAAAATAAAATGAAACAAAATAAAATAAAATAAAAAATATAAAAAAAATAAAATAAAGTAAAATAAAATAAAATAAAATAAAAAAAACAGTAAAATAAAAAATTATAAAATAAAAAAGTGAATCAAAATAAAAATAAAAATGAAATAAAAATAAAAATAAAATAAAATAAAATGGAATAAGACAAAATAAAATAAAAAATAATAAAAAAAGTAAAATAAAGTAGAATAAAACAAAATAAAATAAAATAAAGTAAAACAAAATAAAAAAATTAATAAGAAAAAAATTAAATGAAACAACAAAATCAATAAAACACACCGATTCGAAAATGCAGACTTTTCCTAGAGGGTACTTACATATTTGCTTTCGCTGACATATTTGCACGTAATCGTGCTTGCTTTGTATGGCAATAGTAATAATAAAATACATAAAACAGAAGCAACAATAATAACAAAATGGGTTTTTGACTTCAACCTAGTCGGCACGGTTATGACACCACAGTACTCATAAACTTCTGCCTATATAAATATATTTATATGTATTTAGTAACACTTCATAGTGCATGTCATGGCTACTGACCTTATTTGTGCTATACTGTTGTTGTAATTACTGTAAACTAGCTTGGAAGTTGTAACATGACATTTGTTAGCTATAATTTTATGCCAATGCAGTTATTAGCTGTGTTTTCGTACCCACTTTCCAGCAAAATCCAAACACATTTGCTACAAAGGTCAAATAGAAAAGTTGGATAAATATACACAAGTCCAATGCCTAAATTCATGCCATACAAGATAGATATTTAGTTGTCAAAAACTGGCAACTTGTTTCTAGGTTTTCGTTTTCATTCTTTCTAGCATGTTTTGCTAACATTGAGTGAAATATGTTTTTTGCTTTTTAATACCGGAACACAGCTTTTGTTATATAAATGTTGGCTTGAATAGTTAGTCAAAACACAATAGCCCCTTAGTGAGACGAGAGTGCTAAATAAAATACCAACAACTTCCAGTTATGTATTTCCATTGTTCTTGTAAGCATGCACTCAAAGTAGATTATGATGCTCGCTATACCTAAATAAAATGAAAGCGAATCGATTGGTTGGTTGTACTGTAAAAGTGGATACATTGGCTTCCTTAATAAATTAAATTTTGAACATAGTGTAGAAAACTAGTTGGCAGAATATATTGAAAGCATTAGTCATCAGGCGGCGGTGGGTACGAACCCATATGTAACACGAAAAAAGTATATGGGGATGTAACAAGCACAACCCTTAGAACATGCAGAAGAACTTGATTAGCTTACTTTACTCAACTAATAAGAAAGTACTTACTATATTTGTTGTAACTTAAAGTGAATTAAATAAAATAAAAATAAAATAACACAACATAATATAACATAACATAACATAACAAACATAATAAAACAAAATAAAAATTTCACAAAAATCATGTCATTGGCGTGGAAATCATTTATAGACATGAATACCTTAAACAAAAAATTTTAAAAAATTTAAATAAAATAAAATAAAAAAAAAAAGTAAAATAAAATAAAATAAATTAAAATTTAATAAAATAAAATAACATAACATAACATAAAATAAAATAACATAACAAAACATAATATAATATAACAAAACATAATATAACATAACATAATATACCATAACATAACATAACAACATAAGATAACAAACATAAAAATTTCACATAAATCATGTCTTTGGTCTTGAACTCATTTATAGACATGAATACTTAAAAAAAAATAAAAAAAAATAAAACAAAAAAAATAAAGTAAAATAAAAAAAAATGAAATAAAATAAAATTAAATAAGATAAAATAAAATAAAATAACATAAAATAAAATGACATAACATAACATAAGATAAAAAACATAATAAAATAAAATAAAAACTTCACAAAAATTATGTCATTGGCCTTGAGCTCATTTATAGACATGAATACTTTTAAAAAAAATATAAAAAAATTAAAATAAAATAAAATAAAAAATAAAGTAAAATAAAATAAAATAAAATAAGATAAAATAAAATAACATAACATAACATACCATAACATAACATAATAATATAAAATAAAAATTTCACAAAAATCATGTCATTGGCCTTGAGCTCATTTATAGACATGAATAATTTACAAAAAAAACTAAATAAAATAAAATAAAATAAAACAAATAAAGTAAAATAAAATGAAATAAAACAAAATAACATGACATAGAATAACATAGCAAACATATAAAAAAAATAAAAATTTCATGAAAATCATTATCCTTGGCCTTGAGGTCATTTAAAGTTATGAATCATTTTTACATAATAAATGTAAAAAAAAAAATTTCCATGGTATACAAAAACAAAAAATACAACAAAAAGACTTAAATGAAACAAAAAATAAAATACAAGTAAAAACTGAATTATTAAATTCTAAAATGAAGCTAAGGAATAGAAAGAGATCAAAAAGAAAAGAAAAAAGAGAGCAGTAAAGTAAGGGAACAGCATGGAGTGAAACGGAAATGAAGCGAAGAGCGGTGGAAGAAAATAAAATAATATCTATGAACAAGTTTTAATTTTTATGTTTCGCTGTTGTTGTTCAATTTCAATCAGTATGCGAACTCTATCATTTATAATGGGTCCACACGGATAGAGAAATTTTTGTAGAGTTATGATTACTAACATACAAATCAGGGCATGTGTGGACATATTTTATACTACATCCGATGTTATCGCAATCGATATTAGTATCGATGGCTGGAAACCATTCATATATCCATAGTATCTTTGGTAGTTTCCCACCTTTACGGAAAACACTGTAAGTCTATCCCTCTCAGCAAAAGACGTTCAGTGGATATTTTTTTGGCGTAGAAAAATCCAAACAGAGTTGGCATAAAAGCTGTAGGTGCAGCCATATTCGGCAAAAATTAGCTCCATACGACACATAAAGCACCATAAACCATTATCCATGCATCTATTATCTCCCTTTTAAATGCATCCACATTCACGCCTGCAGTCAAGCTGGGAGCAAAAAACTTTTATTAGTCAAATTTTGAATAGGAAAAATCATTTTTATTAGCGATTCACATACATTAGTGGCATTAGTACTTATATTTGTTGGCTATGCTTGAGGCGACAATCATTTCCTGTTGCCCTATTTTCATAAAATTTCAACACAAGAGAATTGGACTCTCACAAAAAATTAAAATAATCGAAAACTGTAAACTGGCGCGCTATGAACAGCTACGCACTCAAAATATATAAAAAAAAAATTTAACCATCAAAGTGAGTGTAGCAGCGAAACTCAGATTCGGTAAGCAAGAGTTTCATGCATAGGCAGCGGTGCATTTACAGCTCGCGGCTCCATTATCTCGCGCCACGTTTGGAGCTCAAAACAGACAACCACTATCGGCGCCCCAAAGCAACGACAATCACATTCAACACATATAAGAGTACTTTAATTTTTTCATTGCATTGAAATGCTGAATATTATGCTCATCTCATCTTCTTCTGTTTTCGTTTTTAGTTTCAACGCAGCCCGGGATGTGCCGCAATGAGCAGCCTTTGGTGCATTTGAAAGATTTTTAAGAAAATCAAAACAAAAATATAAAAAGAACAAAACAAAAAAATCTAAATCGCATTTACTTTATTTAAATTATGTATTTATGTATGTATGTATGTATGACTTGGCGTTCTTTATTTGTTTTATTTTTTATGTTTTGTTTTGTTTGTTTTCTTTATTTGAAGTGCATCGTGCATTTTGGAATCAATCATTATGCGTGCGTGCTTCCAAAGATACTCGAACGCACCCTCAACTTAGAAATAGGCACACCATTCACAGCATAAAAATGTGTAGGTGATTTTAAGACAAATATGTAAAGGGTCTAAGCTTGGGTAAACCGGGTATTGGACGTGGTTATTAATAGATTGAGACATGACCTCAATTTTTTATGATTTTATTTTTATTTCGTTTTGGTTAATTTATTTTAACTTGCTTACTTTTATTTTATTTTATTTTATTTATTTTACTTTATTTTATCTTGTTTTATTTTATATTATTTTATTTTATTTACATTCTTTTAAATTTTTTTAATTTCATTTTCTTTTATTTTAAATAAATTTATTTTACTTCATTTTATTTAACAATATTTAATTTTATTTCATCTGATTTTATTTTATTTGATTTAGATTTATTTGGTTTTATTCCACTTTATTTTATTTTACTTAATTTTATTTTATTTTATCTTACTTTATTTTATATTTTTTTATTTTAGTTTATTTCATTTCAGTTTATTTTGTTTTATTTTACTTTATTGCCTTTATTTTATTTTACTTTATTTTATTTTATCTTATTTTATTTTAATTTATTTTATTCTATTTTATTTTATTAAATGTTATTTTATTTTACATCATTTTATTTAACAATATTTAATTTTATTTTATCTGATTTTATTTTATTTTATTTAAATTTATTTGGTTTTATTTCACTTCATTTTATTTTACTTAATTTTATTTTATTTTATATTTTTTTATTTTATCTTATGTTATGTTATTTTATTTTATTTTATATTTTTTTATTTTGTTTTATTTCATTTCAGTTTATTTTGTTTTATTTTACTTTATTTCCTTTTATTTTATTTTACTTTATTTTATTTTATGTTATTTTATTTTAATTTATTTAATTTAATTTAATTTAATTTTATTTTATTTTATTTTATTCTATTTTATTTTATTTTACTTCATTTTGTTTAACAATATTTAATTTTATTTTATTTAAATTTATTTGGTTTTATTACATTTCATTTTATTTTACTTAATTTTATTTTATTTTATCTTATTTTATTTTATATATTTTTTTATTTTATCTTATGTTATGTTATTTTATTTTATTTTATATTTTTTTATTTTATTTTATTTTATTTTATTTCATTTCAGTTTATTTTGTTTTATTTTACTTTATTTCCTTTACTTTATTTTATTTTATCTTATTTTATTTTATTTTATTTTATATCAAAATTTGGATATTTTGCTGGCTCGACGTCAATGATTAAAATAAAAAACACAAGGTCTTACATTTTGTTTTCCGATATATTTCGGTTACACCTCGGTAACCATCTTCAAGGGAAAATTATATATTACACTTCCATGCTATGTGACGCGGAGCTTTCTACTGCAAAACCTTGTGTTTCTTATTTTAATCATTGATCTCGAGCCGATCTCGAGGTCGCTAAACAATTTTTAATTTATTTCATTTCATTTTATTTTGTTTTATTTTATTTTATTTCCTTTTATTTTATTTTATTTTATATCAAAATTTGGATATTTTGCTGGCTCGACGTCAATGATTAAAATAAAAAACACAAGGTCTTACATTTTGTTTTCCGATATATTTCGGTTACACCTCGGTAACCATCTTCAAGGGAAAATTATATATTACACTTCCATGCTACGTGACGCGGAGCTTTCTACTGCAAAACCTTGTGTTTCTTATTTTAATCATTGATCTCTAGCCGATCTCGAGGTCGCTAAACAATTTTTATTTTATTTCATTTCATTTTATTTTGTTTTATTTTATTTTATTTCCTTTTATTTTATTTTATTTTATTTTATTTTATCTTATTTTATTTTTTTTATTTTTTTTTATTTTCTATCTCTATGGCGCGATATACAACAGGTATATCATCATAAGCTTTTTGCGCCAAGCTTCTCTTCCAATTTGTGGTGTGCCGATTTGAATTTTCCCTACAAATTGGTGGGACCTACAGTTTTTTGCCGACTCCGAACGGCATCTACAAAGGAACGAATTTTTGCTGAGAAGCCTGTCATGGCAGAAATACACTCGGAGAGTTTGCCAAACCACTGCCGAGGGGCGACCCCGTTTTGAAAAACTTTTTTCAAATCACTTTTGATGTTACCTGTACCAGGGCTCGAACCATGGACCTTCGGTGTGGTAGGCCGGCAACACTACCTTCACACCACGGCGGCCGCCCTGTTTTTATTTTATTTTACTCTACTTTATTTTATTATATTTTCTTTTAATAAATGTTTTCTTAATTCGAGCTCAAGGCCACATACAATTTTTCGAAGTTTCTGTTTATATATATATATATTTATAAGTGTCGATATTTCGACTTCAATTTGAATATAATATATATGGCCTTCAGCTCGAATTAAGAAAACATTTATCTTTTTTTTGTATATAATTTTTTTTATTTTATTCTATTTTATATTATATTATTTTGTTTTATTTTTTTTATTTTATTATATTTAATTTAATATATTTTTTTATCCGTTTTTTTTTATTTTATTTTATTTTGACTCTACAAAATTGCTCATAAATATATGTACATGAAATCCTCATTTGTATCCGCTGATGTCTAAAATTCCACATTCGTAATACTTACATATGGACTTATATATATGTATCCAACACCTATAATAAACAATTAACAATTGAAACAAACTTTAACTATTGCGTCAACAATAAAACGATAAAATATAAATAGTCAGGGTAAAAAATTGCAACAATAGCAATAAACACTAACATATGAATTGCATATACAAGGTGGCGCAAAAGTAATCCTCCTATCAGAAAATGCTATAAATTTTGCGATTGGCCCCTAAAGTCAGTTCTGTTTTGACATTTGTGTAGTAAACACATGCGAAATACACGTTAATAAACAATGTTACGCTACACTGCTCCAGAACGCGGAATATTGCTGACTATTTATTTGACCAATAATCGGTCGGGGCCAAACGGTTACTGTGAATATTGAGGGCTACAGAGCAATGATCAACGAGTTCTTTTTGCCGCAACTTGATGAATTGGGATTGGAAAACATGTGGTTCCAACAAGACGGTGCAACAGCACACACTGCACGTGCCACAACCGATATGCTGAACATCGGAAGCTTACTTTTGCGCCACCTTGTACATACATGTAAGGAGCATAAATAACCATGGATGTCTACCGGTTTTAAACTGAACCAGTTTTCCATATGAATTGCACCATTCGAGATGGAAGGAATTTTCCACCTCAAAAAGTATTATCTCGAGCTTACGTCCAAAAAGTTAGTAATGAAAGTCATTTGGTAAAAAGAGCCATAGTTTGTTTCCACTCCCGTACCAAAACTGGCTTTCAAGAGCAGTGAAAGCCAGTACGGCAAACTGTTTGAATTGCTGCACCAGATCAACTTTTTCTCCGTTGCACGCCCCTGACAATAATAAACAATTAAAAACAACTTTTTATTAATTTTTCACCTTTTGTTGTGGTGAGTTTGCACGTGTTAAGTTGACTTTTACGAACATTGAAAGCTATTCAAAAGTTGTCTATTGTATTGGCACACTGCTGCATGACTCACCGCGCCCATAACAAGGGCAGAAGCACAACAATCAGTCGAGATATTTGTACAACTGAAATGAGAACGCAGGCACAAAATTCGAATTGCTTTTCCCTAACTTATTGTTTAGCAGAAACAATATGATAAATTTACAAAAAAAACTAGGTATAACAAAAATAACGCGATCAAAAGGATGAACGAAAAGAGATCCAAACAAAAACGGGAAATGTAGACTGGCTGATGGAATTATTGAAATCAGCGAAGCGTGCTGTCGCATTTCCGATTCGAGTGGGGTGAATAATCGACATGCTTGGTTATTCTTTCTCTCTCTCTATGGCGCGATATACAACAGGTATATCATCATAAACCTCCTAAGAGATTTTTGCGCCTAGCTTCTCTTCCAATTTGTGGTGTGCCGATTTGAATTTTCCCTACAAATTGGTGGGACCTACAGTTTTTTGCCGACTCCGAACGGCATCTACAAAGGAGACGAATTTTTGCTGAGAAGCCTGTCATGGCAGAAATACACTCGGAGAGTTTGCCAAACCACTGCCGAGGGGCGACCCCGTTTTGAAAAACTTTTTTTTTTCAAATCACTTTTGATGTTACCTGTACCAGGGCTCGAACCATGGACCTTCGGTGTGGTAGGCCGGCAACACTACCTTCACACCACGGTGGTTATTCTTTAGTCATCAGATATACATACCTATACATAAATACTGGGTGCAAAATTAGTTGCATCATGCCAGAACGTGCTTTAAATAAAATATGTGACAGAGTTGACACCAGGAAAACCCTAGACTTGCAATTTTGAAAACTGATTCAAGAGCAGAAACAAAAAAATTGTATTCGAATAAGTTATATATTGTGGCTCGCGGGAACTGCTGGAGGATGATATGTACCAACATCTGTCCAATCCAATTTCACCATGTGATTAAAAAATATTTTGAGCCACCTTTGCGTTACAGCAGGAATAAATATTTTCGTGCGATAAAAGAGATCCCGAACGTTAAGTTAGGGCTCCAGAAAGGCATCCGTGAAAATTGCAATCAATTATATGTAGCGATTTCTGAGTGATGCGCGAACAAACATGCAGACAGACAGATACGAATTTTGAAAACTGCTGTTTTGGCTTATGTGTCACTTATAATATTACTGCATGCACTTCGCTTTAATGCCTACATTGCAGGGACATCGGCTTTTTACAATTTTATTATAAAAAAGATGATAAAGAAGTTGGCCGTAGAGGTTTTCATTGTGCACCCTATCAGCTTACGAAATTTACTACGCGTTGAGAAAGCAGCGACTGCACTCCCTCTATATAATTGTACTCATATTTAGGTACGACTGTGTTGTTGTACGAATATTAGTCACTAAGAATAAAATGAATTGCTTTTGGTTAAATGCATGCAAAACTGTTCATTAATGAGGTGTGTAAGTGGTGTAGGTGAAAAGGGTGAAGCATCATACAATAACACGACTTTTACCCTCAACAACTTATAAGTTTTATTTAGTTTCTTTTAGCTAAATATTCGGTACATATCATAAATATAATTATTTTACTGCCTAAAATTGGGAAATAGTTGCTCAGAGTTTAATGAGTTTTGTTTGCAAACAAAAAAAAAAGAGAAAGAATAATTTGTAAAATTCACTTACCACGTAATACCTTATGTAAAGTAAAATTAAGTCAAGAAAATTGTAAATATTGCATGCAACTTTATGACGGAACACGCAGTGGAAAAACCTGTAAGTATGAGGCGACACCTTCAGGCGCTCCTATAGAGTGACATTTATGAAGCGAGTAATGACCCTTTTGGAACACTCATTTGACCGCTTGTACAATCCAAAGTCGCTTAAAGGAGACTCTCTCGATGCATACCACTCACAAAGTTTCTGAAAATAGATTCGATAGAAAAGCTGAGTCCCTATAGAACCATGTGTGAGAACCAAGAGTTATCTCCACGGCCTTTCCAGCCTCTTTACCTAGCGAAATCTGCTCCTATCTCTCACTGTCGACACTTTTTATGTTGTGAAAGGTGGAGATGAGTCAAGAATTGAACTTCCACGTTGACGGCATTATGCTACCAACTGCCAACTTCCATAAATTATTGGGCGTTACGTTTGACAACATTCTCGCCCTAGCCAAAATGCCACCGCAGTAGCTACAGAGGTACCGAGCCGCAACAAGATACTAAATCAACTTGCCGGAAGCACCTGGGGAGAAGACAAAGAAACCTTTTTTTTGCTACATATAAGGCTACTGGCCCAGCAGTTATTGATTACGCGGCACCAATATAGTCGCCCAATCTTTCTCACACCAACTGGAGGAAGTTGCAAGTCTGCTAAAACACCACTCCGAACTGCTACGGGAAATCTTCTTATGTTGTCTGAGGCTCACCTCCATCAAGAGTCAAAAACGCTCAATGTCAGAGAGCACACGGGATTATTGAGCCAGTTTCTACTGAACTGCCACAAACCTAGACACCCTAACCGACATCTCTTGGACAAAGATCCGCCGCCCATGAGTATATCCGTAATCAATATGATGAGATCCGGCATTACATTGCTAGGCAGAACCACAGACACGCTCTGAATGACGGCCACACTGAGTCAGATACCTACCTTAGATCTCAGCCTGTGAACCCTGGTGTAGACATCTAACTATTTAAAATAGTTGAAGAGCAGAGCGTCTTTCCTGACTGCTAGAACTGAATACGGTCCTAGTAATGCCTCTCCAGAGGCTACCCTGGATAAAAACCACTTCTGCTCGTTCTGCACAATAAAGTCCATGGCCTTGAGAGTTGCGACTACGTCAGCGTAGTGTTCAAAAGAAAATCAAATACCTCCACCATTTTCTACCAGACACACCTTAACGCCTGTCCCATAGTTAGTTTTTCTGGGCTCACAGGCCTCCTGACCTTTGACGCCCGAGCGTCACTAGGCATGAAATTGCTACTTGAGAGGCGGCTCGAATCTAGCACAGATGCATAGCTGATAATAGAGAGCTGATTTGCGACTTCCCTAAGAAATGGTAGCATGAGCCTATCCAACCTTCTTCGCCTGGCAAAAATAACATCAAAGAATGCACCTTTAATAAGACAGACCTCATCATCTGTATAGGCTTGAGCATAAATACATTAAGAGAGACCAAAAGTAAGTCAATCACGAAACGCTCAAGTGAGTCCTTATGGAGTCCGCGTGCCGGATGAATGAGCTCAACAATAAAAGCTTCGAAAGGTATCACAATAAGCAGCTGATTCGGAAATGTATACAAAGTAAACAAATAACCTAAATGTCAAAAGTAATATCAAAGCTTGTAAAGCGCTGTCAAGTGAGAAGCACCAAAACTCTGTATATACAGCTAGATTTAGAAATTTTTTTACAAACAATTCAATTATCTTTTTAAAATTTTTTTTTTTTTAATAAAATGTATGCTATGTTACTTCAAATACCTCCAAGAATATGTGCACAGAGTTTCGTGATCAGCAGTGCAGTAGTTTTTGCGTGAAATGGTAACAAACTTACACAACAAACCTACATTCTCCATTCATAATATCAGTAGGCATATAAATAAATTAGTACCTGGGTGACCGAGCCTTTCTCGGTATTTTTCGAATTTGTCGCATAATCTTACTTACCAAGAGCACTCAGATAGATAGAGCACCTAGATAGTGGTCGATATAAGAAGGAATAATTAAAATGCAGTCAGGTGGCAACCCTAGGTGGAAATCCTACTTAAAAATATTCTGGTTGGTATACGGCCTCAAATACCTTCCGTTTGATACCCATATTGCCATATATTGCTTAATATTTAAAAAAAATCGGAAAGGTGGCAACCCTCTAAGCTTCCTTTAGTGGCAACATCCAATTAGAAAATCTTAGAAGGCAGCATACTATCCATTTACCAAATTCCATCGAAATCGGTTTAGCCGTTCCCGAGATAGTGGTCGATATCTGAAGGAATAAATAAAATGCGGTCAGGTGGCAACCCTAGGTGGCAAACCTACTCGAGAATACTTTGGTTGGTATACGGCATAAAATACCTTTAATTTGATACCCATCTTCCCATATATTGATTAATATTTAAAAAAAATTATATAGGTGGCAACCCTGTGAACCACCCCAAGTGGCAACGCCAAAGTAGAAAATCTTAAAACAAAGGATACTACCCATATACCAAATTTCATCCAAATCGGTTAAGTCGTTCCTGAGATAGTAGTGGATATACAAATATACAAATATACAAGAATAACTCGTTTAAAGTTATAAGATACTCACTTTGACTCTAACCTCCATTTCCTACCGGGTAGCTAATATTAACTTTTTCATCAAATACGATGTACTTAGCTTGCCAGTTAGCTTACAAATCTAAAGAAAACGAGTTTTTGTACAGGTGCGCTGGGAGCACGTGCACTCCACCTACAAGTATAATTGCAAAGTGGGTGATGCGGTTAGTGCTGGCACATCATGCACGATATTGCGCCAGGCGCAGAGTTGATTTAGTGACACACAAATGTAAGATGATGCAGAAATAAAATGAAATGGTAAGCAGCGATGTTGTCTTTGGTGTGAAACAAGCGCTGTAATTACTTGTTATGATAAATGTTTGTATGTACTGATGTACTGTAGGTTTAAGCCGCCGATGAAGCACGCGGCCGATTTTTGCAATTACACTGCGCCGCTGAAATACCGAAAAGGTACTATTACGTAGAACCCGCTACTTCTACAGTTCGTTTTAAAATTAGAAATCTTCAAAAAAAACTTTAAATCTTCGGTTTTTTCTTCTTCTTATCAGTTCTTTACCGAGCTATTAGATTCTGCCACAAAAATTCAACGTCGTCACCTTCGTTAAAGCAATCGGCGTACACCTCTAATGCGTACTTGTGTATGTATATCGGGGTATATATACATATTTACCTTCGACTAGGTAACCACATTGTGGTGGGTGAAACTCGTGCGTATTGCCGTCGTTTGTTTGCGCCATGCGACGCAGTGAAGTGAAGGCGTGCGGCGCTTATGGCGGGATAGCCAGGTACTAACTCGACAGCGACAACAAGCAGGAAGTCACAAAATTATATATTTCCCGGAGTGAGAAGTTGATTATGTTTCTTTTTTCTAATTATACAAACGTACATATGTAGAAGGGGAGTAAATAAAATGATTTTTTTTTTTAGAAAATAAATAACTAGATATTATTTGTAGACTAACTCGTCTAACTAACTTCCATCTTGAATGACTCACATAGTGAAGTTATTTAAAAATTTTTTAAAAAATGTATGCTGTATCAATTTCACTACGTATTTCAATATTTAGTTTATATTTAATTAGGGTCATATCAGACCTGTTAAATTTGATTAGTAATTAGTAATCAATTAATTTTACGGGTTTTTTGATTGGTAATGATTATTACCATTGTTCTGCAAGAAAAGGCAATTATTAATTGATTACGATTAGAAAAAATCAAAAATAATGAAAAAAATAAGTTTTCATCACTTTTGATTATTTTTTGATTTTTTTGATTATTTGATTATTTTCAGTATTGTTATAGAAGCACATAAATATACACATCAACAATACTGAAAATAATCAAAAAACAAAAAATTATCAAAAATAATCAAAAGTAGTCAAAAATAATCAAAAGTCATCAAAACAACTTTTTTTTGATTATTTTTTATAATCGTAAAAATCAGGATTTTATTTTTAAATTAATTGAAAAATAAACATTAATTGGTAATCAATCTTTAAGTGGATTCTCAAGAAAGTAATTAATCAAGCCGGTACTCATAAGGATTAGTAATCGTTATTTAACATGTCTGGGTCATATAAGCCCAAGCACCAATTTTGGGGTCTGCCTGTATGTTTGTAAGCTCATCACTAAATAACTATGCTCTACAATATACTGTTATTTTCACCGATATATTGCTGGAGGTCTATCTTAATATATAGAGCATATTTTTGCTCATTGCTGCTATATATACTGATCATATTCTGATCGTAATCGAATAGTTAGTCGATTAATCGATTTGAAGTAGTTGTTTGAAAAAGTAATCGATTATCACTAACCGACTAGTCGATTAGTTGTTTGCATTCGACTAGTTGGGTTTTTTATTGATGCTCTATTCGCATGGAACTGAGTTCCATCACCTTCATAAATATGCGTTGCAACTATAGAAAATGTTGAATTTTTTATTTTCATTTTTAAAATTTTATTTATCAACCGGCAGTATTCGATTAGTCGAAATTGAAGATTTGCTATTTGATTTTCAAACAGCTCAATAGTTGCTATTCGACTAATCGATTAGTCGGACTATCGATTGTAAACAAGAGTCCTAGAATACAGCTGAGTTTAATATAATAGTAGTTACATTAAAATGAATATCGTTCGTCGATATAAGAAGAAGCTGTGAGTTTGATAACCTCAATTTAAAATATAACAAATTCAATAACAGAAACGACATAAAAAGAAATTTCAAAGTTTACACAAAGTTCAGGAAAGTTAATTATACCTTAAAAAATGGCCATCAAAATCTTAAAATTTTTTGGCAGAATCTCTAGAAAACTGAACATTTTTTTAAAATTCTGCCCAAAATATTGAAATTTTTATGTAAATTTTTAAACGTTTAATTAACTTTCCTGAACTTTGTGTAAACTTTGAAAATTCTTCATATTGGAGTAATTCGTACTCTTTAAGAAATTTTCGAGTAGCACCCAGTCATTGTGCGATTTCCATTATATTCCCTTCGGTTTTGATTCATCCCCCATTCGATTGTGGAAAATTTGTTTTTCCCTGTTTCGAAAACATATACCAAAATGGTCGAATGTTACAAAATTTTATTTGGCAATAATTTAGCGATCCACAAAAATGTAAGTTCTTGTGACTAATAAAATTGTTAATGTTTTTTACATTGAACAATCATTTTTAACTCAGAAAAACGATAAGCGACCAAATGGGAAACAACGGCAGTTTGAAACTACGGTGCATCTTATTAAGGATCACAGTGATTTATCTGCGAAAGACATCTTGGTCTAGGTCAATGTAGCGGCAATATTAATAATTTCAGAAATCGCTGTTGACTTTTGAGGAGTACTTAGTTCCGATATAATGGCATATAGTGCACACTGAAATGCTTGCTTATTGAGCCAAAAATTTTCTTCAAAACTGTAAAATTATTTAAAATAAATAATGCCTAGTCAGTCTATAAATAATGTTGAATACATAAGAATTAGCACTAACTACACGCAACTACATCGTTCCGTCACTAAATTTTTATCTTCATCCAATCATAGCGCCACAGAATCCATTTTTATGTATTTTAGTTTGTTGAAACAGTGTTGCTCACTATTTTCGAATATCTACTAAACTAAATTCGAACGAACTACAGAGTACCGCTGTATATTAGAATAGATTTTTGCTTTCGAGTAAAAAAGTATTTTGAATACAAATACAGAGTGAGGGTTCAAGTCAGATTGTCTAATCTTCTGATTCCAAATATACAGTGAAGCTCCTCGCCGCAGCACTTCCTGCAAATACTAATTCCGTGAGCCTGTTCCGTTGTTGCTTTGATACATACATGATGTGCTCTACTCCACCTTTTCTAATTAAAAGAGGCCCAAGCCTTCATTATAATTTACTAACCCAGTAAATATGTATGTTTTTGTTGCATACACGCTTATCAATAATTAATAAAATAAATACTGACGTTTTATTACGATCATTTTGTGCCATAGCAAATAGATTTCAGATACGTATAGATATCTCTGATATCACAAACAAGCACCCAACCTTCTACAACTCAATTTTGGCAATTTATGTATTAACCCTTGTTGTATGCTGATATAAACATACAAGCAGAAACAACCCCTTAATTCTTAGCGTGACCTGAAGCAACCCTCGTAAAAGTAAAATCATAACCCCATTTGAAATGAAACTATTTAATGAAAATGAAAGTTTTGCTTTAGTGAAAACATGCATGTTTGTATGTATGACTGAAAGTAGATGAGATATTATGAGCACATAAATGTAATAGCTAATGCACTTCAACTGTGTTAAGATCTTATTTCACTTATACACAGCAAAACACACAAAACAAAAAGTAATAATTATTATAGCATAATTTAGTACTGAAAACAAGGGGAAAACTTCTACTTATTTTGAATCGTTCAACTGAAACAATAACAATTTAAATATTTAATGCGAAAAGTGTGTTGTGGCACGTGTCTGATGCGCTGCGTCTCATACACGTATGATGCATTTTGGAAATGATTGAATTTCGTATATTTTGTAGAATATTTTAGCCATTCAAAATATATACATTTCATTATTTGTTAAGTGTACATTTATTCATTGTTAGCAACAATTTGATTTAAATAAATTTAATATTTTTCCTGACTTGATTGACACGTAGTCACGTAAGATAAATTCTGAGAGAAAAAAAACGGTATTAGAGGAATATAAATATCGCGTTTCTCTTGTAAATCGTAGTAGAAATTCGTGTGGAATATAGCATGGCTATAATATTGAAAATCTCTTCCAAACCCACGTCAATTAGTAATGTAATGTATTACTCGAAATATTTGCTGCGAATTGGTGGAACCTAAAAATTACCCTGAGTTTCAAACTGTTGTTGAAAAAGTTTCAGATGAGTATTTTGTTTGTTATACGACTAACACCTAAAACAGGGAAAATTCAAGTTAAATTCAAACAACGGCTTTTCACCCTTTAACAACCCAGCTCTCATGCTCTCCTATCAGGGCTGTCGGGGCCCTTACTCTGTAGGTCTATTCCAAAGGCTGTTCTACTCGAAAGCAAAAATCTATTCTAATATACATCGGTACTCTGTAGTTCGTTCGAATTTAGTTTAGTAGATATTCGAAAATAGTAAGCAACACTGTTTCACCAAACTAAAGTACATAAAAATGGATTCTGTGGCGCTATGATTGCATGAAGATGAAAATCTAGTGACGGAGCGATGTAGTTGTGAGTAGTTAGTGCTAATTCTTATGTATTCAACATCATTTATAGACTGACTATGCATTATTTGTTTTGATTAATTTCTTTACAGTTTTGAAGAAAATTTTAGGCTCAATAAGCAAGCATTTCAATGTGTACTAAATGTCATTATATCGGAACTAAATACTCCTCAAAAGTCAAAAGCGATTTCGCCAATTATTAATATCGCCGCTACATAAACTATTGGGCCAAGTAGGATTGGCCATGTCTTTCGCAGATAAATCACTGTGGTCCTTCATAAGATGCACCATAATTTCAAACGGCCGTTGTTTCCCATTTAGTCGCTTATCGGTTTTCTAAGATAAAAATGATTGTTTAATGTAAAAAACATTAACTATTTTATTAGAATTATAAGAACTTAAATTTTTGTGGATCGCTAAATTGTTGTCGAATCAAATTTTCTAACATTCGACCATTTCGCAATTTGTTTTCGAGACCGTGAATAGTTACCAAATTTTCTACAATCGAAATTGGATAAAATAAATCGGAAGTGAATAGAATGGAATTCGAAGATCGAATGTGTGCGACTCGAATATTTCTTACAGTGCACGAATCATTTGAAAGCGAATAAATTTTCCTTCGAATAGAACCAATGAGAAAGGGCCCTGATACGATATCCCATTTTTCACATACCGGCGAATAGCTGAGAATGCAATACTCTTTGACTGATTGCCCCAGTTTCTTTTTCTTTTTTTACAAATTTCCAACTTGCCCCTTCGACTGTTTAAACATTAAGCAGGATAGTTGGGATAAAGATTAACGACTAGGAAAAAAAGTTTTAATGAAATCTGTTTACTCAAACATCTAAATGGCACTTAATTTAATCCAACATCATAAAGTTGAAGTTACACAAAGGCAAGCCCCAAGGGTTGCCTCAGTGACAATTTTCAAAAACATATCAAATAAAAATAATCAACAACCAAGACCTTCTTCAACAAAGAAACAAGCGCACAAATTTAAAGAAGCTCATTTTACTTATCTGAAGCTATAAGACATTAAGATAAGTAGTTGAATATTTTTTTTTTTTTTTATAAAAACATATATACTCGTACATACAAACAAACGGGCCTTTGCAGTTGCATCAAGTTTGATTTACAATTTGTTTCATGTTAAAGAACACCAACGCATTGGGTGCGCATAGACCCACTGGGGTATTCGTCGCAATCTCAAATGTGCAAGAAAATGAGATCAAATACTTAAAGTAAACAGACTCAAGATTAACAAGCTTACTCCAAACTGTCACCGATTATATTGTAAGCAGCAAAATTTGTTACCTAAAGTTATATTTTGTTTTTTTTTTTTTTAATTTTATGTTATTTTATTATATTTTACTTTATTTCATATTCTTTTATACTATTTTACTCTCTATTATTTTATTTCATTTCATTTATCTTATTTTATTTTACTATATTTTATTTTATTTTACTTTATTCTATTTTATTTTATGTTATTTTTTTCTTATTTTTTTATTTTACTTTATTTGATTTTATTGTTTTTTTTATTTTATTTTTTGTATTTAATTTTTTGATTTTATTTAGTTTAACTTTATTTTATTTTATTTGGGTTTGTTTTAGTTAATTTTATTTTATTTAATTTACTTTATTTTATTTTATTCTATTTTTTTATTTTATCTTATTTTATTTTATTTGTTTTTATTTTATATTATTATATTTATTTATTTTTTTATTTTATTTTTTTATTTTACTTTATTTTATTTTATTTCATTTCATTTAATTTATTAAAAAATTTTTTTTAGTTTTTGTTTAATTTTTTTTTACTTTAATTTTTTTATTTTATTTTGTTTTACTTTATTTTCTTTTTTTCTTTTTTTTTTCTTTCGATTCCCTTTCTTTTCTTTTCTTTTCTTTTTTTTCTTTTCTTTTCTTTTCTTTTCTTTTCTTTTCTTTCCTTTTCTTTTCTTTTCTTTTCTTTTCGTTTCTTTTCTTTTCTTTCCTTTTCTTTTCTTTTCTTTTCTTTTTTTTTTCTTTTCTTTTCTTTTCTTTTCTTTTCTTTTATTTTATTTTGTTTAGTTTTATTTTATTTCACTTCAATTTATTTTATTTCATTTAATTTTATTTATTTTTATTTTTTTAATTTTATTTTATTTCACTTAATTTATTCTTTTTTATTTCATTTAATTTGTTTGTAATTAAATATATTTTTTTATTTATTTTATTTTTATAATTTTTTTATTTTTATTTTATTTTATTTAACTTTAGTTAATTTAATTTTTTTTATGTAATTTTATTTATTTCCCTTAACTTTTTTTTCATTATTTCAATAACTTTTTTTAAATTTAATACATTTTTTAATTTATTTTATTTTAAAGTATTCATGAAACGAGCTCAAGGCCAAGAATAATAATTTTTTCACTTTTTGAATTTTTATGAAAATTATTATTGTTTTTTATTTATTAATAATCATTTTAATTAATTATAAAAAGTTTTTTGATTGAATAGAGTAGGAAAAATGTTTAGAGACAACTGCCATAGCTTTTCTTATAGATCCATTTCGGAAGCTGCTAGACTTCACTCATCAGAGAAATTTTGGCACGCATTGCTAACTATTAAGCTAACAATACGCTGGTTTTGATGTCATCTAAATAAAAAACAATAATAATTTTCATAAAAATTCAAAAAGTGAAAAAATTATTATTCTTGGCCTTGAGCTCGTTTCATGAATACTTGAAAATGTACAGGCCGTAAAGCAACAAAATTGTTAGTGTAAAAAAATCAATATTTTATTTTAATTTTTTTCTTAATTTTTATTTTTTTTAAATTTAATTTAATTTTTTTATATCTCCTTTTTTGTTTTTGTAAATTATGTGTATATTTATCAGAAACGCAGTTTGTGTTTTTGCTCGTCTGTTTGCCGATCGAGAGCATTCATCGTGTTCATTCACGTACACCGAATACGCACTTGTAAACACATAAGCAGAGAGTGACATATCAGCAAGCACTCAAGCAAGAATAGACGCATAGTAAGCCAAATCTGACTTACATCTCAGATATGCAGAGAACCAACATCAGCAACAACAACATACTCAGCCACATGTTACATTTTGTTGCAGATTGATTTGCTAGAGTGCTCTACACCGGGACAATTCATGACGAACCTAAAGATATTTACACATGAAAAAGTATTAGCGACTTTTCGTTACCAGTAACTCAAAAATTGCTCCCAGGCCAGAATAGAGGCATGAAAAACAAAAAGCAAACACAACGAAAAGAACTACTTGCAATGATAATATTTATACATACATACATCTACATATATATATTCCATTTTTAAAATGCATTTGCATTTATAAACATAAAAGTGCTTTTGTCTGTTTACTCACATTTGACTCTTTTGTTTATATCGCTTGTCAACATGGGGGAGTTAAACCGTTCATACTCAGCATGTTGCTGGTAAAATATGCAGTCTCCTCCTCCGCTATACAGCATTATATATATATAAACAACAGAATCAGTCTGCACTATAATTATTATTAATTGATAAACAAAGCAAACTCAGCAACTAAAAGAAAAAGAAACCAGAGGGGGTAATAAAATTTGAACGAGAAAGCGTAGCTTGAATGACAAAATATGTATAAAAGAGAAGCAGAAAGTTTGAAAAATAACTTAAGCATATATTAAGAGGTTATTGTAGATTTGTTTTTGTTTTTGTGCTCCCTTCCTTTTATAACTGAATAGCCCCCTTTTTGGTTTAGTTAGTTCTATAGTGCCTTGTTAATGTAGCAAAACTTAACAAATTGCTTAAACGTAGTTCAAAGAAATGCTTTATTGTTTAAGCATCTCATATTCTGCTTCGTTGTATATTTTGTTGGTGCTCAAGCGAAACTTTAGATCTTTGAGACAGATTTATAAGCTTATGACTTGAGTGTAGTATACATTTTATATACTCTATATGGACACTAGGCGTCATAAGTCTGCTTTACACTTTGGAAACTTGCCAAAATATATTTAGGTTCCCTGGCACATTTAAGAGATCAAGTCCTTTTTCGCAAAGCTACTTTTTTTGCTCAATAGTTCTTTTGGCTCTAATCTTCTTTCTCTCTTTCTGTCACTTTTAGGCCACTGGAAACACTCACATAGTTCTTACTCAACGCCTAAAAAGAGCGTATAGAGAAACACTAACAAAAACTTTAACTGAAAATCCCAATTAATTGCACAAGTTCGGACTAAAACGACCCAGCTCGAGTTTTAAAAGTGAAACGAAAACTAAGAATAAATCATTTTAAATAATTTTTTAAATTGATCCTTTGATAGCGTTTTCGTCTATAATTGACGCCAATTGGAAACATCAAGGGAGTTCATGTCATGCTCCACCTCGTGTTTTTGGGCTTTAATTCGCTGCATTATGGCCAGATCCGTGTAAAGTTCGTACAGCTCATCGTAACATTTGCTTCGATAATCGCCGTTGGCAGGCAGAAAGGACCATAAATTTTATGGAGAAATTTTTTCTCGAATACTCCAGGAACCATATCATCTGCACTCGACACTGGCCATGATTGCAAACCTTGATGTACGTATGCTCAGGTATGTGGAGAAACTTATAGAGCATGCTTCTTGTCCGTCGAGAGAGGACTTTACTTTTTGATTAAAAAACGCCCTATCTCGGCTAAAAATGTATTAAATTTTCGTTCAGTTACGGCGTTTTAGAAACTCATTCTGAGATAGAGCGTTCTTAAACCAAATTTTGAAATAGGGCGTTTTTGAAAAATATTTTGAAATAGGGTGATCTTCCCCTTAGCAGTCGAAATACTGCCCTTTGATTCCTTCTTTAATGACAACAAGACCCACCTTCTTCCTTTCTCTATCAAGGCCATGGAAGGCTGCACTGACGGCGCGGTTGTTGAGGCCAATGATATCAATGTCATCACTTCAGCAATTGCACGCTAGACTAGACGAGACTTTACTTTTATTTCGGTTCAGCTTTTCTGCTCAAATTATCTTATCAAGCATCAAGTAGAAGAAATTGCACGAGTGGGAGTCGCCTTGTCTGAAGCCTCGTTCGTTTGGGGAGGTCCTTCGCACTGTAAACAGCGGCTTCGAAATCAACAAAGAGATCATGTGTCTTCCCCATGATTTTTTCGTATCGTGAAGATATGGTCGTGATAGACTCACTAAGTCTGAAGCCACATGGATAAGGTCCAATCAGCTTGTCTACGATGAGCTCCGCTTTTCCCACAATACGCTCGATAGAACCTAATTTCAATCTGGAGGCATGCACTCGTCCGTTCATATTCTGCGTAAGACTTAATGTATGCTTTTCAACAGTCCATCTTTTATAGGCGCTTTGTTATTTTTGAGCCGGAATATAGCCATCCTCAATTGATTTCAGCTTGTTAATCTTGAAACCCTTTGCTTTAGACCTTTTTAAAGATAAGCAGCATTGTTTTCGATTCACTTTTGTCACCCAGTGTAAGAACATATGTTTGTGTAGATATGAATATGTATGCGTGAGCCTTATACTTCCCTGCAAAAAACGGAAATACTCCGTTTCATACTCCATAGAATACTCCTATAGGAGTATCAGAGTACTCCAACACTTATCCTCATTCATATAAAAAAGGTGGTCCAATTTACATGGCAATGTCCGGTGATTGGATCACCTAATCCATCTCGGAGTACTCCGTTTCTTTGCTTTTGAATACTCTATAGACCACCTACGTTAGAGTACTCTCAAAATACTCCCATGGGATTACTCTATAGAGTATTCAACAGCAAAGCGAGAGCGGGAGTAGGTGGTCCTCAGAAGAACACATACTCCCATTCTCGCTTTTGTCTAGAGTACTCTATAGAGTAATCTTTTGGCAGCATTTTCAAAGTACTCCAACGTAGGTGCTCTATAGACTATTCAGAAGCAAAGTAAATGGTACTCCGAATAGGATTAGGTGATCCAATCACCGGACATCGCTATGTAAATTGGACCACCTTTTTTATATGAATGAGGATAAGTGTTGGAGTACTCTGATGCTCCAACGTTTTTTACAGGGTTGTGTTGCTTATGCATTTTTTCCAAAACACTTGCGTCTTAAGTCGCTGGTAAAGTAAACAGGCATCGATTTCAAATGGAGCATGCCCAGCTTGTGTTGTAATAAAATACTCATGGCGAGATAATGCTTCATTGGCATGAATGGAAAATGAGGGTGCACTAACAATTTACAGCTAAGCTGCTCTCAGCAAATTTGAGTAATTTGCCTGTGCAAAATTTTAAGGATGCCAAAAGTTTTCTTAAAAATATTCCTTCTTCGCATAATTTACCTCTGAAATGGATTATAAAAATATCACATTCCGGGGGGCCATCAACTCCACGCATCTTCTGCTTTCTCTAATTGGAGCTCATAAAAACGCGACAGTCATCACTGCTTCGAACACCGGAATTTCTTAAATAACGGTAACAAGTCTTTATCCACTAGACACCACAACTATTGTCTCAACTTTCCCCTAGCATAGGTAGTTGTCTAAAGGAATACGCTTTGGGCCTAAGCATCATCATTAATTTTATAGTTTGATATATCTCGTCTTACAGAAATACCTGAATAATCGCGCTTAATTTTTTCTTTTCAAACTAATGCTGTAATCGATTGAATTATCTCAAAATAATAGTTTAATTGCACATTTTCAATGAATCATCATCATAATCATCATTTATTGACTCCTAACAGCCTGGCTGCACTTTTCACAACTACTTTTTATAGCCGCTTAATTTAAGCGTTTTATTATCTTTTAAAACTTGCTCGCTTTTCTTTAGCCTATGGAAAATTTACGAGTAAAATAGTAGATATCGAAAACTAAGAGTAAAATAGCAATAACAACATTAATTGCAATGTCAACTTAAGTCAACAAAGCTTAACTAGCTGCAATAATTGAATTTAACTGAGTGGTCCAACAACATTTGAAATCAACAAAAGCTGAAGTAACAAAAACAATTTCAAACAAAATCTGCCTATAACTAAGTGATAACTATTTATTAATGATGTGTGGTTTCAATAATATAAAAAACCCGTTCTGCCAAATTCGGTTCCATTCCAACAAAGAACACTGAAATTCTCATTTTACTTTATTTATTTTTTTTTTATTTTATTTTATTTTATTATTTTATTTTGTTTTATTCTATTTTATTTTACTTTTTCTGTTAGTTTATTCTATTTTTTTATTTTTTTTTTATTTTTTATTTTTTTTTATTATATTTTATCATATTTTATTTTATTTTATTGTAATTTAAGAATATGTGTCTATCATGTTTTATTTTTATACCTTTCATAAACATGAAATGGTATTATAACTATGGTCGGATGTTTGTAAGTATGAGAAGAAGATGAGATAGACCCACAGAGCAGTATACCGAAATGATCAGGGCCATGAGCTGAGTCGATTTTCCCATGTCCATCTGTCCGCCCTTCTGTCCGTCCATCTGTCTGTTTGAACGGAAACTAGTCCCTTAGTTTTTGAGATATCTCGCTGAAATTTGCTAAGGATCCGCCATTTTGTAAAACATTAAACGTTTGTCGGAACCAGCAAGATCGGACCTGCATAAAATATAGCACCCATACAATCGATTGTTCCGATAAATGGGTTGTGGCTATGTATCTTCACATTTTAAGACAGCCCTTTCGTAAATTGTTTTTTTTTTTAATTTCATTTTATTTTATTTTATGCTACTTAATTTTATTTTAAGCTACTTTACCATATTTTATTTTATTTTGTTAAATTTTATTTATTTTTATTTAATTTAATTTTTTTTAATGTTATTTGATGTTTTTTATTTTATTTTATTTTATTCCATTTTATTTTATTTATTTTATTTTACTTTATTTTATTTTATTTCATTTTATTTTATTTTATTTTATTTTATTTTATTTTATTTTATTTTATTTTATTTTATTTTATTTTATTTTATTTTATTTTACTTTATTTTACTTTTCTTTTGTTTATTTTTAGTTTCTTTAATTTAATTTTATTTTCTTATTTTATTTTTTTTATTTTATTTTGTTTTATTTTATTTTATTTCATTTTGTTAAATTTTATTTATTTTTATTTAATTAAATTTTTTTTTTTATTTTATTGTATGTTTTTTACTTTATTTTATTTTATTTTATTTTATTCCATTTTATTTTACTTTATTTAACATTATTTTATTTTATTTTACTTTATTTTACTTTTCTTTTGTTTATTTTTTATTTTTTTAATTTAATTTTCTTTTGTCTTATATTATTTTTTTTATTTTATTTTGTTTTATTTTATTTTATTTCATTTCGTTTTATTTTATTTTATTTTGTTCTATTTTGTTTATTTTTTTTGTTTTATGGAATTTTAAGAATATGTGTTTACTATATTTTTTTTTCAAGTCAGTTTATTTTATTTTATGTTACTTTATTTTATTTTTAGTTATTTTAATTTTATTTTATTTTAAGTGTTTCATTTTATTTTATTTTATTTTAATTTATTTTGTTTTATGGAATTTTAAAAATATGTGTTTATCATATTTTATTTTTATTTAATTTAATTTTATTTTATTTTTTTAAATTTTATTTTATTTTATTTTATTTTTTTAAATTTTATTTTATGTTTTTCATTTTATTTTATTTCATTTTTTTTATTATGCTTTACTTTATTTTATTTTATTTTATTCTATTTTATTTTATTTCATTTTATTTTTATGTTTTTTTTTATTTTATTTTATTTTACTTTATTTTTTTTTAATTTTATTTAACTTTTTTTTAATTTTTTTATTTTATGTTTTTATTTTATTTTATTTCATTTTATTTTATTTTATTCTATTTAAATTTTTTCTTAATTTAATTTAATTTTATTTTACTTTATTTTATTTTATTGTGTTTCATTTTATTTTATCTTAATTTATTTTATTTAATTTTTTTAATTTATAATGTTATAACAGAAATATGAGAACTCTAAAATTAATATTTTATTCCCAGAATTAAAGAATTTTTTGTTGCATAGTATCCGCTTATCTTTCGGGTTCTATAAACTTAAGAAGTCAATACAGGGTGGCGCAAAAGTAGTCCTCCTATCAGAAAATGCTATAAATTTTGCCATTGGCCCCTAAAGTCAGTTCTGTTTTGACATTTGTGTAGTAAACACATGCGAAATACACGTTAATAAACAATGTTACGCTACACGGCTCCAGAACGCGGAATATTGCTGACTATTTATATGACCAATAATCGGTCGGGCCAAACGGTTACTGTGAATGGTGAGCGCTACAGAGCAATGATCAACGAGTTCTTTTTGCCGCAACTTGATGAATTGGGATTGGAAAACATGTGGTTCCAACAAGACGGTGCAACAGCACACACTGCACGTGCCACAACCGATATGCTGAACATCGGAAGCTTACTTTTGCGCCACCTTGTATAAATTAAAGTTCTCAAATCCGTTTCCTTGATTTTGTACATCACTAATAAAAATTCAGAGGAAGAAGCACACGCTTGCATGTTTATTGCCTGACGTTTGCTGGTCATTGCTCGTCGAAGCTGACAACGAAAGCGAAAGTTTTGCTCTTTACAACTATTTAGCATATATCTAAGTATATGTGTATCCATTTTTGATAGTAAAATATGTATGTATATGTGTTCATTAGTGTGATTCAAAAATTTATTTCATTTGTGAATTCAGTAGTTGAAATGAAGTTGAGAGAAAAGCAGCCAATCATTTTCGCCGATTTCACAAATTTAAATTTTAAAATGATATATTCGTGTCACACAAGGATATAGGGATATTTTTATACATATTTTTATGAGACAAATATTTTAAACTATATTCATATAAAATTTATTAATAAGCTAAAATTTTAAGATCCGAGTCTAGTTCCTTAGGAGAAAATCCAAAATAAATATAATATATTGAATCACCCTAATGCATGTACATATTTACATTCGCAAATAAGTAAGCAAACAAATAAACAGTCATAAACTTTTAACTTTGCAAATATTCAACATACAAACACACCCACATATTTGCGTTTGCTTATCTTAAAATTTCGCGCTTTTAAGACGCCTTCGTAGTGAATTTTTTCTTTGCTTTAATTTGATAAAACTCGCTAGTAATTGCAATTTTTCCATTTCATACTTTTAAATAAAATTGTTTTTTATTTAATTAATTTATCATCATTCCTTTTCTACACTTTCTTCCTTATCTTTTTGTTGTTGAAGCTTGTCCGCTTGCATATTTCCGTATATTCTGACCAGTTTGTAGTACTTCCGGCGGATGGTGAGAGTAGTCGTGATTAATGTGGATTTATGTTTAAGCTTTTATGAATATTACACCGTTTCGCAACTATAAAATTTATGGAACAAGTTCCAAAGAAGCTAGATTTTTTAAACATTTTTCTAAGAAATAGGTATGTGGGTTTCTGGAGAGTGAATGAAGAGATGTGACACAAATTTTGGTTACGCCGTTTTGACCCTCAGGAACGTGATGTATATATGACCTATTAATATACAAACTGCAAGAACTTGCTCCAGCGGTTTAGTTGAAATAATGAAAACAAACCAGAAAAGAAGTGTGAGCAAATAAATATCAAGTGTTCAACTCAGCTGTTGAATTATCTAATCAGCGTTTCTATATAATGAGTAAATCAAATAAATAAACTGGCCCAGCAACAAATTCGACTATCTAAGAACTACCCTAAAGCACACCAGATCTATTTCCGACAGTTCTAGTAGTTAATTGAGGCTTAGCACTTTAACCCACTTGGACCTTGGGGTTCTCTTCAAGTGCTTGAAACTTTGAATGAAATTTGACAGATAGATAGCGGACTTCATTCTAAGGCTTTCTACTAGAATTTTGTGCTGGTGGCCTTTCGAAGAAGCTTTTAATAATGCCTTTCTCCTCTTCTCTGGGTAGTTCTCGTTAAGGTCTTGCTGCAGGTCGTCAAACGTAGGGCTGTCAAGCGTTGGTGGACGTTCTGCAAGGTTATCTCCGTATTGTGACCAGGTGGTTCGAATCTTGCGAACTGGTTGTAAAAGTAAAAGGGAACTAGTCTGTACTTTGTGTCAGGAGCTAGGAGGTAGCAGGAAATTTAGGCTACCCGATCATTGTAGCATGTTCAAAGCGGATGTTGCCACCGTCTACTTCTGAACAGGGTTGCCTCATATATGTAGGTTGGGTGGCCACTTCGACGTTTCGTTGTAACACCACTTTTAAAAAAGTGACACTAACTTACTTAGAAATATCCGCCGTTGAGAGAAAGACATCCAAACTCAGATGTCTACTCCCAGTGCTGACAAAAGCCGAGCATTGATCATGTAGTGACTTGATGATTCCACCTCAGAATATGAAACTGTACCGTAAGGACCCTTATCGGGCATTGTCACGTCAACACTTCGATCACCATGGAGAGATGGACCTTAGTGAAGATCATCTGGCATCTGCAACAGGGCAGAATGACTTCGACGCCCAGCGCTTACTTAGCCACCTATTTGTACTTGTTTTTGTCCAAACGGGACATGCCCATATTGCTACACTACGAAAGGTATTTTGTGTCGCTTTTCAAAAAATATATTTTTATATTTCCAAGTACAGTACCTCCATATTCTTGGCACCTTATCATATTATATTAATTTTTTCACATGCCCAGCGTTTTGTCGAAAATGACTTTAGCCATACTAAATGGCTAATATTGACAATATAGACAATATGCTATGTTTCAATACAGCATTGCCGCATATAATATTTTTATGAGGTTGCCACCCATATGATTTTTTTTATTAAATGGTATATACCCACATGGGTATCAAGCGAAAATTTATCTTATGTTGTTTTTTAGTAAAAATATTTCGAATTAGTTAACTTTTCATATTTACATAGACATTGGCTTTCTACCTAGGTGTTGCCACTGAGGATGGTTTTGTAAGGTTGCCACCTATTTAAAAAAAATTCTAACCAAATCTCCGCTGATTGCGGAAGTTTTTTTTTCGTCGCCTTTTGACATAAATATTTCATAGTAGATGTAACCCCTAGAGTTGCCACATAGTCATATTATAGATATTTATTCTTTTCCGTATGAGCTTTTATTTCGAAATTTTGTTTACTAGTTATCTGCTACGTAATTGTTGCCACTGAGGGCGTTTATGCGAGGTTGCCACCTATTTAATTTTTTTTATTGAATGAGATATGCCAATATTGGTCTCAAACGAAAGGTATTTTGTGTAGTTTTATTTTTTTTAATATTTCTAAGTGTGATTACCCCCTAGGGTTGCCACCTAATTCTTTTATATTTATACTTCGAACATTTCTATTAATTTTGTATACAAGTGATCCGCTGCAATCTAAGCTTATTGTACTGTTGCTATTTAGGATGTTTAAGCATGGTTGCCACATATCTGATTTTTTTAAATTAAGATATGAGATATGCCAATTTGGGTATCATCTTACTATCGATTGTATCTTTCTAATAGCAACCGACAGGCTGTGACCATACGATCCATCAATACAATGGTAACCCTTGTCGAATATATAGAGACAACATTTAAGAGTAGCCACCAGCTTGTAATTTCACCTTGACATCGTTTGTTTGAATTTCACAACAATGTCTTGGTTTTGATAGTCTTACCCATAGACATATAGAGGCAATAAAAAACACAAAGTAAACATTAAATCGTTTCTCTGCAATTTGTATGAACTGAAGCTTTCTAAATGGTTGCCAACGTCACGCGCTGTTGCTTGGTGACCACATACACCCTTGTGCATCACTGACACGCACACTAAAATGTTTACATTTTAATCAGTGCGCACATCTTTTTTTTCGTTTGCAATAATATTACATTAATGTGCCACATATGTACATGCATTGAAAATATTTATTGTGCCTTTCCACTCCAATTATTTTCTTGATGTATTTGATATGATTGCCAGATTTTAACGTTTCGCTGCATTTTAACTGTCATTGAATTCAATGGGCAAGCGTAGAGAGGAATAGATATAAATTAGTGCCAATTCGAACGTGACTTCCTCACGCAGATCAACGTCATGAATGTAAATACACTGAAATAAATCAAAAAAAAAAAAAGATGAAAGGTAAAAGTGGCATAAATCAATTATTAGCAAGTCCCTTGTACTAAGAAACTCTCATCAGAAATCAACACTATCGAGTTCAATAAATTATTTTCCCATCACTGCAACGCTTCACTTCCCAGCTGTCAGCAATGCTCTACAAAGTAGCCTTACTACCATTGCTCATTGGCTTTTGTTGTTCATTCATTTTTTGTTTCTTTGGATGTGTTAGCCGTTCGCGATAAGTCTTCTTGCTCATTGCTCGTAACTGTTCTGCACAATTTACAGTTTGCGCGCGTTTACATAGTCAGCCTTCGAACGATTCCACTCTTGCTTTTAATTTTGTTCGGTTATTGGTTAATTCGTTGAGAATACAGAAGAAGTGCCTTTGTATCTAATTACCGGCAAGTATTTCAAAGTTTTCCTGTTAACTCTGCTATTCCCTTTTTTCTTTTCTTTACACTTATCAATGTCCAACACACAAAAGGAATGACAAAAGAGTTGATTTCAAGACTTGAATCGTCTGCATCCTAACATACTCTATTAGTTCACCACTCACTCACGCTTTGATTCATTTCCATGCAAGGCAAATATAAGAGTTCAGTGCAGCAATTGACAAATGTCCGGTTGTCATCGTCTAGACGTTATGGACGTGGTTGTATATCTCTTGAATACATCAATTTATAATATACTCCGGTGTATTGTAGTAAGCTATCAAGACTGTCGATTTGGGTTCCTTCTATGTCTCTGATTAAAAATTTATTTCAAAATATAAAGAACTCAAACACTTAAGTAGGAGCGCTTGAAATGCTGACTATTAGCTGCCCACAAAAAATCATCAAAAAGCCTCAATTTTTTGTCTAGATAATAGCAGATATGCAAAAAATAAAAAAACACATAATAAGTTTAGTTGGCACCCTATTTGATAACCCTACTTACAAATTTTTTTATTGTAATACAACGAAAAATCCCTTCCGTTTGATACCCATTTTTGAATGTTTCACTTTATTTTAAAGAAAAAATAAAATATGTGGCAACCCTGTAAAACATTCAAAGTGGCTTAAGTAGGAGGGCTAATTAGAAGCACGGCGAAACTGATCTAATCGTTAACAAGATAAGTAATAGCGGATATCGGAAAAAATACATAGAACAGGATAAGATGGCAACCCTGGTTGGTGTAACCTTATGAAGAAATATTTTCGTTGAAATACGATCTAAGATACCTTGCATTTGATACCCATATTAGCATTTAACATAATTTAAAAAAAAGTCTAATATGTGGCAACCCTGTAAAACAATCTAAGTATCCTAGGAATGAGAGTTGAAACTATAGCATATTATCTATATTATAAGACGTTCGTTCAAACTTTTCAATCGTTTTCAAGATACTGCAGAGAAGGGAAAAAAATAAATAGAATAGAACTAGATGCCCCCCCCCCCCCCCCCTGCGGGTTAGGGGTTTAGAATATGCCCGAGTCATACCGGTCGTAAGAGGCGACTAATATGCACAAAGGTAATGACGTGCAACTCGATGATTGATCTACGGCTATGATGCCTCTCACCTCTCATTACCCATCTTATCCTTCCTTACGGAAGGAGGGGTGACATGACCTGGAAGGTTTCACTGGTCATAAATCGCTACCACGACAGTCGGGAAGTACCGCGAGGGAGTAGCGGAGCGTACCGTTTTCAAATCCGGCCAAGGACTGTTAATTCGGCAACACTCCCCAAAACCTTCTAGGAGTGTTTTTGTCGTTACCACAACAACAACTCAGCTCTTCGGTCTCTTGCGTCAACAACGAGAACATCGATCTTGATTAGTCAGTACAGGGAGATGAGCATAAGCCTATCAAGCCGACAAATCGTTTATTTAATATGGGTACCATAGAATCGGGATGGGTACAAGGAAATGCGTTGGCCGATAAGACGGCTCTGCGTGGATCGATCGAGGTCTCAGAGGCGAAGGAGACATTTGTACCACTGGGAATTATCAAGGGCTTTATTTTTATAATAATCAAAAAAAGCTCTTTCCGTTCTGTAGAGTGTCGAGGAGTATATGGCCCTCGTACAACGATACAAGATCTTCGAGCCTTTTCGAGGTGAATAGAAGATACCTTTTCAAATTAGTGGTAGTCGTCACTGGGCATTGGACCATAACTGCACATGCGGTGCGGAAGGGTCTGGAACACAATCCCTCCGTACGGCCAGATTAGAATGAAAGTTCTAGAAAAGCCCTGCGTCAGGAGCCTCTCGGAGCTTAATGTTATTAAGGCCAGAGAGTTTCGAAAATTTGTGAAATCGCCGGCATTGATAAATTAGCGACATTCTTAAAATATTAATGCATTTAGCACTTATTTGAGTCATAGGGGAGTCGCAACTCCCACCTGATTCCAATGTGTCCAAACGTTGGAAGGGACCTACATGATTATGTCGACTACAATAGGTGCCAATATATCAAGCTTTCAAGGGAAAAAGCATAGTTTCCCAATTTCTAAACAAACAAAAAAAATTTTATTAAATAAAATAAACTGAAGATGAAACTATAAATGAAATGTGAAAACAATCGGGATTTGATATCCGAATATCCCAAGAAGCTGAGCACATGAAACAACCCCCATTTTTAGATAACGCGGGGTGAAACTTTATTAACAGACTGATGTCTATACATTACAGATATTCAATTAAAGTTTATAAGAGGATTCAATAAAATCCAATAGATTCAAAATCAACAGTTTTTAAAATGTTTGTCGCATCACACATAAAATGCTATATGTAATTGCATGGAGCTTTCACCGATGCAATACTACACGTCTAAGTTAATATTTAAGATATCCCTTATTTAGATAACTCGACCGGTTTCGGAGTCCAATAGGTCTATATGTGGACAAGTGTGACACAAAATGTGTTCGTTCAGTAAGCGTATCAAGCGAAGGGTGCTAATGAGTGCTGTAATAAGTGATGGGATTAAATTCCATACCTCAACTGATTTCGGAGATATAATGCTTTAAGTGGGGCTCAGTGTATTATAAGTTCTGAGACGCAGCAAAGCTTGGCCGGGTTTTCTAGTTGTCAATAAGAATTGTCAGTGAAAATCGTGATACGTGCAATGTATAGACCGACTTGAAAAATTGCAGTTGTATGGAGGTGCCACGCCCCCTTTTCCGTTATCCCCGGATTTTTTATAGGTAGTAGGGATTAATCGCATGTAACCCCTTACCAAATTTCCGTGGTCTAACGTAAATACTTCCAGAGATACGGACTATGAAAAATTCCATTTGTATGGGAGGTGCCACTCCTCCTATATATATATATATCAAAATATTTTTTTTGCCCATGACCATCCCTGGAACATATCCAGTGCGTTGTTTCAAATTTGGTTACGATCGCTTTATACGTTTAGGACGTCGGTCTATAAATACATACATAATTTGAATTTTATAGATATAGATTTTCGAAAATTATTCAATCCTATACTAACTGTTAACTTTTATTTTGCTTTTCTTTTTTCTCTCTTAATTCGTATTTATTCTGAATTATTTCGTTTTCTTTTGCTTAGTTTCATATTTTTCTTTCTTTTAGTATCTTTTTTGCCAAAATTCTCCTTTAACTTCATTCGCCTCTGCAGCTTACAACCAACTGATCTCATATTCGCCTTTTGCTAAAATTTAATTAATAGCAATTAGACCAGTTAGCTTTTGCCCCATACTTCCGGAAGCATAAAAACTCACAATAAAACCTTGCGTTCTAGAAAATATTTGCTCATACTCACACGCAATGAATTTCAAATTCCTGCTAAATTTTATTGTTTAAAAAATAACAAAACAAACTGTAAAATTCCTAATTTCTATTCGTTAATTAAATTCGCGCGTTTTTGTGTTTGGTCTCTTCTCGTTCGCCATAAAACTAAATTTTCATCGTATTGTTAATTAAAACGTTTTACGTGCGCTTGCTTTACAAAAGATCTCTATAATTTTTGTTTTTCTCTTCTTTACCTCTAGCTCACGTTCGACACGCTCATGAATCATCTTAAATTACAATAAATCTTACTTGAATTGTTTTTCATCTTTGATAGTGGTGTCTCGTCTTTGATTATGTATATCAACAATTTGCATTTATGAATACTCAGAAAAAGATGCGTAATTCGAGGAAAATAAACTTGAATTCGCTAGAAATATTATCTATATACGTATACTATATTAAATGTTTCATATACGTATATACATATATATGTATATAATGGAATCTCATGCCTAGTTAGATATGATTCAGCGCTAGCACTCTCGGTCAGCTTCATTCGTATATCAACGTCTTTAATATTCTTTGTCTTTTTTCTGCGTATGGGTATATATTTGTTTTTTATGAGTGCTTCTGGCTGTTTTGCGTGGTATACTTGATCATCTTTTTGCCTCATAATATCCATACTAAACGACTTTTGACCTAATTTAATTAAAACTGTTTCGTTTACTTTTTGTACTAAAACTATATGTAGAAGTAAAAGTCAGGCATGAACAAAGATTTATGTACGTCTTAACTAAAATAATGGGAAGCCAATTCAGTCACTACTAGACGCACGGTGTTGTGCGAGGCTTCGCCATGCAGCCAAATAAAATAGTATAAACAACAATAACTAAAAAAACTTTTTTTATATTTAAACCCAGGAATAAATAAATCCTCAATGAAACCAATCAACTAAATGCAGTAGTTATTAAGTGATGCGCGAACAAACATATATACATACATACAGCCAAACTGGTAGAAATTTAAAGGCTGTTCCTTTTGCTTCTGTTGCTCTAAGTAAAACTACCGATATGCATTTTTACTTAATATCTATTATGAACAGACGTCGGGTTGTTCCAGGTCCACTTGATGTATTTATGACAATATTTTCGGCCAACTTTTATTCCCATCACTGTATAATGCGGAATAAAATATTTCCGAAGCTTTAAGAACAAGGTCTAGCGATTTCGCGGTGGAAATGCATTTAATTCTAAGCAGCAGTTTTTGAGTTAACTTTCTTTTTCGATATTATTACTAACTGATTTCCCGGTCGGTGCAGGATAATATTTCCTACTGAGTCAGCAGGTTTTGTCCCTGGTTCATATTGCAGTAAATAATATTTTAGTACTTATGTTTATTCAACAATCATGTTCAGATTTAATTGAATTTAATGGTAATTTGCCACTTAGACAAAATGATTTAAACTAGTAATGTGAGAACACATGCCCATTTGACCTTATGTATTTATATGCCTATCCATATGTAAGAATATTAATGCTTATTATGATATTAAACTTCCACTTTACAGCTGAAGATATATTTGTAAATTAAAATAAAGATAAATATAAAAATGAACATGAAATTTAAATGTAGAGGTAAAGGTAAAGATAAAGAGAAAGACGAAGATAAAGATAAAGATAAAGATAAAGATAAAGATAAAGATAAAGATAAAGATAAAGATAAAGATAAAGATAAAGATAAAGATAAAGATAAAGATAAAGATAAAGATAAAGATAAAGATAAAGATAAAGATAAAGATAAAGATAAAGATAAAGATAAAGATAAAGATAAAGATAAAGATAAAGATAAAGATAAAGATAAAGATAAAGATAAAGATAAAGATAAAGATAAAGATAAAGATAAAGAGAAAGATAAAGATAAAGATAAAGATAAAGATAAAGATAAAGATAAAGATAAAGATAAAGATAAAGATAAAGATAAAGATAAAGATAAAGATAAAGATAAAGATAAAGATAAAGATAAAGATAAAGATAAAGATTAAGATAAAGATTAAGATAAAGATAAAGATAAGGGTAAAGTAAAGGTAAAGGGAAAGGAAAAGGGAAAGGTAAAGGTAAAGCTAAATGTAAAGGTACAGGTAAACGTAAAGGTAAAGTAAAGGTAAAGGAAGCGGTAAAGGTAAAGGTAAAGGTAAAGGTTAGAGTAAAGGTAAAGCTAAAGGTAAAGGTGAAGGTAAAAATAAAGGCAAAGAAAAAGGTAAAGATAAATATCTTAACTCAAAATCCCTACTCATGGTTACTAACCTAAACTAGATATAATCTACTTACTATATAACTAGTTATTATTTGTTACTTCAGATCTACATATATAGTTCTGCACCATAAATTTATCTCAATATGTAATTACTGCGTTCCCTGCAGGCCTGTGGTTTTTTTGTATTTTTGTTTGATTTTCTGTGTTAACAAGGGACGAATATTTGTGTTGCTTGTGTTGTGCCAGCTGTCTGTTATGCTGTAATCGATAATTACAATGTTTGCGCATCAATTTCATTATCATTACGTTCGCCAGCCTGTTGTGCTCTATGAGCTCATAACTCAACACATTAAAACTATTATGTAATTTTGCTAGTAATTGGACTCTACAGAAGTGGCAATAACCACAACAGCTGATTAGATCTCGTTGTAATAATTATTTTCAAACAAATAGCTGTAATACACAATCAGTGCAGTTATGAAAAGAGAAGAATAGTAACTTTGTTTTGTGGGTAAATTTTGATACTTAGGTATGGACTACAGTGGTTCAAGAAAAAATTTAAAATTAAAATTTATTTATGCAAAATATCGAGCTATCCGTAGTTAAAGGGGAGGAAACTGAAGCAACTGCCGAAAGATTTGAACCGAGATCTGTTTATATGAAATCCACTATGTGTTTTTACGGCTAAAAGTGTGAGATTTCATTTCTTCCTAAAGCTTATCTAACACTTCGTTTGAGTGACAGGTATTTTGAGCCACTGTTTGGAATATTTATATTCACAGTCGGGTTTGATAAAGCAAATCTATCAGAGGGATCATACATATTCTTACGCATTGATTCAGGTTCTAGTCAATGGTGAAACAGATACATTATTTTGGAACAATTTTCCGGCATCGCTTGCTGAGAAAACATTTGATTATAAATCCCCACTAGCTATAAATCCTCTCAATCACCATGCCGCATGGACCGAATCAAAACAATTTTTTCCGTTTGAATAAATGTCATACCGAAAGTAAGCATGCATATATGTAAGTCCGTGTTTTCAATGAATGAATAGGGTATAAGCCCGCCAGCGAAGCATTGAACCAACATAAAACAACAACAGAAAAAAAAACAAGAAAGCTAGGTATTTAATTAAAAAGTGAAATAAACCAACTTCTACCCAAATGAAAATGAAAGAACAGTGCGTGCTCAGCGGCTTGTTTGGGCTCGACTCCTTCCATATATATTACGAGCCATGTACAGCAACGCAACATGCGATGTGTGTGTCCACCTTTCGTTTATTTATAACCTCACCCGTAACACACTTTTATTATTTACAACAACAAACAAAAGTGAAGTATCAAATTTCACTCCTTTTATATGAAAATGCGTAGGTGTGATTCTACTTACATTTCTTTATTTCATAATATTGAAATATGTGCTTGTACTGGATTTAATACTGTGATAATGAAAGTGAATAATTTTATATCGAAACGGTACATAGTAGGGTGTGGAACACATTTTTCTTACTATCGATGTCGAAGAAGAAGCTTTAAACTGTTTAGTTCGAGTTATTACGAAAACGTAGAGTGAAGCTTTGCTTTTGAGTTCTATTCTTTCGAAATATTTTTGTTAAAATACGACCCAAAGTAGTTTTTGTTTGATATCCATATTGACGTATGTCACTTAATTTCTTTTAATGTGAGTTGGCTGCAGCCCTGTAAAATCATTTATACCTTAAGCATGTGTATTTAACATGGATTGTAGCAGATAAGTTATTTATAAAGTTTAATGGAAATGTGTCAAGGCTATTTAGAAATATCTTTCGTTTTATACCTTGTATATTGGCATCTCACTTCTTTAAAAAAAAATTGGTGGCAATATTGTAAAAACATCTTCAATGGTACCACTGAAATAGGAAAATTATAAGAAATTAATAAAACTAGAGTTCGCCCAGTGGTTGAAATTCAACCAATAAACTTTATTTTATTTTATTTTATTTTTTTGCTGTAGGTATGTTTTATCCGCCTTTTTTTTCCTTTCTATGTCGTTCCTTTCCTCTAACATATTTTTATTTTCCTTGATTTCTTTTTTTACTCTCTTATTTTATTTTTTACTTTCCTCAAACTTCTTTTCCTTTCCCTTCCCTTCTTTTTATTTTCTTTCTTTCCCCTTCGTTTTCTTACCTTTCCTTTAATTCCCTTTCCCTTCCCTTCCTTTCGTTTCCTTACCATTCCTTTCTTTCCTTTAATTTTCTTCGGTGTTTGATACTCTTTATGAGTAATCATTTATTTAATTTTTTTAATTTACATATTTGCTCATATTTTACATTGCTTGTGTAATGTATCCAACAAAGCAACTTTTCGTGCTCTCAGGAGAGCAGCTGACACTGGGCATCGTAGCCAGTAATCAATACAATAACAACAACTAAAGTAAAAATGCATGACACAACAGAGTATCTATAGTGCGAATACTTATTTTTCATTGGTACACTACCAACTCTTCGCACTCACAGTGAGAGCCGACCACACGAATAACACAAAAACATGCATGGCAAGTCTACTCACACTACTACGGCTCTTAATTTTTTCCCACAAAGCAACTCCTCGGCCATGCTCACGATTCAGCATAGTACACAAAAAGCAAGTACACACACACACAGCGTGTCTATAGTGTGAATAAGTGAATGTGTAGTGGTGTGACTTTTATGTTAAATTTTTTATATTAAAATTATTTTTTAAATTTTTTTTATTTACGGTTAAAAGTACACCTCAAAATTTCCTATCTATACATATATAATTTGTATACCTTAGAATTATAGTTTAGCAGAAAACGGTTCTACATTGCATTCATCTCGTCTATTTATATATAAAATAGTATTAGCTGGTAACCCTACCCATTAAAACTTAAGAGTCAACTTATTTAAATTGCAATACTTAAATTACAACGTTTCACAAGTGGCATTTCTTACAATTCAAAATCTGATGTGTCCACTCGTTCAAATCAGTTTCCTCTTGGTTTAAGTATTAATATTAACCTTACTACTTAGTGTTTGCTTTGAGCTCAAGTAGTTTTTTAAATAACTTAGTTGCATTCGACTTTTATTTGCAATAATAATATATATTTTGCGAATCAACCTAAACTCCAAACTAAACTCCAGTGTCATCATTTCATTTTTGCTTGAAAACCTTTTATTGCCCGAACTGTTATTGTTTAACCACAGCTTTCTATTATTGCTTCCGTTTTGTTAAATTTGTTGTCTTCCTAGTACCTCCCTAAACACCAATGGCTGAGGAAGAATTACAATTTTATTACATTTTATAATTTATTGCGTTTCGTTTACAACATGCTGTGCTCGTGTGCGTATGTGCATTGTTGTAATGTTTTAGTGATTTGCAACACTCTAAGTAATTGCATTATGTTTACTGGCACATTGCGCTGTTGGCTTCATTTGCTTGAGTGGACATCATTGCGGCATTAATTCTAGAGACAGATACTAAACTGGGGAATGTGTGTTTATGTTTGTGTTATACACATATATCATTCTTAAAATGAAATGAAATGAAATTAAATTAAATGAAATGAAATCAAATATAACCAAATAAAATAAAATAAAATAAAATAAAATAAAATAAAATAAAATAAAATAAAATAAAACAAAATAAAATAAAATAAAATAAGAAAAGGAAAATAAAATAGAATAAAATAAAATAAAACCAAATAAAATAAGATAAAATAAAAAAAAAAAAAATAATAAAATATTTAAAACAAAATAAAACCAAACAAAATAATATAAAATAAAACCAAATAAAATAAGATAAAAAAAAGCAAATAAAGAAATAAAATGAAATAAAATAAAATAAAATAAAACAGAATAAAATAAGATAATATAAAATAAAACAAAATAAAATAGAACCAAATAAAATAAAATAAAATAAAAAAAAATAAAATAAAATAAGATCAAATAAAATAAAATAAAAAAAATAAAATAAAACAAATTAAAAGAAGATAAAATAAAATAAAATAAAATAAAATAAAATAAAATAAAATAAAATAAAAGAAAATAATAAAATAAAATAAAACAAAATAAAACCAAATAAAATAAGATAAAATAAAACCAAATAAAATAACAAAAAATAAAATAAGACAAAAAAAAGTAAATAAAGAAATAAAATAAAATAAAATAAAATAATATAAAATAAAATAAAATAGAATAAAATAAGATAAAATAAAATAATATAAAATAAAATAAAATAGAATAAAATAAGATAAAATAAAATACAACAAAATAAAATAAAATAAAAAATTAAAATTAAAATAAAATAAAATAAAATAAAACAAAATAAAACCAAATAAAATAAGATAAAATAAAACCAAATAAAATAACATAAAATAAAATAAGATAAAAAAAATAAATAAAGAAATAAAATAAAATAAAATAATATAAAATAAAATAAAATAAAATAGAATAAACTAAAATAAAACAAAATAAAATAAAACCAAATAAAATAACATAAAATAAAATAAAATAAAATAAGATCAAATAAAATAAAAACAATAAAATAAAATAAAACCAAATAAAATAAAAAATTAAATAAAATAAAATAAATAAAAATAAGATAAAATAAAATAAAATAAACATTTAAAAATTTTTCCTACTCTATTCAATTAAAAAACTTTTAATAATTAACCCTTTGAGTACATTTGACGAGTGAGACTCGTCATGTGTCTACTGGGGCGAAGTTACGGTGGACGAGTCTGACTCGTCATCTGAGTACAAAATTATTAGATTTAAGTTATTAAGTTATTTATATCACCAATATAAGCATATTCTAAATAAAATGTATTACTCTTACATATTAATTCATATAGCAAAAAAATTAAATCCGTTCCATATGCATAAAAGTCTCCAAATAATTCCGTACTCAAAGGGTTAATTAATAATAATAATAATTCCCAGCGGATTACCCACCATATCCCGCCCGACCGGCGCGATGGGCGCATCCGCATAACGCGCGGATTATTCGTTCGTGCCGAGTCGTTGAAAGGCTTTGGTTTGTTAATCGTCGAGATCTATAACTGCTCAGCTACAGAGAAAACCTCATCAGCTAAGTAAAGTAGATATAGGATAGATTATACATTAAGAAATAACTAGTTAACAGAATAAAATTATTGTTAAAAGTTAAAATAGAAGTCAAAGAATAAAAAACAATTAGTAGCTATGAAATTAGGACAGAAAGAATTGATTTTTTTATGCTGAAAAGCGAGTCTGAAATATCAAATCTACCAGAAAGAGAGTTATAATCTTGACACAAACAGCGAAAAGGCTCATTTAACTGAAAATTGGTTCGGCACTGTTTTAAGACTAGAGGTTTAAAATGCCTTGCAGGACGAGACGGTACATTGAAGTTCACTTCACTTAGAAGAAATGGGCTGGATAGTGAGCCATTTAGCAATTTAATCATAAAAATAATTCCAAGCATTTTCCTCCGACTAGAAAGTGTGTGTAGATTAATGAGTTTTAAACGATTCGTATAGGGTGGCAGATTGTACGAGGGATCCCAATGAAAATCTCTTAAGGCAAATAGTAAAAATTGTTTTTGAACTGATTCAAGGCGATCTACATGAACCTGGTAACGCGGGTTCCAAATTATAGAACCATATTCAAGTATCGGTCTGACTAATGTAGTGAAGAGGGCTTTAGTTACATAAGGGTCGCTAAATTCTTTAGACCATCGTTTAACGAATGCTAGGACACCTCTAGCCTTATTGACTGTTGTATTAATATGGCGGTTGAAACTGAGTTTATAGTCCATAGTAACCCCCAGGTCAACAAAATCATACACTTGCTCAAGACTATAATTTTTAATTGTATAGGAAACCGGTTGAGAAATTCCACGCGAAAAACCCATGTGTTTACATTTTTTAAGGTTAAGTGGCATATAATTTAAATCGCACCAAGTAACTAGTGCATCTAGATCTGATTGTAGCTTATTTCTATCTTCAAATGACGCGAATGACATGAAAAGCTTTACGTCGTCGGCATACATTAACATTTTTGAAAATTTTATTATTGTAGAAATATCGTTTATAAACAACAAGAACAGAATCGGGCCAAGATGGCTTCCTTGAGGAACCCCCGAAGATACATAAATGACATCGGATACTAAATTTTTAAACATTACTCTTTGTGTCCTGTCACTAAGGTAAGAAGAGATCCAGCGATGGAGACCCGGCTGGAAGCCCAACTGATCGAGTTTATGAATAAGTAATGAGTGACACACTTTGTCAAAAGCTTTGCTGAAATCCGTATAAATAACGTCGGTTTGCAGATTTTTTCTAAAGCCATTTGAGACATGACTGGTAAACTCAAGTAAACTCGTAACTGTGGACTTTCCCTTACTGAACCCGTGTTGGCAGTCAGCTATCAAGGTAGAGATCGGACCCGTAAGTTGATTTGTAACAATAGCTTCAAACAATTTTGGGATGGCAGAAAGCTTTGCGATGCCACGATAGTTCTCTATAGAAGACCTACTCCCGCTTTTATGCAGCGGTAGAAGAAACGATTCTTTCCACGCAGTTGGAAAAACACCACACTTTAGTGATAGATTGAACAAATTGGTAAGGGGTTGGTAAATATGGTTCGCACACTTTTTCAAGAAACATGTAGGAATCCTATCAGGACCATATTTAAAAGATTCTTTTAAGGTTTTAAGGTAAATTAGAACATCTTTGGCGCGTATAATTGGTGAATTAATTGAATTTGTCCCGTGTAGCTTATAGGGATAGTTTTGAAAGTTTGAATTGGTGACAGCAGAATAGTTAGAAGTGAAAAATTGAGCAAAAAAATTTGCGATACATTGATTATCGCTAGATATAATGTCTTGATATTTCATGGCTGAGGGAAACCCTGATACTTTACGTTTAGAATTTACGAAACCATAAAATGACTTAGGATTAATTCGTTTTAGAAATATAAGCTTTATAGCACTTTTTATTTAAATCTATGTACTTCTGACGTAGAATGGAATACAGTAGGTAATGTTTATTTAATCCGGATTTCTTATATAAATTAAATGATCGCGTTTTCCTATTTTTAAGAGCCTTAAGCTCTTTAGTAAACCAAGCTTGCGTAGGATGATCATAAGTTACTTTACGTTTAGGAATAAACTTCTCAAATAGGCAGTAAATAGTGTGATTGAAATGTGAGACGTTTAGATCGATATCACAACCAAATTCAGGCCAAGTTAATTTAGACAGTTCTTTATTTAATTTCTTGTAGTTTGCTTTGGAAAAGTTATAATCAAAGCTACTACATGAGTAGCATTGAGTGCCTTGGCCATTACTTATGGTTTCGTAGACTATTTCCATAGAAGGGTGGTAAAGGTCTTCTGGTAAAACCAACGGATCACAACGATTTACAGAAAATTGGTTTATATCATTAACATACACTAAATCTAAGACTTTCCCAAACTTGTTAGCGGTAACATTTATTTGATTAAGGCAAAGATCGGAAATTCCATCTAAAAAGTCATTGAACCTCAGTTTGGACGGATTTGGAATAATGTTACCATCAGATATGTTCCACGATATATGAGGTAAGTTAAAATCACCCAAAACAATAATTGAATCTGAAGCTTTAGTCATAAGGTTAACAGTTTTGAGCAGAGAGACATGTTGCATGTAGACTGAAAAATCTGATGCTGGAGGGATGTAGCAAACATATAAGTACATAGAGACGTTGTCTAGTTGAAGGCGGATGCATTTGAACTCAATGAAATCGATGTTATGAATATTAACCTCTTCTGAAGGGATGGAGGAATGAACGGCAAGTAGAACACCATCCCCGACTCTGTTCAAGCGATCATTTCTATATACTTGATATTCATTACATAAAAACTCTGAATTGAAAACATGAGGTTTTAGCCAAGTTTCCTTAAAAGCAATTACGTTATAATTACAATGAAAAGATTTCAAAAAGAGATCAGTTAATTTGGTATTTAGACCTCTGACATTTTCATAAAAGATATTCACGGATTTAGTGCTCAGTTTTTTGACTCAACGTTATTACGAGAAATTTTCGCTACATTTTGAACATTCCTATTCGGTCTGTATTCAAACTCCCGCACAAGAGCCCCGGGAGGCCAAAAAGAGCTGTCCAAAAGAGTATCGAAATCTTTCCCAGATACATCAATCTTAAACGAAGACATACTTCTTTGATATGTGAAATTAAATTTTCTAACAGTTACGCTTTGATCTTTAACTTTAGAAGAAATATGGTGCAACAAATCATCCTCGGTAGTGTCTGGATGGAACCTAGACACAAAAATAGATTTTTTGCGAGGAACCACAACCAGCTTACCAACGATTGGTTCAGACTCCATTGCAATAGTTGGAATTTCCTGGTTTTTCCTAGTGCACATTTTTGAAGGGGCGTTCTTCGACGTTGCTCGGACAACCGTACTAGAAACTGGAGAAGCCAAATCTATAAGTTCAAGGGGTTGAGGCAAGTTCGGGACTGTTGAGGTAGTAGGCCGATCATCCGTACGCCTGCGCTTGTTTTCGCGATGATCAGGGCATTCCAAATGAGGCGAATTCTCCAAAGTTTCCAAGGTTTTGAAAATATTTTCATATTTTTGGAACTTTTCAGTCAGCAATGAAAAATCTTTGCTTATTTCAGAAAAACCGTTTCTGATATGCCTAAAGATTTTACACAGATCAACTTCCGTCGACCGGCATTTGGAACAAGACCAGCGCAGGCCTTTTCCTTCGTTAAGCAGGTCAGCTATTCTACCAGTTAACCCAGTGCACTTGGCGTGGACAAGTCCATCACATTAAAAAAATGATTACTAAAAAATAAAAACAATAATAGTTTTAATAAAAATCAAAAAGTGAAAAATTATTATTCTTGGCCTTGAGCTCGTTTCATGAAAACTTGAAATAAGATAAAATAAAATAAAATAAACCCAAATAAAATAAGATAAAATAAAAAAATAAAAAACATAATCAAATCAAATAACATTTAAAAAATTTACACAAAATAAGATAAACTAAAATAAAATAATTGCTTTTTTATACCAACAATTATTGTTGATCTGTTTTATAAATAACATAAAATAAAGTAAAATGTTGCGGCGTATTACCTTAAGTTGCGAGCGGGTTGATGGATTACCTCTTTCCTGGTAATAATGCGAGCGTGGACTGTAAGCGATAGTTTGTACTTACAAAAAATGTAAGTGGCGGGTCTTCTGCAATGTTGTAGAAGTGATGATCTGCGGTGTATGAAAGGTTTTCCCTTTTCCACGGAATGCAGTTTATAGGCTGAATATTTAACAAGGCGTACCGAAATAAATAATACACGAACTGTTTCCAATAACTCTATTACAGCTTTTATTATACTTTGGTACTTTGCAAAATGTTGGCGAGCGGTAGTGGAAAAGCACACTTTTCTTGCAAAATTATGTACAATGAATAGGGAAGGAAAAAGGTAAACAAAGAAGATTAGTTACACAAAGCAACGAATAGATGTATCGACAACGAGTGTTAACCCTTATGTTAATTATGTTAAAATGAACCCAACATAAAATAAGATAAAAAAATAAAATAAAACAAAATAAAACCAAATAAAATAAGATAAAATAAAATAAAATTAAATTTAATTAAACAAAAAATAAAATAAAAAAAATAAAATAAAAATTAAATAAGATAAAATAAAATAAAACACAACTAAATTAAATCACATTAAATTTAATTCAATTAAATTTTATTAAATTGAATTAAAATAAAATAAAATAAAATAAAATAAAATAAAATATGATATAATAAAACATAATAAATTAAAATAAAATGAAATAAAGTCAAATCAAATAAAATTAACTGAAAGAAAAATAAATAAAATAAAATATAAAGAAAAGAAAATAATTGAAAAGAGAAAAAATCACTGGATTTTCTAAACCACGGCATTGGAACTCCGCGATTTCGGGACATGACACAGTTACAGTTATCGTGCATCGACAGTCTTGATGCTCTAGTTCATACGCCTTACTTGTATAATAGTTATATAATGCATCCGACTGACAATTTTTCCAATTAAATGTTTATCCTCTGTATTAATTAGAAGGCTACTGATTGGTAATTACAATGACATCGTATTTATTTTATTTTTATGTAATTCGTTCATCTGCGTTTTGTTGACTTTAAGAAAAGCAGAATACGATTTTTCTTCCTTATTCCTTGCACTGTTTGCTGTTTTTGGTGGTATTTGTATATTAAATAAAAACTACGTCTTTGAAAATCTCTTCGCATGAAAAAGAGGTTTTATTTAAAAAAATGTGGAATCATTTTCTAAACAATCCAACCGATAATAAATTTTAGAGTTCTAATAGAAAAACCCCTCTATTTTTAGTAAGGCAATCTAATGTGTGTTTGTGCTTTTGGAACGCTTCAAGAGAGCTGCAGTGGAAATTATATACCCATGATAACACATTATGTTAAAATTCCCAGTTGTATGATTTAGTTATTAAATAAGTGAGTTTACTTAGCTAACATTATTCCCAGAGGAGTCAACACTTCAGAAAATCTCCAAATTAATCAACGTGGTGTGAAAATTCTTAATAAGAAAGAGTGCAGTAGTCATGGACCCTAAATTGTTCTTTGCTTAAGTTGTTGCTAAGCAAATTAACATGAGAGTGTCAATTAGTTGGAGCGCCCTTGACGCCTTCTATAGACTGCATGGAAGTAAGGCAACGACTATTGCTTGAGTGTGAGAAAAGGCTAGAGGAAATAAAGCAAACAACCAAAAAGTAATATAAAGGAACAATAATAAACAGAAGAAAATAAACTAAATATAACAAATTTGAAACTAAAATAAACTAGTAGCCGTTTTCTTTTCGTAAGCATTAAGCGACTTATGAATAAAATAGCAAAACGAATTCTTTTTTTTAAAAATTTAGAAATTTGCTTTGAAAATCAAAATTGTAGGAGCTTAAAATTTTTTTGCTTGTTTTTTTTTGTGGGTTTTGAATTCAAAATTTTTTAGACGAGCAGAAAAAATTGTAGCTAGCCGAAATTTAAGTTGTTCTTAACTTTGGCTATGACTATACCCCAATAAGTTTGAGATGCGATATTCAAAATTTTGGGCCATCTTAAATGTTAGATGTTGTTGTCGTTTTCACAGCATCACTTCTCTTTAGCTAATCCATATCGTCGAAAGGATGCCTTAGGAACCATGCTGTTTCAATAGGCGCAGGAAACATACTCTTTAACTTTTTAGAAATAGTTATTGATGTATTCGACAACCAGCTTGTAAAGATCTCTTTAAAAGGTTGTATGTATCTTAAAAAATAGCATTCAGGATAATATTTTATGTTTGTTGAACAAATTAATAAAACAATCAAAAAGGTGGGAAAATTTCTTACTCCGAATCTTCTTTTATCAGTCAAGAGAAATAACCTAACATTGCAGCTGTATTTAAGTGCTGCACAATATTAAGGAACTAAAAAAATTTTAGTGTAATTATTTTTAGAAAAATACTTTTGAAAATGCCGCTTGATCAAATTGCCTTAGATCTCACTCAAGTGACAGTCTCAGTCAACTTTGAAACGTGAGGATACTATCGCTTTCATAGTTTAACAAGCTTTCACAACTAACTAAATTTTTATTAATTTTTTTACTTGCACTCCAAGTATTTTACTTGCTATATATATATATATATAAATTAAAATATATAAGCGTTTATAAAAAAAATAGAACAGAGATTCGTTTACGATAAAATTTAATAAGCAAAACGGTGTTAATAATTGCCAGCATACTACAATTATTATATAAATAATATATACATTAGACCGAGACGATTTGCTTCGATAAATGTTCTCTGGATCCTTTTGAACCACTTTGCTTAAGAAACTATCGGTCTAAAAGTGATTTGAAGTTCACGATTTTTTTGGTGGAGTTTCATAATCAGGTAAAAAAAATTCTAAAATTATGGAACTTTAGCTTAAAAATCCCGGAGCTTAAAACGGTTTTAGAACCATAGTTTCTTAAGCAAAGTTGTTTAGAATGATCCGTAGAACACTTTACTCATTTGCGATTCTACCGCGTTTCTCCTCAACCCGCTCTAATAAACATTTACAACAATACATACTAAGACATAGCTAGTTCTTTTTTTTAATTTTTAACTTTCAAATATACCGCAGACCGAGTTGAGTTACTTGTTAGTTTTCTTTGTCTGGTTTTTCTTTTTTAGTTTTGTTTTTAATTTCTTAATTTAACTTATCGTCACGTTGTACTAATCACGAGTGCAATGTACTCCGTGGCGCTGCGCTGAGGTTGAGAGCCGCATTTCATTTTTTCTTATTTCGCGCTTTTGTATTTGTAACTGTCAAACCGGATGGTGAACGCGTACCAAAAGTGTTTGAAGCCGAAGCATTTCAGGTTAATGATGTCTTGCCAAATATAGCGCCTCGCATTTCATGGCGCTTTTGTTTGCAGAGATTTGGTGACGAATAGCTTAACAAAATTTAGGTATGGAGTTGAACATGGACAATAACCTTGTTGCGGTTTTTGTTGAACCTAATAAATTTTTGCTTTTTGGATTTATTGTTAATGTGGTGCTATAATTTTCAAAATATGAAAGCTTCTAACAGTACTCTGCTATAGCCAAAAGAATCTAAGTAATCTGCTGTTTTATAACTGCAGATGTCTTTTGATGTGTAAACATTTTTGGGCGCGATATGAATTGTCCCATGTAATATTCGCCTAAGTATTTTGTTTATTTTGTTCATGTTGGTTCTATGCATATCGGAGTTCTAAGTGCGATTTCGCTTGGTATGCGTGTATAGAAACTCGTGATTGACTGTTTTCTGATATGAGACGCTCATCATTGATTTGTACTTTTTCTCGAATTTTGACAGTACACAGATTTCTCAGTACGATTTTCACATTAAACCTATGAATTACAAAAACAAAATTCATGTAAAATGCATGTGTGGCTGTATGTTTGTCGAGCTGCTACGACCTGTTAGTTGGACCATGGTCCTTTCATTATTTGGCTTGCTGTTATTCGCATTTTATTATCCGGTAAGTGTGCGTAAGCACGACGAATGCTCTCAATCGGCAAACAAACAAGCAAACACACAAACTGCACTTAGGATAAATATACACAGTTTTTACAAAAAGAAAACCTCATAAAACCAAATAAAATAAAATAAAATAAAATAAAATAAAATAACATAAAGTAAAATAAAACAACATAAGATGAAATGAACTGAAATAAAATAAAACCAAATAAATTAAATAAAATAACATAAAGTAAAATAAAACCACATAAGATGAAATGAACTGAAATAAAATAAAACCAAATAAAATAAAATTAAATAAAATAACATAAAGTAAAATAAAACAACATAAGATGAATTGAACTGAAATAAAATAAAACCAAATAAAATAAAATAAAATAAAATAAAATAAAATAGAATAAAATAAAGTAAAATAAAATATAATAAAGTAAAATAAAATAATATAAACTAAAATAAAATAAAGAAAAATATAAGAACATAAAAAATAAATAAAATAAAAAAAATTAAAAAAATGAAATACAATAACACAAAATAAAATAAAATAAAATACACAAAAGTAAAATAAAATAAAATATGATGAAATAAAATAAATTTAAATAAAATAAACTAAAATCAAACTAAATTAAATTAAAATAATAAAATAAAGTAAAAAAAATAAATTTTATAAAATAAACTAAACTATAATATAGTAAAACAAAATAATATAAACTAAAATAAGATAAAATAAAATATAAAAAAATAAAGAAATTAAAATAAAATAAAACATAATAATATAAAATAAATTAAAATAAACTAAAATCAAATTAAATTAAATTAACAAAATTAAACAAAGTAAAAAAATAAGATTTAATAAAATAAACCAAAATATAATAAAGTAAAATAAAATAATATAAACTAAAATAAGATAAAATAAAATATAGAAAAATAAAAAATAAATAAATTAAAATAAAATAAACTAAAATCAAATTAAATTAAATTAAATCAAATAAACAATAATAAAATAAAATAAAGTAAAAAAAGAAATAAGATTAAATAAACTAAAACATAATAAAGTAAAATAAAATAATATAAACTAAAATAAAATAAAATATAAAAAAATAAAAAATAAATAAAATAAAAAACAATGAATAAAGTCTAATAAAATAAAATAAAATATAATAGAGTAAAAGAAAATAAAATAAAATAAAATTAAATTAAATTAAATTAAATTAAATTAAATTAAATTAATTTTAATTAAATTAAATTGCATTAAATTAAATTAAATAAATTTTAAATAAATTAAATTACATTAAGTAAACTATAATAAAATAAAATCAAGTAAAAAAAGGAAATTAAATTTAATAAACTAAAATATAATAAAATAAAGTACAAAAAGGAAAATAAAATAAAGTGAAAAAAAAAAAAATTCATTTAAACGAAAAAAAGTAAATAAAATAAAAGATTTGCATGTACTTTTATTGGTACTCTCGCCTTGTTTTTCAATCAAATCAAATCTGGCTCTAATAAAGAGATCTCCAGTAAGAAACTATACAAAACCGACCCTACATAAAACATACCTAAACCACACCCACAAGCTTCTGCTGTAGTCGCTTCTTTCATCAAGCCAAAGTTGTATTAAAACAATTTTAGTACTTCCATTGAGAAACGTTTATACGAGCTATAAATGCTACTTGCTCATTTACAACAACAAATATATTAAAGTGACCTAAATTTTTTGACAAACACAACCATTAGTTTGAACTTTAATTTCTCTTCACATAAAAATAAAATATTCAATTTACTCGAACAGAAGCCTAGTGTGTCTTGTTCGCTTAAAGTGATTTTTTATTTTTCTTTCCAGTTTTGCTTTTTGGAGCAACGAATTGGCAACGACCTTGGCAAAGTGTCAAATAGATACTATCTAGTGTAGATTTTTATTGTTATTGCATATAACTACTTAAGTGTGCAAGTGATTTGTATTCATGTACTCCTAGAATAAATACTCAAAAAGCAATAAAACTGTTAGCTTTTGAGTGTTTAGAAAAACTGTTTCTATAACAATGACAAAAGAAATGGATTTTTTTTGGGTCAAAAGGAAGATAAGAGGCAAATAAAAACTTTTTGTTATTAAATTTTTAATTTTTTTCCATTCCATTTAATAATCCATGTAGATATGTATACATAAATGTATGTAAGTTCTTTATCTATAGCTCGTCTAAGCCATTTATCACCTCTAACATATCATATTTCCAAGTACAAGCGCAACAAGCTACCAATTCATGCATTTTTATCTCGTCTTTTTTGTGCGGTGATTATGTATGCACTTTGCGGTTTCCCACAGAAAACAAATTGCGTATCGATTTCGTTCCCTACATCACTAGGTACTTGTGTGTTTGTGTATTTATACACCTGAACATGTGTAGTTATTAACAAATATAGCTTTATATATCTTATTGAATAACTTTAGTGAACTCGAGTTGTGGAATGCTTTAATTCATTCATTTTACCAGAGCCGTAATGACCTATGAATGGCCGTTGAATCTCTAATGACTCTGGACACTCAGAGCTATTCTCCAAAGCTTCAATTGTTTTTAAATGTAAATCTGATCCTTCTCAGACTAGTTTTGCTTCGACCAGAAAACGTTAGTTCTAAGGTATTATTTTTTTCGTTCCACTTAAATGTTGAATAATGAACTAGTTGAGGACTATTGCCACTAGTACAGGGTGGCTAGTGAAAGCCGCTACCAAAAAAAAAATTAAATAACTTTTTTTCTATTTAATGAATCTGGTTAATTTTTTTTTATTTTGCAGATTGACTTTTACATTTAACAAAAATGGATAACTGGGACACTGAAACAAGAATTTGGATTGTCCGCCGCTATCACGCACTGGAGTCCGTAGTTTCGGTTCAAAGAGAGTATAGGCGCACGTTTGGCGCCAATCCTCCGAGCAGATGGACCATAATAAGACTTGTAAACAATTTTGCCGAGCATGGGACAGTCAACAGAAGACCTTACCATCGAAACCCTTCAGTTCGAACGGAGGAAACAATCGCTGCTGTAGCTGCTGCCATACAAAACAATCCACGTGTTTCGACAAGAAGCTTATCTGCTCAAATGGGTGTAAGCAGACAGTCATTACAGTCAATTATGCACAAATATTTGGACTTATTCCCATATAAAATTCAAATGGCCAACAAACTGAACGCTGCAGACTTGCCGATTCGCTTGGAATTTTGCCAGAAGATGCTTCAAATGGTGGAAGAGGATGGAAACATGTTGAACTGTCTTTTCATGTCTGACGAGGCCCATTTCGATTTAAACGGCAACATAAACAAACAAAATTGTCGAATATAGAGTGCTTCCAACCCACAGATACTCCATGAGACGGAATTGCATCCACTTCGTGTCACAGTGTGGTGTGCAGTTTCATCACGCTGCATTGTGGGGCCCTACTTCTTCGAAGAAAACGGTCACACCGTTACGGTTACTGGAGACCGTTACTTGAGCATGTTGAGAGAGCTTTTCTATCCAGAATTACGCCGAAAGAGAATTTCTTTCAACTCTGTGTGGTTTCAGCAAGATGGTGCAGCTCCTCATATAGCCCAACCTGTTATGACAGAATTGCGACGAAAATTTCCCAATAAGCTGATATCCGGAAACTCCACATTCCGTTGGCCACCCAGGTCGCCTGACCTTACTGCACCTGACTTTTTCTTGTGGGGTTATTGCAAACAGGAAGTCTTCAAAGCAAAACCAACAAATTTGAATGAACTAAGGCAATCCATTCGAGAAACAATTGCGACTATTCCTGTCTCAACTCTCCAAGCAGTAATGAACAACTTTTTGGTAAGATGCCGCACATGCATCGACGAGCAGAGGGGGCATTTAAATTCCATTATTTTTAAAACTAATTAAGCTATATTTAATTAAATTTAATGAGCTTTAACATGAATAAAAGAAAAATGAATTCCATACACTGAAAAAAAAATTATTTGAGTTTCTTAATGTAGCAAAATTCATCAGCCACCCTGTACATGCCAACTCTAGGAGTGCTATAAGCATGTAACTTTAAAAAAAAATATAAGCGCAATTGCTTTTTTTGTTATTACTTTTAATTTTCTTTTATTTATATTGTTTTTATATTACTTTATTTTTTTTTATTTTATTTAAATTTTTTTCCTTTAATTTATTTTATATTATTTTATTTTGTTTTATTCTATTTATTTTTTTTATGCTATTTTATTTTATTTTATTTTATTTTATATTATTTTATTTTATTTTATTTTATTTTTATTTATGTTATTTTATTTTTTTATTTTATTTTATTTTATTTTTTTATTTTTTTTATTTTATTTTATTTTAATTTTATTTTATTTTACTTTATTTTATTTTATTTTATTTTGTTTTATTTTATTTTCTTTTATTTTATTTTAATTTATATTTTATTTTATTTTATTTGTTTATTTTTTTTATTTGATTTTATTTGTTTATTTTTTTAATTTTATTTTATTTTATTTTACTTTATTTTATTTTATTTTATTTCATGTTATTTTATTTTATTTTGTTTTATTTTATCTTATTTAATTTTATTTATTTTTTTTTATTTTATCTATTTTCATTTATTTTATTTTATTTTATATTATTTTATTTTATTTTGTATTATTTTATTTTATTTTATTTTATGTTATTTTATTTTATTTTATTGTATTTTATTGTATTTTATTGCATTTTATTTTATTTTATGTTATTTTATTTTATTTTATTTTATTTTATTTTATTTTATTTTATTTTATTGTATTTTATTTTATTACAATTTAACTTATTTAATCTGCATCACAAACTTCTGAATTACATTTTTAAATAAATAAATTCTAACCAGACATACATACGAATTAGAATTACTTACACGATACCAAAGCAATTTTGTTAAACATATTTCTCTTTCCGTTTTCATTGCAGGTAAGCACCAGACTATCCATGAGTAACCTAATACGATATTCGTAACTTCGACGTTTTACGAGTGAGTCATATCCACATGTGCAAATTTAGTACTAAGCATTTTCTACATGCCATTCATATCCAGTAATTCGCCACTCAACAAAAGCATATTAAAGTTGTAGTAATGTACGTACATATCTATGATTACATACGTGCAAGGGGGCCCAACAAAGATTCGCGTAATTTACACAGATTAAAAAGAGTTTAGATTCCACATGTTTAAGTCAGTCGTCGGTGCAAAGAGGTGGTTCAATATGTGAATGTACATATTAACTTCTTAAAGAATTGTTGCTGGTAGTACTGCGCTTGCCTTTATTACAAACTTCACATATACTTAGTATACCTTATCTCTTATCTTAGGGACTATGTTTTAGATATTTTAAAGTATTAATATTAGCAATAACTTCAATGTAAGTCTATAACAATCCTGAAAAAATTCGATTAGTTCAGGATGAATCCGGGACGAGTCTCTGGGAGCAGTTTCGAAAAATGACGAATAGAAAAAGGCCAGTATTTCATTGAAGCGCACTTTTGTTAGTCGCCTTAAAAACTTGATATTAGTTAATTTTTTATTGTAAACAATGATTGGCAATAATTATTTCGCTACCGGAAAGTTTTATATCAGCTGAGAATGCAACGTAATTACGTGCACTTGTATGTAGATTTCATTAAAAAAAATTACGCATCAGAAAAATCACGAGGGCGACTAATATTCATAAAAATTGCTTGAAATAAGTTATTTTTTATTCTACTAAATTAGTTAGTTATGTGCAGTTAAAAAAATAAAATGATACTATAGGAAGCTTGATATGCTTGATACCGCCTTAAATTACTTAATTTTTCGACCAAGGGTTTGTCCAAATCGACGTTGAGAATGTGTTTGGAAGAAGTCTCTCCATCGAAAAGTTTCTAAAACTTAGTTGAGTATTCCATAAACTTTTTTAAGTTCATTACTGAACTATTTAAATTGATAAAGTCGAGCCTTGTAGGTTATCTGGTCTTACTTATGCTGCTTCTACAAGAAGATATTCAGAATTGACTGTTCCACCTTAAGGAATTTTTGCAAAAACAAGTAATGTTGAAGCTACGGCGAAGCTAATTCGTGAATATTTTATAAAACAAAAGTATTACTCTCAGTAAAACTCGCGAGTTGAAAGAGACACTCCTCCTGTGGTGAACGAACCAAGTGCGAATTGATGGTTTACTGCTTCTCAGCATTCCCTTCTCTTTGTTTCACGTTTTTTCAATGAATTAGGCTAATGAGCTTAAACTTGCTGCTTGAGTATATCCAAAAATATCCGAATAAAAAGAACCAGCTACACAACAACTAAATATGGAAACTACCACTATTCCACTCAGGGTCACTGCAATTGTGCAAACAAAAACAAAGAAAAAACCCGCAAAATATCAATTGTAATATTGGTCATTAAAAAGCAAAAAAAAAAAACTTAACCAACAACTGAGAAGAAGAACAAAGTAGACATGCAACAACTGAAAAGAAACTCAAATCTAAAAGTAATACAAATTATAAAAACACATTAAATAGCAAACAAAAGCAACATTATATAGCAACACAAAAACTAAAAAAACATACACAAAGATACAAGTAATAGAAATAATCGAGACACATTAAGCAAAAAAGTAGCTGTCCACCAGCTTATATGCACTTAACAAATAAAAATTCAGCAGTGATGTTTCCAATGATTGTTCATGAAAAAGTTTGGACATATTTATGTATTATCGCTTTTTTATACCAGCAATTTTTTGTTGTTGTTGATTTACGGCCTGTAAATGAAACGAGCTCAAGGCCAAAAATACTAATTTTTCACTTTTTGAATTTTTATGAAAACTAGAGTTCGCCCAGTGGTTGAAATTCAACCAATAAACTTTATTTTATTTTATTTTATTTTTTTGCTGTTTTATCCCCCTTTTTTTTTCCTTTCTATGTCGTTCCTTTCCTCTAACATATTTTTATTTTCCTTGATTTCTTTTTTTACTCTTTTATTTTATTTTTTACTTTCCTCAAACTTCTTTTCCTTACCCTTCCCTTCCTTTTATTTTCTTTCTTTCCCCTACGTTTTCTTACCTTTCCTTTAATTCCCTTTCCCTTCCCTTCCTTTCATTTCCTTACCATTCCTATCTTTCCTTTAATTTTCCTTCCTTTCCTATCCTTTCCATTCCCTTCCCTTTCCTTCCTTTCCTTTTCCTTTTCTTTCCTTTCTTTCCTTTAATTTTCCTTCCTTTCAATTCTTTTCCTTTCCTCTATTTTCCTTTAATTTTATTCGGTGTTTAATACTCTTTATGAGTAATCATTTATTTTATTTTTGTAAACCCTGTTTGTAGGTATCAGCAATGAAATTTACATACATACTTGCTCATATTTTACATTGCTTGCTTAATGTATCCAACAAAGCAACTTTTCGTGCTCTCAGGAGAGCAGCTGACACTGGGCATCGTAGCCAGTAATCGATACAATAACAACAACTAAAGCAAAAATGCATGACACAACAGAGTATCTATAGTGCGAATACTTATTTTTCATTGGTCCACTACCAACTCTTCGCACTCACAGTGAGAGCCGACCACACGAATAACACAAAAACATGCATGGCAAGTCTACTCACACTACTACGGCGCTTAATTTTTTCCTACAAAGCAGCTCCTCGGCCATGCTCACGATTCAGCATAGTACACAAAAAGCAAGTGTGAATAAGTGAATGTGTAGTGGTGTGACTTTTATGTTAAATTTTTTATATTAAAATGATTTTTAAAATTTTTTTTATTTACGGATAAAAGTACACCTCAAAATTTCCTATCTATACATATATAATTTGTATACCTTAGAATTATAGTTTAGCAGAAAACGGTTCTACATTGCATTCATCTTGTCTATTTATATATAAGATTATTATTGCTTTTTATTTATTAATAATCATTTTAATTAGTTATTAAAAGATTTTTAATTGAATAGAGTAGGAAAAATGTTTAGAGACAACCGCCATAGCTTTTCTTATAGATCCATTTCGGAAGCTGCTAGGCTTCTTCATCAGAGAAATTTTGGCACGTATTGCTAACCATTAAGTTCTATTCTTCTTTACCATATGCATGAACCACTTCCGCAATTTGACAGTTAGTAGTGTGATCATGATGGATTTTTTTGACAGATCTGTTTTATCGAAATAGCTATACGCTTGTCCACCCGCTGTATGTGGTAGTTGTAACTTTGCTAAAAATTTATTTCAAGTTTTATTCACTTTATTTATTTTTTTTTTATGACACCTTTTCGGTATTGAATATTTGTATCAAAAGTTTATTGCTTATAACGAATGAGATTTTTTTTAAATTCGCGGCAGCTTTATTTAATTGTTGTTGACGAGATCATCTAACGAAATGGCATTGCTCAAACCATTTTAAGTAGAACGATAGATGACTGGACATTATTACAATAATTAATAACAAATTAAAAGTAACTACAGTGAAACCTCCCTTGGGCGGACACTAAACGGCAGTAAATTTGTGTCCGCCCGACAAAGGTGTCCGCATAAGAGAATGGGTAGGTATTTTATAAATCTTTTAATGCTCACCATTTTTTCATTTAAATAAAATATACTTATATAACATTGATCAAACAAGATCACTTAAAAAACTGGAAAATTGTCGATTGTTGTTTGACGTAAATTTTTTGGTTTTTTTTTTTTAAAGAAAACTATTTTGCATATGATTCTTCAATTTTTGCAACAATTCGAACGCAATAAGGTCTTCGCTGCAGAATCTTTTCAAATTAGAAACAGCCGTCAAAGCACTTTCACCGCAAATGTACCGAAAAATTATGTTATGTCTAATAAGCCATTTTTGTAGCCAGCCACAAAATCATTTACACCGAGTTTTAAAGCGATTTCTTTAACCTTTTTTTGTATTATTGGCCCCGATATGGGAATATTTTGGCTTCGCGCCTTGTAAAACTACTCGAAACACATTTCGTCAATTTTTTTCCATCTACTTTCATGAAATACCTTTTACTTTCAACATTGCTTCCAGACATCCAATTCGCTCGAATATCTTCTTTATTTCTAACAATGAGCGCGGCCTGGGTTTTCCCAATTTTAAACCTGATAACAGAAATCGGTTTAATTTTCTCTAAACGATACATACATAACTAAGTCCATTTTTATTCGCTAGAAAATGATTTAACACACGGAAAATAAATTTAAGTTACATATGTTTCACGATTAGTTTTTATCTTTTAAGCTCAGGTTTGACCTCGCCATTGTTTACATTTTGCACTATCACTCAACATAATTCACTGAACAAAACAAACTAGGCATAAAAATATTTTAAAGAGACACGGGAGTCCCTTTTTTCATTTATATACATAGTATGAACACAACCAATACGACGCTTTTAAACGTCTTTATAAATGTACCGAACATTTCGTTGTCCGTCTGTTGTTTGATTTGTTATGAAATGAGATCTCTTTGTCCGTTGAAAAGAGGCACGCGTCCGTAGAGGTTTTTAGTTCACTTTTATAGCAAATGACTGTCCGCGTCCGTCCAAGAGAGAGCACGCCTAAGGAAGTCCGCCCAAAGGAGGTGTCCGTCTAATAGAGGTGTCCGTTAGAAGAGGGTTCTCTGTATATATACGACTGCATACATATTAAGAGCGTGTATTAGTAAAAGAAATTTCTATCGAAAAAAGGTGTGAGTACCAAGTAATCGTGAAATTTGATATGTGAGCATGTATATCCTGCACATAAATTTAATTAAATTACTAAATTATTATTACTGTTTTATGTTACTACTACTTTAAAATTTATTTAATTTCATTTTCATTTTATTTATTTTATTTTGTTTTCTTTTATTTTATGTTATTTTCTTTTATTTTTTTATCTTATTTTATTTTAGTTTTTTTTATTTTATTTTTTATTCTATTCTATTTCATTTTATGTTTATTATATTTAATTTTAGGTTTTTTATTTTTTTATTATGTTTTACTTATTTTTTCTTTGTTTACTTTGTTTTATTTTATTTCACTTTGGCTCATTTTATTTGATAAATTTTATTTTATTTTTTTTTTATTTTACTTGATTTTATTTTATTTTGTTTTCTTTTATTTTATGTTATTTTCTTTTATTTTATTTTAGTTTTTTTATTTAATTTTTATTTTTTTTATTCTATTCTATTTTATTTTATGTTTATTATATTTAATTTTATGTTATTTTATTTTATATTTTTAATTTTTTTTTATTATATTTATTATTTATTTTACTTTCTTTTACTTGATTTTATTTTATTTTGTTTATGAAAACTATTATTGTTTTTATTTTTTTTAATGATAATTTTCAGTTAATTAATAAAAGTTTTTTTGATTGAATATAGTAGGAAAAATGTTTAGAGACAACCGCCATAGCTTTTCCTATAGATCCATTCCGGAAGCTGCTAGACTTCTTCATCAGAGAAATTTTGCCTCGCTGTGCTAATCATTAAGCTAACAGAGCCCTTTTTTTTTGTGTCAAATAAATTCATATTTTATTTTATTAGTTTTATGTTATTTTACTTTTACTTCTTATTTTAGTTTACTTTATTTTATTTTGTTTTATCTCACTTAATTCAGTTTAAATTTCAAATTCAAACTTCTCTTTTGTGTAGAGCTTGTTCAGTATTTTCTCCGATGAACAAAATTCATTTTTTCTTTGAAATTGTATGGAAGAAATTATGTTTTAAAATATATATATTTCTCGAATAAAGCCATTTTCAACGTTGGGTCTATTACTTTTGCCACCGCTGTGTCATTAATAAACAAGCAGAATTAAAGATTTACCGAAACTTTTTCCCAATAGTTTTGAAAACTTTAAATTAGTTTTACGTAATATCTATTACACAGTGCTACAGTGATTTTAAAGCGACCTAGTAGAGGTTGTTCATATGGTAGAATGATACACGAAACCATGTTCAAAAAATTTTTAACACCCCCAAAATCTCTTTTTAAAGTCAGTAAAGTTTTCAGTTTTTTTCGTGTTAAAAAATTCATTAAAAAACTAATTTTTAAATCGATTTAAAAATTCTCAACGGTTTTGGATAGCTGAATGTTGACACTTTCGAAATATATATAGTGTTTTTTTCATTTGAAAAGATTAAGACGTGTTTTATACGCGAGAAGTTGAATTTTTTGGAAACTTTCCCGCTTTTCCGATTTTGACATCATTTTTATTGGCACTAATTGGGAATGAATGATAATTTTTGGATACATATCATCGACAGGCTATCACTAGCTAAATATTTCAATTCCTTTTTTTTTGCAATAGACTTCAAGTTTTCGGTTTTTTGACTTCAAAAAAAGATTTTGGGGGTGTTAAACATTTTTTTAACATGGTTTCGTGTATCATTCCACTAGATTACCAATCTATACGAGGTCGCTTTATAAGTATATTCAATTTTTTTTTTGTAGCACTGTGTTATTTATAATATTCGGTTTCAACTTTTATGGTCACTACTGTGTACAGCGAGGATAAGGTATTACTGTGCGGTAAAAAGGATTTTCAAACTTAAGTTGGACATCTAGCAATATATCGGCGAAAATTAAATTCAATGCTATAGAGTGGTTTTTGAGTGATGTACGAACAAACGTACAAAAATTTGTAAAGCCTTTGTTTTATAAATAATAAAATTTTAACAGGTCATATTCATATATATCACAGATATTCAAGGAAATTTGACAGGAAAATTAATAGAATTGGTCGTTATTGAGCCCAAAGCTACAGTTTTTAAAATGTTTGCCTGTCTGTCCGTATGTTTGTTCGCACATCACTCAAAAACTGCCGAAGGGAGTTGAATGCAATTTTCAGGTTTGCAATACTAGACGTTTACCTTAAGATTGAAGATATCCCTTATTCCGATAACTCAACCGGTTTAAGAGCTATCAACCAATATGTGGACCTGGGTGACAGAAAATGTTGTTCTACTGCAATAGTTTTTTTTGCTTTCTTCAACCCTCTAAAAATAACTTTAAAAACAATTTCCCCTGAAATCTTTGCCACATTTTTCCAAACAGTTAAACAATGTATCTAAAATCATGAGTATTTAGATCATCCGCTCTTACTAAACTACTTAAATTGCTCTAATTACTTTTAATTAAGTAACTTGTCGACTACCAAGGAAATAATATTGTCAATGTCTCTTCTTCACTCGTTTCAAACAACTGTTGCAATAGTTTTCTATAATCTTGAGAAAATTGTTGGCGGTACTCAGTGAACCCAGTTAATTTTTATAGATATACCCACGCACAGACATATGTGAATGTATGTATGATGCAATTAAAACTGTTAGACTATTCGACCCAGATTTATAACAACGCATATTTTTCAACATCAACAGCTCTGAGCTGTAATTACTCTGCTTGCGAGCCGTCGTCGTCAAACAGCTGCCAAGGAAAAATCCTTCAAAGTTTCTTTTATGAATTGTTTTTGGTACACATACTCACATATAATATGTACAATGGACATATTCACAAGTAGTAAGTAAATACCCAACAGGGAAAACGAGTTTGAAAACTATTGCAAGAAAAGGTTAAGGCAAAATCAAGCGAACCAGAGGATCACAATAAAAGATCATTCAACGCTTACAGGTAGCCGCAAACAACCACGTAGGACACGACGACATCCGACTACACACAAAAAGTTCAGTCAATCAAGTTGATCGTTTGCTAGCCCTATTCGGTCTTAAATATTTCAATAAGTGATAGGATGTCAAAGAAATAGGAGCAGGTTTGAGAAAAAGGTTGTATATTTCGGCTGCACCTCAAATCTATTTGATCAGAGAAAATTACACAAGCCTTTCATCTTCCGTTTTCAATCCTTCCAAAACGCACAAAGAGTTAATACCTCATATCAGGCCGCTTTTCTTAGGATAGCCAACATCGAATCTATCTATAATGTCAAACCTTACATCTAAGATATAAACAGTTGTATATCTATCGATAGATCTGCTCAATCTTCGTTATCATCAATCAAAACAATTTAAAAAAAAGCTAATTATAGGATGGAAAAATCAGTTTAAAAGTGACACCACTACAAATGCCAAATATGTACTCACACTATAAAGCCGTTGTTGAGTGAGTACACATCATGCATGCAGGCTTGAGTTGTTGTTATTGTCATACGATACCCAGTGTGATCGGCTCTCACTGAAATTACAAAGAGTTGCTTTTGTTGTTGAGATATTAAGCAACCCAGCGGCGAAAATTCACATTACAAAATGCAATACTCCTCCAACACTTTGCAGACAGTTTCCCTGTAAGAATCAGTTACAACCAATATTACTTTTCCATAAGCAAGTCCGTTTTTTAGACAAAGCCGATTACATACCTCTTTACTAGTAATGGCAAAGACGAACTTTCACGAAGTTTAAACACTTTACGAAGCCGAAATTATAGAAATTATTTCATTACATTTCAGCATACAATGTAATAGATGGTAATAAAGTACTTGTAAGGGTCTCGTAATGCATTATGTGGAAGGACTGCAAACTCACTCCGCCGCTGGGAAGCAATGTGAAATATAGCAAATATGTAACCTTCATTGATGATAGGAATAAAATGAGATAAAATAAAATAGAATAAAATAAAATAAAATGGAAAAAAATAAAATAAAATAAAATGGAATAAAATAAAACAAAACAAAATAAATAAAATAAAATAAAACAAAATAAAATGAAATAAAATAGAACAAAATAAAATAAAATGGAAAAAAATAAAATAAAATAAAATAAAATAAAACAAAATAAATAAAATAAAATAAAACAAAATAAAATGAAATAAAATAGAACAAAATAAAATAAAGGGGTCTATCAGCTATTCCGACGGAGCTGCCCACGGGAGAAATGTAATAGATCATGAGAGAATTCAATCGATTTAATCGGAATTTGCAAGTGAATTTCGATAAAGTCGATAGAGATCACAAAACTCTATTACAATTATTTCCCGCCGGCAGTTCCGTCAGAATAGCTGATAGACCCCAAAATAATATAAAATAAAGTAAAATAAAGTCAAATGAAATCAAATCAAATAAAATAAAGTAAAATAAAAAACAAACTGTATTGTTAGGTGTAATTAAATGGTAAATCAATAAAAGTAAAGAAATTTAAGAAAACAGGAGAAATGAATGAAATAATTCAATGTTTAAATTAATGTAGAAAAAAAAAGAAAACGAAGAAAATGAAAATTTATTAAAGAAAAGGAACAGAGGAGGGAAAAGAGAAAGAGGGCGAATGAAAGGAACAGCAAATAAATAAAATAAAGTTTTGTGGTTGAATTTCAACCAATGGGCGATATAAGGTTCGTGATCAGAGCTAGCTAAATTGAAAAATTGTCTTGCAGAAAATGCGATAGATTTCAAGATTTCGTGGAAGAATCCCCAATTTGAGAAAAAGTTCTCTAGATCTGCCACTTAAGTGGTAGAAGTGCAAACACTGCCTATTAAAGCATCAAAATATCGATGTGCTTCTCGATATCTAATACTAAAAATATCCATAAATTGCGACACTTCTAAGTGTGACAGGTAATAAAAATTTGTAGTATTTAAATAATGGAAGTACTCCTCTTCAACAACAATTATCGATATTTTCCAGAAATAAATTTTATAAGTGAATTATAGCAGGCATTAAGGAAAAGCGCAAATCACAATAAAATCGTTCGCTTACCTTTTATTTAAACTTTTCTTGCAATAATTTTCATACTACTTTCCATATAAGAAAATTGTAATGTATTCCCTAGTTTCCCACTGGGAAGAAAATTTACAAAAAAACTGCAATTATTATGGATTACGTGTATGTATGAATTCAGCAAACTATTCAAACATCAAAACAAAAAGACCCATACCTAGAACAAGACTTTGTGATTCTGCAAGCCAAGCAAGTCGATCTTTTGTCGATGAGATGAGTTTCAATGTGTGTTGGGGGAAGCAAATCGTGACGGAAACAAATTATTAGCAACGCCTACGGATTGTTTGCAGAATGCAAAAAAAAACTCAAGCTAAACAAAGGATATTTTTGCGGCTTTTGTGAGCGGAGCAGTAATTCATCATTGAAGTGAAGGCATTGTTGATTTGGTAGAAAAAATTAACAAAGAAATAAAAATAATAAAATTTGCTCAACCACAGAAATTTTTGCTAAAATAAATCTAGGATAATTGAACAAGGGTTGCCACAGTGTGTACTCTACTCTATTTCCTACCAGAATTATTATCCTTCCATTGATGCGCTCTGCTCTTAAATTAACGATCACATTGTCAACGACTATATCGTCGGCCTGGAACACTAAGATGAACCTGATAACTAACCGATATACAACCGCTGTTAACTAAAAGGTACAACGCCACAACAAAATCATGCAAGGTCTGCAGAGTCTCCAACGCGCCCACAAAGAGCCCATATTTCGCTTGTCAACTCCCTTCTGATGAGTTAGTGGCCAAAATAACAGTTTTTTAGAATTTCGTCTGTTTGTCTGTAAATTTGCTCGCGCATCACTCTAAAACTGCTTTATGAAATTGAAAGCAATTCTCATCACTGTATTTCCAAGTCTTCAAATTAAAGTATAAGAAGTATTTTAACGCACGATAATATTTTATTCCCGCTGTATACAGTGGTGGCCGTAAATGTTGGCTAATTGTAGTTTTATACGTACAGTAAAATTGGAACAGGCCAATGTCTCGTCCTAATAGATATTAAAAGTAGAAAAGAAATATGCGGAAGCACAAAAGCCTGCTTAACAAGTCATTCTTAGTATTGCTCATAACTTTTTAGAATCATTATTGCTATTACATACATGAATTTCTTTTGTTTTATGTTCACGCCACGGTTCTTACGCCGTTATGCCATAAAAGGAATTGACAACAATTTCGCATGAATAAGCGTATTGCCATTCCTAATAGCGCCAGCCCACAACAACAATGGTCATTGCACCGAATGACGCACGCAAAAGAAAATACGAAAATGTGGCATGCCGTCCATCGCATGTAAGCTTAGAAAAGGGTCTCCTCTATAAACCATACGAACATATGGCCTTTTCACTTTTGCGTTCTCAATAAAAGCCATAAATAAACGTAAATGTTTGTATTTCCTTTGGTAAGGTTGCCTTTGCCGTTGTTCGCCAGCCACATTTCACTTTGGCCATGACCATTTTTGTGGCATTACTGAATGAGTTTTTTGTAAGAATACATACTTCAGGCAAGAGTATACTTGAATACACTTAATGGACTTGCCGCCTTTCCAGTTTCACACATGATTGTATTGCATTGTAACACACACAGAGAGACCTACATTCCCATTCCGAGTCATGCACAATGTGTCCATTTGATTGTCTGTGTCCAGTGGAGCATATTTAACAATAATGTGGAAGTAATGTTGCTGTTTGGATTTAGGGAAGCATATTTCATATAAATTTGGAATAAGTGATGATAGATGTCTGGCTGCATGCGCTTTTCATTGCTTCACACGCCAAACCGACCCAAATTTCTAACGTTTCTCTATAGTCTCATCCTGTGGTGATAGCTCGCATTCTTGGCTTTGCATGATTCAGACGATAAATGTTGGGTTTATGACTGACTAGCGATGCCCAAAGATATAGTTTATGCTTTGCAATCCCAAATCGGGGGTTTTCACAACGAAAATGAGGAAGCCAATCCCGCGCAATGCCTCAGAGCCAACAGTGCTCGCCCCCAATTAATACATACAAGGTGTAAAGGTGCTTCGCACTCCCCGTTCTATATAGAACAAATAATTATAATAAAAGCAAATAATATTAATCAAAAGTTGTCCACTATGCAACATGTGCTCCGCATCCCCCTTTCTACTCTCTGAACAAATAATAAAATAATATACAATAAATTAACTTAAAAAAAACTACTCGCCCTCCATAAAGCTTAGACATTCATATTTTATTATGTTTTATTTTATTTCATTACATTTTCTTATTTTATTTTATTTTATTTTACTTTAATTTATATTATTTTTTTTTAATATTTTATTATATTTCATTTGTTTTGCTTTATTTTCTTTCATTTTATTATTTTTTTTTTATTTTTATATTATTTTGCTTTATTTTATTTTTTTTTTTATTTCATTAGATTTTATTTTATTTTATTTCATTTTATTATGTTTTATTTTATTTTATTTTGTTTTATTTTTTTTTATTTTATTACATTTTCTTTATTTTATTTGATTTTAATTTTTAATATTTTGTTTTATTTTATTTCATTTTACTGGCCCTTAATCATAGTCGTTACTTAACACGCGTTTTAATTAAAAACTTTACTTAACTTAAAAATACATTTAAAATGTAGGTCAAGCATAGTCATAATAAATAAAGATTTTAGCTAAAATGAAATGTAACAAGGTCCCCTTATGAAAAAAATTTAATTGGTTGGTGGTATGAAGAAATTGTTTATGTTTTGTAAGGTCACCCTGTGTCAACTATTTTATTCACAAACCATAGTATGCTATAGTATGGTATGGTATATGTCTTGGAGTCAGCAATGTCACGGGCACAACCATAGACATATACTGTGATTTTAAAATGTTAAAATTACGTTTTCGTCATTTTAAAATCTAACAACTCCGTCTTAGACCTAAAAAGTATTTCAAGTTGACTATGACAGACATGAAATGATGGTTATTTTAGAATCATGTTTAAGTAGATAACACTATATTTTAAATTCTAAGAAATGTTCAAAATAGCAATTATTAATGTACTTGTTTTTCGTTTTTGTAATAAACAGATGATTAAAAAATCCCTGATGAAGACGCAAAAATTGCGTCGAAACGCGTAGGATGAAAAAATAAAAACGTTGTTTTAACCCCGTTCGAAAAGCTCCAATAAAAATATTATTAAAATTGTTACTTGGCCCAATATAAATAATCAATTAAACTATGTTTACGAGCCATTATGTTTTATTTTATCTTATTTCATTTTATTATGTTTTATATTATTTTATTTTAATTTATATTATTTTACCTTATTTTATTTTATTTAATTTTATTATGTTTTATTTTATTTTATTTTGTTCTATTTAATTAAAATTTTTTTTATTACATTTTTTTTCGATCTATTTTATTTTATTTTATTTTATTTTATTTTGTTCTATTTAATTAAAATTTTTTTATATTTTATTTTATTTTGTTTAATTTTATTTCACTGTATTTTGTTTTGTTTTGATCTATTTTATTTTATTTTATTTACCTTTATTTATAATAAAATTTAGAGCATCTTCAACAACTTAGTCATACTTCGCGCTATGTGTCTTTGTAAAATTTAAAAATCAAAATTTTTCAGAAACATATTGTTTACATTTATTTTTGTTATTATATTTGCACGTTAACCCTCCCTCTTCTCAAAAAGCTCAATGCACCGTCTGTTAATTCCTTGGAAGCAAATCGCTTTTAGATTCAACTTTTGTTTTGGTAGACAAAGCGCAATCTGCAACCTCATGCTAAACATTAGCTGCAAACAAAGAACCATTGCTATCTGGTTCAGCTGCAAAATAAACCAACGAACAGCTTGGAGTATCATAAATGATGTGCAACCAAATTCATATTTCTTCAGGCAAACAAAGACCCGACGCTCCTGTAATTGATTGAAGAAAAGCTTGATTGTTTATGCATCCCCACGCCAAATGTGCACTCACATACTTTTGAAGATATGTTCACACATTCTCATGTAGACCTTCATTCAAAAAAGGAAGTACAGCAAATGAGCTTCAATTTAGCCAAATGTGTGCGAGCTAAAAGCAGCTGGGGCATGCAACACAGGCACCGAGGGTATTGCAGACACATTGAGAACAATTATTGATGAGTTCCTACAGCTGAAGCACAAACTGCGACGTAGACTGTTGCTGCTAATGTGATAAACTGTCAGTGTGCTCATAATACTAACACGTCCAAACGTGTCTTGCAACAAAGTGTGAACTTTTAGCGATGAAGCAATACACAAAAAAGCTTATGAAGCGTAGAATGACGCACGTCATAAAAAGTAAACTTTGAAAATGCTGCGAACAAAAAAAGAATTCAACGAAGAAGGATGTAAAACAGTTGCATGCAACACTACGGCGTGCAGTAAAATACAACTCGCGAAATGGGGATTAAAATATCCCAGCAGTGAAACACCAAACTGATCAAAAAAGTTCACATTTTGAGAAATTACTGGAGTACCCAGAGTTATTAATTTAATGTTTCCAGCCCCAGAGCTCGAACCTATGACCTCTCCCATGCAAGTCGAGGCCTTATCCACCAAGACTAAAAGCATTTAATTTAATTTAATAATTAAAACTAAAATTTAACAATGATTTTTTGTGTTTATTTTGAACTAGTCTGAGACTGGTATATTTCAGACATTTGGCAGGTCATTGACTTGTTGAAAACATCAGTTGTTCACATAGAAAAAAGGCCTGCCTGACGAGTTGGGCTTGCTGTTTTGCTGCTTTCAAATAGGTGGGGCTGTTCATAATAAGTGGGTTGGATCGAAAATTGAAAAATTAAGTATTTTCGAAGTTCTGCGAAAGAAAACAAAAGAAAAATTTTTTTCCAAAAGTTATGCAAACTCAAAATTTCACTTTTCCTGTTTTGTAATGTTTATTTTTTTTTTAAATTTTCGGCAACTGTTGGAGGTAAAAATCAATTTTCTGACTTTAAAGAGGATACTAAAGTTATAAAAAAAGAAACATACATATTTAAAAATTTTTTTTTTTTGTATTATATTGCTGATATATCTACAGATATCCTGAATTTTCAGAAGGGGGTGTTTTTTGTTTTTCGTTTTTTTTCCAAAATATGAATTTTTAAATTTTTTCCAAAAAAAATTTGTTTAACCGAGTTAGTTAATAACCAAATTACACAAAATTTTTCTTCTGGAATGAAAGAAAGAATCTTAAATTTGTTTGTGCTTTTATATTTTTACATTTCACTAGTTTTAACTAATGGAATTCGACTAGAAAGTTAAAAAAAAAAGTTTAAAAATTTTTAAATTCATATTTAAAAAAAAAACCCGTTCTAAAAATTTCAAGCATATCTTCAGATATATCAGAGATATAATACACAAAAGTTTGAGTCCAAAATTGAATGGCAAACATAAATTTTTTGGATTTCGGAAAATCGAAATTTTTCTAAAATTGGAAACCTAAATTTTTTTTTTCAAGATAATTTTTTATACTTATAAGTATTTCCTTTGAAAGAGCCAACGTTTTTTTTTTAACTTCAGCAGTTTCCGAAATATTACAATGAACTTTACAAAACAGGAAAAAAATTTAATTTTGAATTTGCATAACTTTTGAAAAAACTTTTTTTAAGTTTGGGGTCATTTCCATATCAATTTCAGGGGTCGAATTACGTTATACGTTCCGTGATCGAAAGCGAATTTTTAAATCACAATAGCTCTAAACACGTAATTCGGAATGACGTCATACGTGAGTTATTCACTGGAAGTCGCCTTCAATCAATTTCAATTATGCGTTATTACTCTTTTAAAAAGTTGGAAAGTTTAAAAGTTGTTGTGACTTAAAAAACAGTTTACGATCACGGAACGTATGTCGTAATTCCGCCCAGGTCTTTTTTGGGACAATTTCAGTATAATAAGATTTCCGGATTAATTTATTATAATTGTAGTTGACGTAGTTTGATGTGGATTCTTTACCAGTTTATTATTATTTTAAATACTTTTAATTTTTTTGTATGGCATCGACAATATTTTTCATTGTTTTGGGATAATGTACCATGAGATAATTTCAAGATATATTTGGCATAATTCCATGGTTCCATAGCAGTAGCGATACCAGACGTTAAAAGATCTATTGTAGTAATACCCACCATTTATGTCATCCATTCTCCCTAAGCCAGCTCAACTTTGATACTTTTGAACATATATGCATAAGTAAATAAAGGGTGTTTTTTTAGGGGTATAGAACTTCGAATTGAAATAAAACACAAGAAAATCGTTTTAAGGTCCATCAATTTGGCTTTATTGGAAGGATAATTTTATGCCATTAATGTTTAAATATGATTTCGGGCATGTGGCCGCCGCGGCTGGCTCGAATAAAGCCAATTCTACAGGTCCAATTTTCAACCACTTTTTCGAGCATATGGGGCCGTATGTCGGCAATAACGCCACGAATGTTGGCTTCCAATTCCCCTAACGTTTCTGGTTTGTTGGTGTAGACTAGCGACTTCACATATCCCCAAAGAAAATAATCCAATGGTGTCAAATCACACGACCTTGGTGGCCAATTGACAGGTCCATTCCGCGAAATTATGCGCTCATCGAATGTTTCCTTCAATAAATCGATTGTGACGTGCGCTGTGTGGCATGTAGCGCCGTCTTGTTGGAACCACAACTCATCCACATTCATGCCATCCAATTCGGGAACAAAATAGTCGGTTATCATGGCTCTATACCGGTCTCCATTAACGGTAGCTGCCTCTCCAGCATTATTGCGGGAGAAGTATGGCCCAATGACTCCACCAGCCCATAGAGCACACCAAACAGTCAGTTTTTGTGGATGTAATGGCGTTTCAAGGGTCTCATGTGGATTCTCTTCACTCCAAATGCGGCAATTTTGCTTGTTGACGTAGCCATTCAACCAAAAATGAGCCTCATCACTGAACAAAATTTTGCGATGAAAATCAGCATCGAAATCAATCTCATTTTCGGCCCATACACCAAAATCACGACGCATTGCATGGTCTCGCGGCTTTAATTCTTGCACAAGCTGGATCTTGTAAGGTCGCAAGCCAAGATCTTTGCGCAAAATCTTCCATAAAGTTGATGGACAAAGCTCCAATTGCTGTGCACGGTGGCGAATCGATTCATTCGGGTCCTCTTCAACACTTTGCTCTACAGCGGCAATTGTTTCTTCGGTGCGCACTGTTCGACGTCTCTGCGGATGCGTATTATCACATAGAGTAAACGTAGTGCGAAAACGATCCATGGTTAACCGAATTAATTGCTCTGATGGACGATTATGTCGACCATAAAATGGACGGAGCTCACGGTAAACTTCGCGAACTGAACCATTATTTTCGAAATAAATTTGCACGATTTGCAAGCGTTGTTCTTTTGTCAACCTGTTCATGATGAAATGGCAAACCAAACTGAACATAAATGACATTAGAGTTGCCAGATTTGACCACAAAATGCCAGTTTTATCTCTATTCGAAAAACAAACCTGTAAAAAAAACACCCTGTATGTATTTATATATATATCTAAAAGTAAACCACATATGCATACTTGGAAGTAATAATAATAAAATCAATTTCACAAAATATATATAGGTTTCTAGAGGTGATCCAGATTGGTTCCTCTTTTTTACATACATTTTGACTTGCACCTAAGCCCTATTAATTATAGCAAACACACTCAGCACTATAAGTTCACTACGCCCGCTAAGTGTATATGAAATAGACATACATATAATATATATTATATACATATACATGAGATGCCAAGTACATGAGCTGCCAAGTCTCACAAGTAACCCCGAAGCCAAACCAACTAGCTGCAAACTACTTTACAACTAGTATATGCACCAAGCCCAACTAGTCAGCCAACTGTCATATTTCCATATAAGCAACTGGTATTTCTAACATGGCGATGTCCTACGAGATGTCAATTGTCAGATTTCGACCAGAATATAGCAGTCATCTACTACTCATGAAATACTAGTTTGTATATAGTGGAAATATACTAGTATCATACTGGTCGTAAAATACCAGTTTCACAGTAGTTCAAAATGGAAAGAAATGTACTAGTAAAATTGAAGTCTAATCATACCAGTATCATACTAGTTCGAAAAAGATAAAAGAATACTAGTCCAAATCTCGACGAAAACCTCCGCAGGGATTAAAATAAGAAAATGGACTCATCAATACATCATTTTCATTTTTCATTATTTTAGCTGTGAAACCCCCGATTTGGGATTGCAAAAGAAAAACTATATCTTTGGAATATTTCATAAGCTGATTGCGAATTAAAAAAGCATGCAATGCAAATGAAATAAACGAAAGAAATAATTACAGCTTATGTCGCTTAAACACATGCTATGAAAATTGTAGTCGTATACTAGTATGAAAAAATTATAGTTGGCTACTAGTATGTTTACTGACTAGTTGGATATTTCACTGCAGGGTAAACTTTTGATTGACTTGTTGCTCCGCTGCTAATTTCCGCAATAGAAACTAAACTAGGAGAGGATTTGCATAATTCCCTAGTCTCATTTAGTTGTAGTTGTTGTTTTAAATAAAACACACAAAGAGCTGCTGCGCTTACTACCCATAAAACTAATCCATTTCGTATTTTAATTGACGCACTGGGCTTGCCACTTTAGAACGGGACTGCGTTGTTGGCGACGATGTCATTGAACTGGCGCCTATTCGACAACTGAAAGTCATAATAAAAAACAACAGACCACCCACAACACGTTCATTTTATTTGTTTAAATCTATACCCAGCAGTGAAACAACAAACTAATGAGATACAATATTAATTTTCAAACTGCTCTCAAACTAGGCCGAACAAGACTAAATCTTTACCAACAAATATTAAATTTTTTTGGATTGGAAAGGGGCTATTGAAAAATCGCAGTGGAGCTTTTATTTTCATTTGAGGTTTCTGTGACCTCCTATCTAACTTGGTGGAAGGCATTTCAATTACTTCGACTTAACATTTACCACTAACATTTAACTATAACTTTGGTCTATTTTGAACTAGTTTGAGACTGTTATATTTTTTTCAGACAAATTTGATAATTGACTTCTTGATAGACTTCACCATACCAAAAGTACCAGTTCCTTTTGAAGAAAAAATTACAGTTTGCTGTTCATACTAGTTTTGAAAAAGTTTAGAATTAATTTCTTTAACTGCTGGGTAATACCATATAAAGTCAAGTAAATCCCACATTACCTCATATAAACTACTGTTCTCAATCATTTAAAAATATAACGAACGAATAAAGATGTAGCACAAATTTCAACCCATGTAAAGTGATAGAAAAGAAAATGAATAAAAAGAAAAACAAATCAATCTTTCGCTAACGCCTACATTCCGATTTGGTAACAAAATTCTAATTAGCTTTAACGAAAATGACAAGCACTTTTACTTTCGTACTCTGCGTGCAAAGTTTTCATACCAAAATCGCCTTTAAAGGGCTGATTATGTCAGTCACCGTCACCGTCACTTCGCGTCGTAGTCACTTCATTTCGCTTCACCCGTATTTAGTGTCAAACTTATTCACATAGCAACTCCCATTTATTGACAGACACTGATGGGAGTGAACGCCTTTATGTTATGAGGCCGTATAATAATTTTGTTGGTAACGTTAGTTTCCCTTGGAATACACCGTGTAGTAAAAAGTCCATCTAGCAAGCAAAGAGACAGCCTTGGAGCTGTAAACTTCGTTTCTCATTCTGCACCGGTTACAAAAGCAGTAGCTAAGAGACACATTGAAGCATTGGTTTTCGATAATCACTCTTTACAACCCAAACTATTTGAAATTGATAGTTGAGAACGAGTTGCCAATTTATGTACTGGGCGACTATGCCATCGCCGATGATAACTCTATGTTAAGTATTGAGCTAGAACTAGTAATGTGATATGTAGAGAAAGATTAATCAATATGTTTCCCAAATATCGATATGGTAAAGGAAATTTTTTCTGATTTGCAGCACTAAAAGTTTTGTGGAATAATCAAATATATAAGGGATGGAGGCACGCCCATTTTTCGCATTTCTTCGTAGACGGAAACTTCGTTAGTGAAACCGCTATAAAAATATTTTTCCCTAGAAATTGCCTATCAGTTTCGCCTATGATCTTTTTAGAAATATGTATACCGAATTTCAATAACATGTCACAAAATTTGCTCAAATTATTGAGATAATCAGCTTCTCCTTTCTTCCTGAATACTTTCATACTTGTAATCACCAGATAGTTGGAATCGACCCCTCCCGATTTGAATGAAATATGGTCAGGAGTTTTTTATTTAATATTTCGGAAACCACTGTAGTTGAAAAAACGAACTTTGGCAATTTTAACGGGAGTACTTAGAGGTATAGAAACAAGTTTGAAAAAAATTTCAAAATTTCAAATTTTTCAAAATCGAAATTATTTAAGTTTGCCAATAAATGTTGGACAACATTTTTTTTATTATATCTCTGATATATTAAATGATAAAATTCTAAAATTCTAAGTTTTTAGAAAGGTATTTTTTATTTTTTTCTAATATGAATTTTTTTTGGTATAAAAAAAATATTTGAAAAAAATTTCAAAATTTTTAATTTTATAAAGTTTTCAATTTTTCAAATTCGAAAAAATTTAAGTTCGCCATTAAATTTTGTACTAAATTCTTTTTATTATGTCTCTGATATATTTAAAGGAAGAATTCTAAAATTCTAAGTTTTTAGAAGGGTATTTTTTTTCAATTATGAATTTTTGAATTTAGGCCAAAACTTTTTTTTTTTCACTTTCCAGTGGAGTTCAATTAGTTAAAGTCAAAATTATTCAATTATGATCAGTGAAAAATTTTTTTCGTGCCAAGTGGAATGTAAATGCGAAAACGTGTTTAAATTTTTTTTACTTAAAATTCACAGTGATTAACATTAAGAATTTTGTGCTTAACTAGTTCAACTCGACTAAACGTTAGAAGAAAAAAAATTTTTCCCAAAATTCAAAGATTCATATTTTGAAAAAAAAAAAACACATAAAAACTAGCTTTTGAAAATTGACACATAGTACACAAATTTATTACAAAATGTAATAGGCAACTTTATTTTTTCGTTTTTAAAAATTGAAAACTATTTTTTTTTTGCGAAATAATTTGTTTATACCTTGAAAGTGCTTAAGGTTATTTTTTAAGATATTGTCGTTTGAAAAAAGAATCTTTAGAAAACAGTAAAAAAGTGGAAATTATGAATTTGCATAGCTTTTCATAATTTCACTCAATCGATCGAGGGATCGATTCCAGCTAACTGACGATTTGACATGTAAATATCCATATAATTCATTACCCATCTCCATTCATTAATATACCTTGTGTGCATACCACTACTACCTACAATATTAAATTGAAGATATTCAAATATAATTCTTAGTCGCCTGGACATTATCTTCATATTTTAATAAAGCATGACAACCATTCATAAATCTCGAATGCAAGCAAACCAGCATATTTGTGAATGGCAACGTGGAAAAAATCGAATTTTCTTTCTACCTAAAATCCTGTAATTCTTAAATAAATACTACAAAACAATAAAACAAACATACGTATAAATTTAACAACACTTCATCAAAATTGCCGCTTTGTGTCGACAATCATCGTTACCTGTAGCCTATACATTCGCTCCTACAGCCATACAAATAATCTTTTATGTCAATAACTTTTCTTACATCAAAGTAATAAATAAAAATAATAAATGCGCGTGAATAAGTACTTTGTATACATTTTGAAAAACTGTGAATTTTCACGCTTCAAACAAACACAGTTTAAAGACCTCAAAACCTGCCATAGATTCTTCTTTCCATTTTTTGTTATTTTTATTGTTGCCTTAACTGCCTGAACTATCACAAATGCGACTCAATATCCTTACCTTAACTATTGGATTTTCCAATGCTACAAAAGGTCATAAAAATCCTGTAAATAAAGGAATATGATAAAGCAAATTGTTAAGCAAAGCGAAGGAACACCTGCGCTTCGGCATTGAAGAGCACAGAAGTGCTGTGTACTTGGAAACTAGGCAACAAATCAAAGTTGCAAAATCACCTAAAGGACAATTGGCTATCATATAATAGCATATATCATTGAATAATATATACATATATGGGTGTGTGTGTGTTCATAGCCAAACACAGCAGGATATAGTAAACCACATAGTGAGTTCAAGTGAGGAGCGTACCGTTGTATACCAAAGTGAAGCGTAGACAGCAGGTAGAGATAACAATGCTCAGCAGGCTATTGAAAAACAGCTGGAGGATAACTGAATAGTTGTTTTTGGTTAGATACATTTATTTGTATGTATTTGAAGGAGCATATGGGCATGGCTTATTTTAGGTTAGCTTGTGTGCCTTCAGGTAAGACAAACACTTGTCGCACGATTACTTTCTTCAAATACACATTCGGTGTTGTTTTTGGTCGAGAAGTATTAACTTTACGTTCTGATATGTGTGGATGTAAAACGTTAACTCCATTATTAGTTTCATTCGTTCTAGACTTCATATCTTTTTTTGGTATATCATTTACACAACCAAAAAAGGAGGTGAGGTCTAGAACGTCTTGTGAGGTCTATTGGATATTGTATTTATCAGTGCTTCAGCCGAACCATACCTTCTTTGTTTGCGTAGATTTAATACCTACCCCGTCTGAGGAGTGTTGCAGATATAGACAGTATTTTGTCGAAATTAATCCCGTGCTCCTTTACTTTTTATACATACTTTTTCCTTTCCTTCACTTTTCCCTTCTTTCTTTTCTTTATTTAATCTCCATTTAAAAATTCCGTTTATATTTTTATGTTTACCTGTCTTATTTCACTTTATTTTGCTTTACTTAATTTTTTTATTTTATTTTACTTTATTTTATTTGAATTTATTTTTTTTGAATTTTGTTGTTTTATTTATTTTTACTTTTGTTTTGTTTTATGTTATTTTATTGTACTCTGTTTTATTTTATTTTCCTCTATTTTGTTTTATTTTATTTAATTTTACTTTATTTGATTTTTTTCTTAAATTTTTTTGTTGTTTTATTTATTTTTAATTTTGTTTTGTTTTATGTTATTTTATTGTACTCTGTTTTATTTTATTTTCCTCTATTTTGTTTTATTTTATTTAATTTTACTTTATTTGATTTTTTTCTTAAAATTTTTTTTGTTGTTTTATTTTTTTTGTTTGTTTTATGTTATTTTATTTTACTCTGTTTTATTTTATTTGTTTGTTTTATGTTATTTTATTTTACTCTGTTTTATTTCATTTTACTCTATTTTGTTCTATTTTATTTTATTTTATTTTATTTTATTTTATTTTATTTTATTTTATTTTGTTTTCTTCTTCTTCTTTAAATGGTCATCTAACCGCCTGGGCGATTTGGACCGTCCAACATAGCTCGCCAGTCGGGTCTTCGTTGCGCGAACTGGCGCCAATTGGAAACACCGCGGGATCGCAAATCGGTCTCCACTTGGTCCTTCCATCGGAGTGGTGGTCGCCCTCTTCCTCTGCTTCCACCTTCCACCGGCGGGTGCCGATAAGAATACCTTCTGGGCTGGAGCATCTTCGCTCATTCGCACTACGTGGCCTAGCCAGCGAAGCCGCTGTGTTTTAATTCGCTGAACTATGTCGGCGTCTGCGTAAAGTTCATACAGCTCATCATTAAATCTTCTTCGGTACTCGCCGTCGCCAACGCGTAGAGGTCCACAAATCTTTCGAAGAACCTTTCTCTCGAATACTCCCATAGCCGCCTCATCAGATGTTGTTAGTGTCCACGCTTCTGCACCATATAGCAGGACGGGTGCGATGAGTGACTTGTAGAGTGTTATTTTCGTTCGTCTAGAGAGGACTTTACTTTTCAATTGCCTACTCAGTCCAAAGTAGCATTTGTTTGCAAGAGTAATTCTTCGTCGGATTTCTAGGGTAGCATTATTGTTGGTGTTAATGCTGGTTCCCAGGTAAACGAAGTCCTTTACTATTTCGAAATTATTGCTGCCAACAGTGGCTTGGTTGCCAAGGCGCGAATGCGCTGACTCTTTGCATGATGACAGAAGGTACTCCGTTTTGCCCTCGTTCACCACCAATCCCATCTTCTCCCCTTTTCTAATTTGGAGTACGCAGAAGTTACGGCGCGGTTGTTAAGGCCAATGATATCAATATCGTCCGCATATGCCAACAGTTGGACGCTTTTATAAAATATTGTTCCAGCGCGGATAAGTTCTGCAGCTTGTATTATTTTCTCCAGCATTAAATTAAAGAAATCGCACGATAGGGGGTCACCCTGTCTGAAACCTCGTTTAGTTTCGAACGGCTCGGAAAGGTACTTCCCAATTCTGACCGAGCTGGCGGTGTTGCTCAAGGTCAGTTTGCATAGCCGTATAAGTTTTGCGGGGAAACCAAATTCAGACATAGCGGCATTTCGTGCTATCGAAAGTGGCTGTAAAATCAACAAAGAGATGATGTGTGTCGATTGTTTTCTCACGGGTTTTTTCCAAGATTTGGCGTATTGTAAAAATCTGGTCGATGGTAGATTTACCAGGTCTGAAGCGATACTGATAAGGTTCAATCAGTCTGTTCACATCAGGCTTCAGTCTTTCGCACAATACGCTTCATAGGACCTTATATGCGATATTCAAAAGGCTGATTCCGCGATAGTTGGCGCAGTTTGCAGGATCGCCCCGCTTGTGGATTGGGCAGAGAACACTTAGATTCCAAATTCTGCATAGAAGCTGATGCATGCGCCTTACCAGCTCCTCGCCTCCGTGTTTGAATAGCTCAGCAGGCTAACCATCAGCGCCAGCTGCTTTATTGTTTTTCAATCGGGATATTGCTATTCGCACCTCATTATAGTCGGGTTGTGGAACGTCAATTCCATCATCTGCGATTGTGGGCTCGGGTTCGGCATCTTCTTTGATTTCTTGCTCAGTTTCTCCATTTAAAAGGGCAGAGAAGTGATCCCTCCATATTCTGAGTGCTCTCTGAACATCGGCCACCAGGTCGCCGTTCTCATTCTTACAGGAGTTTGCCCCGGGTTTAAAACCTTCTGTCATTCGCCGAATTTTTTGATAGAATTTTCGAGCGTTATTTCCGGTGGCCAGCATCTCAAGCTCCTTTATTTCATGCTTTTCTGCCTCTCTTTTTTTCACCCGGAAAAGCCGCCTCGCTCCCCGCTTCAACTCGCGGTAGTGTTCACACACACTCCCCGTTGCATTCGATCTCAGCGTTGCCTTGTAGGCTTCGTCCTTCCTTATCCTTGCAGCGCAGTACTCTTCATCATCAAACCAGTTGTTTCTTCGCGTTCGCCGGAATCCAATTACTTCTTCGGCTGCGGTACGGAGTGCTCCTGAGATATGATCCCACTGCTCATGCATTCCACTAGGTTGAATTGTGCTCTCGGAGACCAGGTGTGAGAGGCGATCTGCGAAATAATTGGCGGTCTGTTGCGATTGCAGCTTTTCGACGTCCAGCTTTCCCTGCGTTGTTTATTTTGTTTTATGTTATTTTATTTTACTCTGTTTTGTTTTGTTTTATTTTATTTGATTTTATTTTATTTTTCTTTATTTGTTTTTTTGTTGTTTTTTTATTTTAGTTTATTTTATTTCAGTTTATTTTATTTTATCTGTTTTATTTTATTTTACTCTGTTTTGTTTTAATTTATTTTATTTTCTCTTATTTTATTTTATTTTATTTGATTTTATTTTACTTTGTTTGTTTTTTTTTTGTTGTTTTTTTATTTTAGTTTATTTTATTTGTTTTACTCTGTTTTATTTTATCTTACTCTATTTTGTTTTACTTTATTTTAATTTATTTTATTTTATTTTATCCTTTTTATTTTATTTTATTTTATTTTATTTTAGTTTTATTTCATTTTATTTTATTTTGTGCCATTTTAATTTTTATTTTTTTATAATATTAGTGAGTTAACCTATGGTTAGAAATCATATTGTTATCTAGTGTATATTAGACAGTAAACGTTTTTCAAAATAGCTAAAATAAAATTGCGTAAATGGCATTTAATTAAAATAACAGAAGCTTTTGAAACCTTTGTTTGAATTTCTACCCTTCTACTGGGGTTTGAATTGTTTGTTTTTCATACAATTCTCAATTATAAAATATTCGAAAAAATTGAATGTATAATGTTTTGTTTTAGAAGCTTACTTATACACCAAGAGCCTATATCTCTACACACAACTGCTTCTTTTTCCTATCAGAAAATGTATAACAACTTAAAAAAATTACTGATTGTAATCCTAATGATTTATAGTTTTTCGTAAACGCCTCTGACTGTGGAAGAAATATAACAAATTAAAGGAAGAACAAGTCATGCAGAAAATACAAATACCATGACAAAACAGCATGTTATCACTGTGCAGCCTTTCACCTCAAAACAATAGAATAGCCACAAATATATTGAACGCTGATCAAGCAGATAAATGAGTGTCCTTAGAAAACAGGCTGCTAAGAAAGAAAACCCGTTTGAGATAGCTGGGCATAAAAAGGTAGAAAGCGCAATAAACTAATTGTTTTATGTCTTCGTTATCTTGTTGTAACATGAACCTTAAAAGAATCTAAATAAAAATAAGTACCAACAGTTTGATTTGAGATTGAAAAATATCCTGCCGTGAAAAGTGGAATGCTGAATGGGACCTTTGCTTTTTTTTAATTAAGAGCGATTTATTCACGTTCGATTTGAAATCAACTAGTTTCTATACTATCTGTACTACCCAACAGCTAGTATGGATGCCCAGGCCGACTAGTTAGCCAACTATATTATTTTTGCATACTAGTTTATATGGGAGGACTTGTATAAACAACAATCGAATTTAACTACTTGCGTACCAAGCAAAATCATGTTATTGATAAGAAGTTTTGTAAAGCTTCCAAATTAATTGATTTTACGATTTCTTAGCAAGAAATCATTCTGCATTCTATATTTATAGGCCTCAAATTGATATAGGCCGCAATTTGAAAACCTTGTACCGCTGTTTCGACTGCTTATAAATTTGGATCACTGAGAGACACGCCACTTTTATGCTTCATCTAAGGCCAAATCCCTTCCATGTTTCACCCATTATTTTAGAACCAAAATTAACTGCACTGCATCTTATGTGTTTTTAATGTGCTAAGAATAAGTCAAAATAATATTAAAAAACTTCCAAAATATAATTTATGTAGCAGCTGAGGTATCCCTGTAAATTTGATCCAGATATCGCTTAGCCACCCAAAGTGCCAATGACCCTTTTTGAGCTGAAAAAGTTTTAGCGGACCCAGGATATTATGATACCTACTTGAAAGCCAATCGTGTGGTGTAATTTATATTTAGGGCAGTTCAAAAAGGCTTTCCTTACCGGTCCTGTGAGTTTAATTTAATTCCGTACTCAGATCGAAGTTTTTCCAGCATCCAGGGTCTCTTGGCAGATTCTTCGTTCTACGTCCGATAGAGGTGGTGCGATTAAGTTTGTTACTCGAGTCACTGGCCATGGTTTAACGAAGGCATTCAGCGCTTTCTTGTGAATTTTGTTTCGCTGTTGTCCAGAAGTTTCGGATCAAATGGCCTCTAGCATTGAGCATTTTTGCCTAGCAATATAAATGATATCAAGGAGGCATAAGGTGAAATTCGATAGGAGTTCCTGGGACCTTGTTTCCTAAGAAGGGTCATCTAGTGACTGAAGGATTTGAGATTTGGCGGCAGTCGTGTTTTGCGTATTGCATTAAGGTCTAGATATACAATGCTTGATCTTTTTTGCACAAGCACCTGCTCTCCACACCTCACCTCTCCTTCAAAATCTTTTTTTTTGGCCTTTCCTACAAAGGACTAGCCACCAGTGGCTTCTTTCATGCCAGCAGGAGCCACCACCACCAACAGCGCTAAGAGTGGGTCACCGATTGTGCTACATCATAACGCTAACACCATGTATTTGAATGGATACCACCCGCAGTTATATGACATCCCGGCAGAGTCCTGCAAATTATCAACACAAAAGAAGTAGAGTCAGAACTGCGAAATCTATCAGTCCAATGTAACTATGTGCAATAATAGAAAAGACCACTTCAAAGTAACAACATTCTTTAGACAAAAACAACAATAAGAAAAGTAAAACGAAAAAAAATTTCATAAACAAAAAAAAACTTAAGGACATGAGCACAACGAAGACAGGATGTGAGAATTGTTACTTTTCAAAAGCCAATTTTTGTATTTATTGAGTTTGTGTTGAAAATAGCACGCAGCTGAAAGGCAAAGAAATAAAAGAAGTGTTAACTAAAATTAATAGATAAGTGTTGAAAACACATGGAAGCATTTCCATATAGCAACAGACTAGCTATTGACCGGCAAATCAATAAAAATGATGTTGGTCCACACACTCGAGTTGACGAAATTTTCACACCACACAAATGAAACGATTACGCTGCTGGCAAAAGGGTGAAGTGTCAAATTAATTAAATAACACTTTGAAAAATTCACAGACACTCATATGCAAGAATGTACACAAGACCATTTTAATACACTTTTTTTGAAGTGAAAACTTCTTTAGGCGCATTGTGAATTTTTTATGTTGGCGAAAAAACATTGAATTCGCGATGCTATTAGCATATAGCTACAACTCGGTGTAAAGTTGCTTTGATTTTCAAATTTGTGCTGAAAAGGTAAGTAATAATATTTGCTTCTCATTTAAAGGGTTGCTAACTGTTCAAGAATTAATTACAGTGTGTTAGCTACACTATTAATTACTCAAAAATTTCTTTACTAATTGTGATATATTTTATGCTTTTGAGTTTCTTTTCATCGGAAAATAATTATACGAAATATATAATATTCATAAAAAGAGTTGCCAATTGTTAACATTTTTTATTTTTAACTGACACCTTGGTGTAAAGTTTTTTTTTAATTTAAAAATTTTTAGTGAAAAGGTAAGTAATAATATTTGCTTTTCATTAAAAGGGTTGCCATCTGTTCAAGAATTAATTACAGTGTATTAGCTACACTATTAGTTACTCAAGCATCTCTTGACATGTTTTGATAACTTTTATGCTTTTGGGTTTCTTTTCGTCGGCAAATAATTATCACAAATATATATTAAACATGAAAAAGGTTGAAAACTGTTCAAAATTTTTTTTTACTGCTGAGTGTCTTAAATTTTTAAAATATTTTTGTAAATTTTTTGTGTCAAATTTTTAAAATATTTATTTAAATTTTTTGTGTCATGTGAATGTGTTGACCCCTGCGCAAAAATTTAACTAAACTGTATAGTTAGTTTGATTTTCAAATCTATGAAAGGTTATCGCAGCTAGTTGAATTTTGCTTTGATTTATATAAAACAATTTTTAGAATTTTTGTTTGTTCATCTGTATGTTTGCACGCGCATCACTTTAAAACCTCTTTGTAGAATTTTATGCGATTTTACCGATGTATTGCTAGATGTCCAACTGAGCAATATAAATCTATTTTACCGTACGAAACTGTTTTGTTCTCGCTCTATACAGTGGCGGCTATAAAATTGTGCTCAAAATCGTCTTGTAAATTTAATAACATACGAAACAAAAAATGCTAAGCAAAAATTCATAACAGCAGGCTTAATCTCAGCAACAGTAGCCAAAGAATGTTTTTTAAGTTCTGTCAGTTTGCCTGTATTTGTGGAATTTAGTGGTTTTTTCCACGGACCCCCGATAATGATTATTTTTATACTTTTAATGAAAAAAGTCAAAGGCTTCCCAGTATCGGAGGACAGTTTAAAGTATATGAACGTGCAAGTCTTGTCATGCTCAACGGAAATCTGAATTGATTGAAGAAAATTTGAGCGAAACCTATATAAATTACATATAATCAATTTTTTTTTTGTTTTATTTTTTTTGATCAGAAATAATCATAATTTTTGGAGTTTTATTTTCTTGATGGAAGTAAAACTTATTCCTTGAGCGTTGTTTTATTCTTCAAGAACAAAAATTAAATTTTAAGTTTTAATTTGTTTCACAGTTCGAAAAACTCAAAAAACCTTTTTGCGTGCCAACCTATGTACATATACTTATGTATGTGTCAATAAATATGTTTTAATTATTGAGTACATACATTGACGAGATTATACAAACCAATATTTATGATCGATTACTTGCCAAAAAGGCGCAGCGGCTTTTTGAGTTTTTCTATCAGTGAAAAGAAATTAAAACCCAAAAGTCAATTTTTAGTCTTGAAATAAAATATCGCTCAAGGAATAAATAAGTATTATTGTTGTAAAAAAAAAGTCGAATATGAACTTTATTCTCAATCAGAATAAATAAAACTCAAAAAAATAAACATTATCCTTATTAAGAAAAAAATAAAACTTAAGTATACCTATTATTGTTGATTTTTATTAAAAGAAAAAATCTGATGATAATGATCAAATAGCGAGTTTTATAATTAAACTCATAACAGTTACGGTCCCTGGTTTTTTCATTGATGTATTGCTATCTTGAAATATGGAATGCATTTAGTCGTTTATATAGATCTTAAGATATCTAAATTTTTTTGACGTGTTTCGCCACGTCTCAGAACTATTATCAGACTGGGTCCAATTTTAATCATTATATCTCTGAAACCAGTTGAGATATGGAACTTAATCACATCGCTCATTGCAGCACTCATTACCACTTTTTATTTGATACCCATATTGTACAAATACATTTTGGGTCATCACGCTCCACATATTGGTCCATAACCCCAAAACCGGTAGAGTGATCGAAGTAAGGGGTATCTTAGATTTTAATTTAGACGTTTAAGAACACAAAGGTAAAATTTGCATTCAATTCTCTTCGGCATTTTTTGAGTGATGCGCGTCCAAACAAAAAGACAGATAGACAACAATTTTAAAAACTGGTGATTTGGATTCCATTAGCATAATAATAATCCCTCCTGTACATTTTTCTCGAATATCTGCAATTTGCAGACACCCACCTGTTCCACTTTTGTTATATGTAGATGTAGTACTAGTAAAGTTTTATTGTTTTTTAGTTCATAAAATTAATTTTACATAATTTATTTTGTTTGTTAAAAGTGTATTGGATTGGAATACTCCATAAAAATATATATGTAAGTAACACTGTTTAAAATGCAAGTCAGTGTACTCTTTTTTAATTTAAACTTTACAAAACAACATTTGCTTAAAAAATAAAATCAAACCGAAAGTACGAGCACATGTAAACATTTTACTATTTAAATAACTGCAGAAGCCAATAAGTCATTGGGATTGACGTCGATTGCACCATCAGTCAAAGCCATATCACCATATCACCGTTACAGCTCCTCACATGAAATTAAGGTCAGCGATCCGCTTGTTGCACATACAAATATATGTAAATACTTACTTACACACCATTATTTTTTGTTTAATCTCTCCAGCGAAAAAATGGTGTGAGCAATTATAAGAATTATGGGCAGTGACTCTCAAACTGGCCGCTGCTTTCCAAACTTTTAGAGTTGCTTTAACAGAAAATAAATAAAAAGCGGATACAAATGCTACTTGTCTTGCTAGCTCTGTGATTGGAGCGCTCATATGAATGAAATATACCAGGTAGAGTTGTAGATTAGAAAAAAAGTTATCAAGTTGCGTTATATATTAAGTGTCAGAATACAGTGACTCTCAAACTGCTCGCTTCCATTACGTGCTTTCAAAACTTTTAGAGTTGGTCTGTGATTGGCGCGCTCGTATGAAATGTGCTGGGATGTCAGGTAGAGTTGTAGATTCTCTTAATAATGGCGAGGGTGTAAATAGACCTTTTAATGCGCTTCCGGAAATGAATATAGAAGTTGTTAATTTTTAGCGGGTCATTAGCGTATATCAGATTGTGTATTTTTAATGTTTATACTGTCAACAAGTATAGACTCATTTCATTTATCCTTTATGTTTATCTGCTTGATTTTACGAATCACATTTTTCATGACGGTAGCGTAGAGTGAAGACAACACTTTCCATATTTATGTCAATCCGCAGAAATAAACAAAACCTGAAAGCAGACAAAGTGCAGAGGTGAAACAAAAAATGCAAGAACTAGAAAAGATGACGGAAATGATAAATGTGTGCTTAAAAGAAGTTCAAAAGGATCAATGGAACTGACCCGCCCTAGAATATTTTGTAAACATGCAGATAAGTGATGATGGCTCTCTAGGATGGCCTAGGTTTGAACGCGATTTTTTTGGGGTTGGAAAACTAGAGCTGGTGCATGTCATAGTGTTCATTTCTTTAGATAGGCCTTAGCCTATAACAGGGGTGGAAATTTTTTGGATTTTTCTAATTCCAGAATTTTCGGGGTCTGATTTTACAATCCCGTAATCCGTGGATTAGTCCCAAGATCCAGGTATTACCAATTTTCCAACAATTTAGTTTTGAAAAAGGAAGGAAATTCTTGGAAGGGCCATCTAAACTTAAAATATATAACAAATAATAAAAGTTTGTAATGTATTTCTTTATTAAAAAAAAAGTTATTTTATTGTAAACAAAGGAAAACCAAATAGTACACATTTCTTTCTAACTCTGCAATATTGCAGATAATTTTTGAAGAATGAAGAGATTTTCTTCTTAAAAAAATCAATTTATAGACAACATCTGTATTTATGTTTTAGAAAAAAAAAAAGAAAAAAACACTTAAAACAAAAAAAACAACTTTAGCAAATAACTACGCTAATTGTTGAAAGTAAATTTAAGTTCTGGTAATATATTTTCATCCCGTAAATCCCGCGATTGTAAGAAAGAAATTGAATTATTTTTGGCACAAAAAAAGCCACGGGACCCTAGAACAGGTATATATTAGCTCGAGCTTGGGATCAGTCAATATGCTTTCGAGTATTTATCTGACATCTCAGAAAGATGTATTTATTTACTAAGGTTAGGATAAGTTCTCTGATATAGGCTTTGGTATGAAATCTCCAACAGTGGTAGGTTTATAGATTATTTCTGCTACTTTAGGGTTCTTTGAGACAATATTATTTTTTCTACAAACGTTCAAAGAAATTTATCAATGGTAAGTAAATCAGGCAACCCTTCATTATTTAGTTATAAACTGGTCTCAGTTAAGGTGGCAGCAATCCGCTAAAGAACACTCAAGCGAAGAGAAGAAGCAAACAAATTCCTCTTATACTATGAATTACCTGAAAATCGTTTAATGCGATATCCCATAATTTATCCATATAATTTATTTTATGGTACATACTCATAAGTAATTAATTAGTTCAGTAACAGATATAGCCGGATATCGAAAAATGATATATACATAAATAACCCTGTGAGGTAAATGAAATAGAAATATTTTCTCGAAATACAATAGCATATCTCACTCAATATTAAAAAATGTGAGATAGCTCCGTAAAAACCTGCTTAGTGGCCACACTTGCGTAGTGAGCCTAGATTGTAGTAGCTCACCTTTCATAGAAATGTGTCAAGACCTTTTCAAGATAATATAATGGAATTAAGTGGCAACCCTAACTGGAAATAAATTTGTTGAAATATTTTGTAAAATACCTTTCGTTTCATGCCCATAGTTATAAAGGGTGTTTTTTTTAGGGGTATAGAACTTTGAATTGAAATAAAACACAAGAAAATCGTTTTAAGGTCCATCAATTTGGCTTTATTGGAAGGATAATTTTATGCCATTAATGCTTAAATATGATTTCGGGCACGTGGCCGCCGCGGCTGGCTCGAATAAAGCCAATTCTACAGGTCCAATTTTCAACCACTTTTTCGAGCATATGGGGCCGTATGTCGGCAATAACGCCACGAATGTTGGCTTCCAATTCCCCTAACGTTTCTGGTTTGTTGGTGTAGACGAGCGACTTCACATATCCCCAAAGAAAATAATCCAATGGTGTCAAATCACACGACCTTGGTGGCCAATTGACAGGTCCATTCCGCGAAATTATGCGCTCATCGAATGTTTCCTTCAATAAATCGATTGTGACGTGCGCTGTGTGGCATGTAGCGCCGTCTTGTTGGAACCACAACTCATCCACATTCATGCCATCCAATTCGGGAACAAAATAGTCGGTTATCATGGCTCTATACCGGTCTCCATTAACGGTAGCTGCCTCTCCAGCATTATTGCGGAAGAAGTATGGCCCAACGACTCCACCAGCCCATAGAGCACACCAAACAGTCAGTTTTTGTGGATGTAATGGCGTTTCAAGGGTCTCATGTGGATTCTCTTCACTCCAAATGCGGCAATTTTGCTTGTTGACGTAGCCATTCAACCAAAAATGAGCCTCATCACTGAACAAAATTTTGCGATGAAAATCAGCATCGAAATCAATCTCATTTTCGGCCCATACACCAAAATCACGACGCATTGCATGGTCTCGCGGCTTTAATTCTTGCACAAGCTGGATCTTGTAAGGTAGCAAGCCAAGATCTTTGCGCAAAATCTTCCATAAAGTTGATGGACAAAGCTCCAATTGCTGTGCACGGTGGCGAATCGATTCATTCGGGTCCTCTTCAACACTTTGCTCTACAGCGGCAATTGTTTCTTCGGTGCGCACTGTTCGACGTCTCTGCGGATGCGTATTATCACATAGAGTAAACGTAGTGCGAAAACGATCCATGGTTAACCGAATTAATTGCTCTGATGGACGATTATGTCGACCATAAAATGGACGGAGCTCACGGTAAACTTCGCGAACTGAACCATTATTTTCGAAATAAATTTGCACGATTTGCAAGCGTTGTTCTTTTGTCAACCTGTTCATGATGAAATGGCAAACCAAACTGAACATAAATGACATTAGAGTTGCCAGATTTGACCACAAAATGCCAGTTTTATCTCTATTCGAAAAACAAACCTGTAAAAAAAACACCCTATATATCCCATTTAAAAAAAAATCTAACAAAAGGTAACGCCATAAAAGAGTAGTGGATATAAAAATATGCAAAAATAGCTTCATTAAATTTATAAGATAATTTCGCTTATGGAGATACCTAGTAATGTTTTCAATTTAAAAAATGTCCATAGAATATATATGAGTGTAAACAAAATTGTCTTCAATTTGATTTACACTTATGATCTAATAGTGCTCAATCTTTGAAAATCTTAAAACCTGCATATAATGCGAAAATAATAGAGGGTTCATCACTGCGAGCTGCGTGTACATATGTGTGCATTTTAAAGTGAGCTCATCTCATGCGTCGTATTTTATTACAATCACAAAAAGGCACGTTGCATTACGCAGCCCTACTTAATGCAAATACAGGCATTCAAAAGCATATACACTTGTGTTCAATATAATAGTAGTGAAATTAAATTGAATATATTTCGACGAAATAAAAACAAGCTATGTTTTTAATAACTTCCATTTAAAATAAAGCGTATTCCATAACAGAAACCACATAAAATGAAATTTCAAAGTTTACACAAAGTTCAGGAAAGTTAATTAAACTTTTAAAAATTTACATAAAAATTTCAATATTTTTGGGTCGAATTTTTAGAAAACTTTTGAGTACGCAGTTTTATAGCACATTGAATTTTATTACAATAATGTGCAAGTTAGAAGTATCTCAGAACTTTCCCTGAGTTTATAGAATTTTTTTTTGTCAAGGATGTTGGGTATTTTTTTTTCATACAAAATTAATGTTTCTTCTTGCGTTGCATGGAATAAATCCCTCAACTCCCTTGATGAAAAAAAATTCTGAAAAATCAGGGAAATTTTTGAGCATGTTCTAACTTGCACAATTGATTGTTCTACAAAACTGCGTATTCAAATTTTTTTTGGAAAATTCTGGCAAAAACTTTGAAGATATTGATGGCCATTTTTTAAAGTTTAATTACCTTTCCTGAGCTTTGTATAAACTTTGAAGTTTCTTTTTATGTGGTTTCTGTTATGGAATTTTAATTTATATGAAAATTATTAAAATCCCAGCTTCTTCTTATATTGTCGAAATATATCCAATTTAATTTTACTACTATTATATTGAACACAGCTGTACGTACTTGTTGTTTGCATTTTTTGGTTTTTACTATGTACATAAAATGTAAAAATTTACATACATTTCTTATGCGTATTTTCTCTAAATTTTTCTTCTATGTACCTTACATTTAATATATGGCCAATTGGAAGGCCAAAAACACCCATTCAGGCGGCCTACTTGAAACTGCACCTAATTTGTTATTTTTAGTTTCCCCTACGGCTAACTACTGCGCTTCCGCCTAAAGCGCGAAAGTGAAAATTTAAAGTACTTGTACTAACGAGGAATGCAGAAACAACAAAAAAAGATTATATTTAAATCGGACAGATATGGGTAGGCTGCATTAGCAATTTCGGCTTACTCGAAATGCACATTTGATTTTTGAACGGACTTACATTTTCGTTTTCATTCAAAATTTTACTTTAGTGGATCTACACTTCTATTCTAATCTACGTTATCCTTTAAGAAAAATAACTTGGTTAGGCTATTGGGAAATTTGCTATTTTTGAGTGTAACTACTTAAAGGTGTGACTAGTATGTATATCTCCTTCTATGGTTTTTTTCTTGCTTATTTAATATTTAAGTTCCTTTACTGTTTTAATAATTTAAATAGACTACGCAATAACTACAATAAATTTGTATCCAACTTAAGCACATTTATTCACACAATGCTTTTTTTTTTTTTCTTTTTGCAGGTAAGCAACATTTAATGATCGAGCGTTTAAATGTCAACAACAATTTTCACAAATTAATGACACATGTAAAGAAAACAAATGCGAGTGAGTCATTCGGCGTGTTAGTATATACTTCCTAGTTTTTTATTTCAATAAACTTCTGTTGATTACAGCGATTAAAATGTTTTTAGTGTCTTATATACCATCGTTAACGTCAGCTTAGTCGCGGAGAGAATGTGAGAAACCCTATCGTATGTGACTCATTTATGACTCCGATTAGCTGACAATTGTAAATAGCTTTCCAAGAGTCATCATTTAGCAAAGCAATTTTAGAAGAAGAAATGTCAACATTTTTTTGTAATTTTTCTGCCTCGAAAACATTTCCGAAGTGAAACAGTTGAGCCTTAAAATATACGTAAAAAAGTTTGCTCATCAACGGCCTCATTATCTAAAACGGCACGAGTCACTCCTTGTTTAAATAAAAATGCTTATTATAAAATGCGTTCACGCCCTTCAGTAACAGTCAGTAAATGGGAGTTGCTATGTTTGTTTGATATTAGTTACATAAGGCTGAAGGATAATGTGAGTGACTGCAGCGAAGTGTCACCTTCACTTACATAATCACGTCTTTAAGGCTCATATATCACTCGTATCAAAACGGGGAATTCCCTCATTTCGAACTCCGAAATTAACTCATAAAGAGCTTTAAAATATCTGCTTAAGGCAATCTTCTATAGGAGTTGTGCAGAATGCTTGTTTGGAAGGACTGTGAATAAATAATCGATTTTTGCTTTGATCGATTTATTTTTCAATTACCAATTTTTTGAGTCGATTTTTTTATGGTAAGAATCGATTTTTAATTGAAAATTGCAAAATTTTAAATTGATTTTTGTAAAAAGTGTCATCTGTGAGACGCATAAATACGTTAAACTATGTACACATTACTGCTGAAAACACATATTTTTGCATAGATCACTTTCAGTCAATCTCGATTCCATTCAATTGCTGGCTTAAACTTAATATTTGTGGGAATTATTTATTTTAGGATAATAATTTATACTTAAAATATAAGAAAAACGTAGCAGAATTTAACTTCTTACTTGTTGGTGTTGCTGTTGTTGTTAACAGTGTAGCTTCTTACTTGTTCGGGATCATTTGAGGATAATTTCGGGATTGTTTTCTAGACTTTTTCGGGACCATTTCGGGATGTTTTTTTTCGGACCATTTCAGGTTTATTTCGTGACTATTTTTGGTAACATTTCGGGACTTTTTCAGGATCATTTCTGGATCCCGAAATCCTGCAAGAATACAGAAGAGATGCAGAAAAAAGTTCTAAAATGGTCCAGAAAAATTCAGGAAACAAACTCGAAATGATCCCAAAATCGTCCAGAAAACAATCTTGATATGGTCCTGTAAAATCTTCCGAAATAATCCTAAAAACTTCCGAAAACTATCCCTAAATATAATTGCCTAGTTCTGCTACAATTAGCTATTTCCTAATTTCCACTGTAATGCTATGCTACAATTTTTTATTTCCGTTGCATGTATATTTTCGGTAATACATCGAGTAGGCATTTTTCAAGGCGAATTTATACAGGTGGCCGCGGGAACATATATGTAAATTTCCCATGTATTTTGTTTTTGTAAATCGGATGCGAGCTGTCAAAATCCAAATTCGCCTTATGGATTCGCCTTGGGCGCCATTGCCAAAACTCGAATTCGCCTTGAATTTGGTTGAGTTTGACATTACCCGTTCGACTGAAAATAAAAAAAGTTTAATACATATATGTTACCAACGCCACCTGTAATGAATTCGCCTTGGGCATTTTTCGTAAAAAATACTCGATTTTTGAATAATAAATTTTTCTGACTCGAGATCTCATTCCTACTGTTAGGTACATAACTAATAAGAGTAATAGGCGTGTCTGAATAATGTAGCGTAATTCAAATAAAAAACATTTGTATACAAATCCCAATTGTATTCCGCCATCCCCACCATTAACTGGTGCCGTGTGCCTGCACTTTTGCTTGCTATTCGCAACTTTTGCTCCGCATGAAATGTGCATTTTATGAGCATAAATAAGTTGTTTCCTTTTTTTCACATTTGCAACGCCCAAAAGTAGGGTGGACAGCTTGCCACATGCCTGTACACAGCCGGTGCCCTCTTGTGCTATATCGCTTTAACAACAACATTTGCTTGCTGCTCCCAAAATGCCACTTCGTCATTGCACCACAACCCCAAAATAATCGCTCTGCATGCCACACTTTATGCAATTCAGCAAATTTCTCGTTTGCCAACTCCCAGTCAGAGCACGCATGAATGACGACGCAACACTCCAACAGTAGTGCACTGAGCTCGCGGCACTCGAGTGTTTTATGGGAAATTATTTTTAGACACTAGATACAGTAGGGTTGCTATTTTGGGTAACTTTAGCCAATTAGAGTTTTATTTGTTTTTATTTTGGTATTCAAAATAACTTCCAGAACGATAGAAAATCATCCGTTTTCAACGAGCTGAGCAACTGAGCTGAGCAACTCTCGATTCATCTGGTAGGGTTCCGGCATACTGTGGTATACCAAGAAATGAGAGAGAATACGAGCTTGCTAGAAGCGCTTGCTCCGATTTCACAGTTCTTGCAAGGTTTGGGTGTTCCGCTCGCGATCCGTGAGCTCTTAATAAAGAATACATTCCTCAAACAAGCATACGTCAGATGGACCAACACCAGTACGTGCGTTCATACTAAACTGGTGTTTCCCGATATTAGCGCGAGTATATGGGAGGAGTTACTGATACTTAGCAGCGGAGACTCTCATTACTTATGGATAATCGCACTGGACGCATATTTATGAGTAGACACGACAATAGGTTGGGCATTCCCTTTAATGACTTTTGTAGAAACTGCAAAGACGAAGATAAGCCTCTAACAGTAAAGCATTTTCTTTGTGAATGCCCTGCACTGTGGGGTTAAAGACTGTAATATATGGGTTCCGGATATTTCAATCAACTCTGAGATTTGGTTAAAATAAAGTAGGATTGCTTTCATTACATCCATGTGGTATCACAGCGGGATCTCTGGGGCCTAAGTGTGCTTATGTGAAGACTAGCTACCACTGTAACCCAACCTAACCTACCTTCTAATCCTCTCTCTCTCTCTCTCTCTTTGGCTTTGCTTTGCTGTTCTTTTTCCCTTCCGCTTTTACTTTTTCTTTTTGCTTTTATTTAATCATACTCTTGCCCTCCCCTTTCCTATACTCATCATACTCTTGCCCTCCCCTTTTATAACTTTTTGAATATATGGCAACACCATAAGAGTTAAAAAAAATATTTTTTTTTTGTTATTGATATTGAAGAGATAAATACGCAAAACTTTAGACGATATATGTTTCGTATTATTAAGTTTTTAGTGGGCCAATTTTTATATTTATGTTTACTGGGTAGAGCATTTACGGCCATCCAAATCGTTTGAATTTTTTTTGGTGATTTCATTTTTGCGATTTATGAAAAAGAAAATAATGCATCTGGTATCACCGTTTAATACATTTTTCCGAGATCTGTGAATTCCTTAAGACTTTTTTTAACTTTATTTAAGATTTTCCGATCAACATTTTGTGGTAATCTTAATAAGTGCCAACCTAGAAAATTAATACAGATATCTGGCAGCACCATTTAATACTTTTTTCAAAAACCTACGAATTTCTTAATACTTTTTTACTTTATTTAAGATTTTGCGATAAACTTTTTGCCCAAAACCTCCGAACTCTTTAAGACTTTTTTTAATTTATTTAAGATTTTCAGACATCTGGCATCACCATTTTTTTTTTTAAACCTGCGAGTTCTCTTAAACTTTTATACTTTATTTAAGATTTTCCGATTAAGATTTTGTGGTAATCTTAATAAGTGGCAACCAAAAAATTAATATAGACATCTGGCAACAATATTTAATACTTTTCTCTGAAACCTGCGAATTCTTTAAGACTTTTTTACTTTATTTAAGATTTTCCCATCAACATATTGTTATAATCTTGATAAGTGCCAACCAATAAAATTAATACAGACATCTGGCAACACCATTTAATACTTTTTTCAAAAACCTACGAATTCCTTAATACTCTTTTACTTTATTTAAGATTTTCAGACATCTGGCATCACCTTTTATTTAAGATTTTCCGATTAAGATTTTGTGGTAATCTTAATAAGTGGCAACCAAAAAATTAATAATTCAATAACTTTTTCAAAACCCTGCGAATTCTTTAAGAGTTTTTTAATTTATTTAAGATTTTACCGAACATATTGTGGTAATTTTAATAAGTGGTACCAAGAAAATGAATACATACATCTGGCAACACCATTTAAAGCAAATTCTTAAAGACTCTTTTACTTTATTTATTTGCTTCAATTATAATATTTTTTTTGCTTAAGTAATTTTCTTTGAGTTTCCACTTTTGCTTATCTGTACTTTTATAATTTACTTGCAAATTTCCAGAACGTACACATGCTTGAGTTACTTCATTACACGAGCGTTGAAAAAAAAAAATATAAAATTGAAAGTTTTGCACAAATTTGCATTATTTTCTCTGATAGAAAGTAAACTGAAGTGATTCACAGGAAATAGGTTGAGAGCACGATATTGTAGTGTTAGTGGTTTTTACAAGGATTATCATAGGAAATTTTGTAATTCTCCAAGGCTTCAAACTGTTTGTTCTTTGGTATTATGCATGTGTAGCTCGATTTGCGTTTATGCATATTAAATAAGTTTCATGTTTGTCTGAATAGCTGAACTTGAGGATCATGCTGGTGCACTGGTGGATTCGGGGTGAGGGGTAAGGAGGGCGATGGGGTGCTTTGATTTACGTTAATTAAAGTTGTTTTATTATAGAAAGGCAAAAGTTGAGAAAGTATGCGGGAAAAATTGCTAAGTGGTAGATGAGGTGAATAAGCACTAGATCCAGCTCTGATAAATTTTGTCCCGGAAGTGCCAGTGAAATATACACGTCGAACTGGGATCGCGAAGGAGTTCGATAGAACTTTTTCTGAGAATTTTTTATTGATAAAAATTTCAAAATCATCGTCAAAGACCAACCGGCTTTTTAAAGTAAATCGAAGTCATTTAAAGCAAGGAATTACTATCCGGAAAACTGAATGTGTGAACTGGCCTAAAATGGGACTATGTTGAGTATTTGGGGGGAATGAAGTTCAACTAACTGAGTAGGCAATTGAAAAGAAAATCCCTCTCTCGAAGAACGAAAATAAAATAAGTTATACATTATAGCCGTCCTGGTTTATGGTACAGAAGCTTGGACACGGACAACATCTGATGAGGCGGCTCGAGATAAATGTTCTTCGAAAGATTTACGGTGGTGCTGACTAGTAACGAAGAAGAAATCGGCTTTGTCCAAGAGGATATTTTAATCGGCACCTGTCGGTGGTATCAGAGGAATAGAAAGACCACCAGTAAGATGGCAGAACCAGTGGAGACCGGTTTGTGATGCCGTGGTGTTTCCAATTGGCAGTTGGCAGACACAAAAGGACTGGCGCGATATGTTGGACGATCAAAATCGTAGATAGTTAAACACCATTTTAAGAGTGAAAGAAGGAGGTAACTTTGGGGTATGAACTAATACAATGTAGGGCTCGGGTCAACCGTCAAAATGAAAGTAATTTCAGAATTGCTAAACATAGAGCTAGTTGTATTAAAATGTGACCAAACAAGTCTTGGATGATGCCCAAAATATATAAGGCTTAACCTCAACGCTACAATCTATTTCCAGAGCACCTTAAGTTCTGCCTTCTCTGGCTCAGATAAAGAAGCGTAGAAAGTTGTTCGTGCATGTCCTGAAATAATGGAAAGAAAATGGGATGTTCCTTGAAGTATTCAAGAAAAAGGAGATCCGGAATTTTTATTTTCTTTCCTGTGATGCCAAAGGTGATTAACGAAAGGAAATGTAAACATGAGCTGCAAGAGCTTCACGCAGATATGAGCTTCGCTGCTTGGACCATATTGTGAGATAAACAAAGAAGTTTCGACCCAGAAGGCAATTCTATCAAAGCGCGAATTCGTGCCCAATATAGAGGGGAGGCCCCCACTGAAATGGTAACAAAGAGGCAGAGAAAAACTTGGCCTGCGTTGGTGCTTCGATTGCTTCAACAAAGTGTAAATGACCACAACGAAATAAAAGAGTATACAAAACATTTAAATTGTGCAGCATTTACTCTGAAAAGTCAAGTGTGCAGTTTTTATGGGCGTAGCTATAAATTGAATGTGAAAGGAAAGTCAAAAGTGAATACAAGGGGAAACACAAGAAAGTATGCGAAGGCGAAAGTATGGTCATTATAGTTTCCACACAAGTATTTGTATTTGAATACGAAGCAATTGACAAACCACTGAACTGACCAGGTGTGGTTAAGAATTAAATTTTATAATTCCTAGAGAAGTGAGCAAGTGAACAGGTTTTGAATTTCAAAAGAAACTAAAAAAAGAGAGATAAAGGTAAAAACTCGAAGGATCGGACACATACAACCAAGCGTACATATAATGTCACACGTGCATGTTTTGACCTTTGGGAAGTGCCATATCACATGTTAATTTGAGTTTCCTTATATTCAAAATATTATAATACTTTTCAATACACATTAATACAAATAAAAATACGCCTTTGACTTCTGTGACTTTGAAGCTCCAATGCTGAACTCTTGTAAAGGCGATAGAGAATTAAATGGGGGCGAGTAAGATAGGCGTTTATGTCTCAATTTCGCTTAGAATGCTAGGTGCATAGAAAATAATAGGAAGCAAAGTAAGAGAGTCTAAGCTCGGGTATGACACGAGCAATATATACCAGCTGTGAGTTATGGCTTTATAAAATTGATTCACGAATACCAAAAGCTTTCAAATCTACTTTGATTGGATTCATTTGTGTTTCAGACCGGTTTTTTTATGGCTTTATATGGAATGAGGGTAAGGCTTTGAGTGAATTGACTTGATTGATTTTATGCAGTTTGATGGCCGTAAGTACTGAAAAACAAGCTTTTTAACACATTATCGCCACTCGATTTCTCCCATGAAAAAGCTTCGCAGCAAAAATTGAGATACCGTTTGGAGTAGGCAAAATATATGTTGGTCGAGCCAATGCATTGAAAGTTAAGAAGTCTAGGAGTTATATTTTATTATAGTCGACTATCGATTTGCTTTAAAATAATGAAATAAGGGCTGAATGCAGTTCGCAAGAAATATTTTTATTTTTGACATGGAAGCCAAATTTTAAGTTATTTTTATTTGAAATTTCGTATATGGCCTTCTCTAAGGATTTTCTTCATAAAATGTTTTTCAATATGCATCCCGCATGATCACATTCGAGTTAGAAAGGGTTTTTTGAGCATTTTTTGAACTCCTCAAATAAAAATTACTTCAAATTTGCCTTCCAGGTAAAATATAATAAAAAAAACTTCTTGAGCGTTTTCTTGCGCACTGCATTCAGCCCTATAGCAGAAAATATATATAAGTTCCGTTTTGCAGTAGTTAGTATCACCTTTACCGGAGATTTTTTTTTTGCTTATTATCCGGGTTGGTGAATTTTTGGCAATAATATACCAGATACCGCTGAAACCTAGCTTAGTAATTTTTATGGAAACACCTGGATAAGATTACGAGTAATTTGCTTTAAAAAAATCTCAAATTTTATACTGAGAATTGCGCGGTGCCACGCCTACTTCCACAAAATCCTTAAAATTGATTTATTATTTTGAGGTCGACTTGTCCTTTCACAGTTACAGAGATATACCGTTTTATATTTTATAAAAAAAATTTCAAAACTACCATTATAAAAGTGGGCGTGGCACTAGACCGATTGCGAATATTTTGAAAATAAACAAAAAGATTTTTAAAATCAACATTTCCACCAAATTTCGTCGTGACAAATCAATTATTGATCGAGTTATGACATATAAAGTTTTGTGGAATAATCCACTATAAAAGGTTCAGAGTCGCACCTATTTTCGAATATCTATCATTTCGGGTTCGACACATTTTAAGTAAAATAGAATTGAAATAGTATTATTTTCCACAGAAATGTCGCCTAATAAAATCGTCTATGATATTTTCCAAAATCTTTTTTGTAAAAGTGGTCAGCTGATTTTGTCCATTTTTCTGAGGAACATTTGTGAAAGGAATACTTTGTGTGAAGTTTTTATAAAATTGAAGGGTTTTAAGTTCTATCTTCTCTACATCTCTACTTATAATAAATATGTAACAGGTCGATATCTATATATTGCAGATATTTAAGAAAATCTGATAAGAGGGATAGTTATTAAGCTGAAAGCAACAATTTTAGGAATTTTCGTCTGTTTGTCTGTATGTTTGGTCGCACATCACTCAAAAACTTCTGAATAGAATTGAATGCAACTACTACCATTGCGTTACTAGGCATTGAACTTAAAATTTAAAATACCCCTTATTTCTATATCTCAACCGGTTTCGGATTTATCGACCAATATGTGGACCAAGATGACCACGATTAAATGTGTTAGTACAATATGGGTTTTCAACGGAAGGTGCTACTGAGTGCTGCAGTAAGCGATGTAATTAAGTCCGATATATCAACTGGTTTCAGAGATACAATGGCTAATTTCATTATTATTTCAAAATTGGTTCAGGTTAACGTGTTCACACACGGACGTAAGCAGATGGCTAAATCAACTGCTCTCTTCCACGTGAACACTTTTATATAAATTTATAAATCTATAACTATCTCGCTTCGCTCATGCGGTAGTGGTATCAAATTGATATACTCTGTGCGCTATGCTCAGCTGAGTATAAAAACATATAGCGATATATAAAGAACCTTTCCTTACAGAAGTTTTATAGCCACTCGGAAGTCTTAAAATGCATCTAGAATATATTTAGAATATTTTATTTTCACTGTACTAATTTTGTTTTTATGGAAATCTTCAGCATTTACGAATAATATTCATCATCGTTCGCACTTCCAAGAACTAGTGGGCAAAATGTGATTACTATGTTGAATTCCATTTCCGATGATGATCACCATTCAAACCCTACTCAAATATTTCTTCAAACGCAACTTCAACCTCCTTCAAATATATCTACCTCCAGGAAGACCTAGGAAGACAGCTTATTTCCGACCTAGATTCTTACATTTAAAATTTTTTTTTTTTTTTTTTATTTTCCTACTTAGTGCAGCGATACCCGCTCTATGCCCTTTTTGTGTGTCTGGCCTGCTTGTGTAGATTGAACACATGCAGATGATTTATGCATACAAATTTATTATTCGTTCAACTTTATTCCCGCTTGAAATTCGATTTTGCTTTTCTTTATTTTTTTTTTACTAACACGTCTGCCAGCAAAAAAATAAAAATTTAACGCTACTGTTACGTAATTTTCGTGCACTGTGTTCTTGGCTGTCTGCGTATTTGTTGTGACTTCGGCTGTTGTATGCATCATGCATCCTTGACTTTAAGTGGCAGCCGCTTGTGCATATTTAAGGCTGAATTTATAAGTTCGAAAAGTGTGGTAAAAGTGCCATGAATTGAGTTTGTTTTAATTGCAATGCACTTTTAATGCATTCTTAAGAATATTTTTTTACGCTTCAAGTTTTTTAGAATTCTTCGTCACTGCTATAGTTGACTGAAGTTAATGTGAACTAATTAAAGCCTTGCTGGATAATTTCTTTTTAAGTTTTTCAATGATCCTTAAGCGTTTCAGAAAAGGTGTGGTACCTTTTCTTTTCCTAAAAAGTTGGTTTCCGACTAAAAAAAAAATCGGAAAATCGAAAAATCTTCCTTCATGACTTGACCTAGCCAACGAAGCCAGATCATCTCACAATGCTTATTTCAGCCGCTGGATATTGAAATACTTCATGCGTGGATTCGACATCGAGTTGCGTCTCTAAAATATGCTATTTTTTGTCTACAAACCAAAATTTCGGGATGATTTTCTTAGTATTATTAACCTTTCCTCCTTTTTTCTTGATCCCAGACAAATATTCAATTATGTGTTTAAAATAATGTTACTTAACATTTTTAGGTGACCCAGAAATACTAATTCCAAGGGAAACACTTGATTTGGGACAAAATCGTAAAAAAAACATGCAAAACGGTGTGATGTAACTTGTTCGAAGAAAGTGAAAAATTTCCAGAAAATGTCGATTGTGTCTTTTTAAATCTCTATGAGTCTAATAAAAGAGTGGGTGTACTTCATCTTTTGTTTTTTACTTAAATTACCAAAGCAATAAGAAAAAACGGCCGTGTAGCATAGTACAAGTGACAAAAATTAACTTCTTACTTTTTCTGGATTGTCCTCAGCACCAGTCCGAAAATTATACCGAGAAAGTACCGTAAATAATCATGAAATTATCCAGAAGTCCCGAAAACAATTGCTAACGATCTCGAAAATATCACTACAACAATCCCGAATCGGTACCGAAGAAAATGGTCCCAATAAAATCCTCAAACAGTCCCGAAATGATCCTAAAATGATGACGAAAACAGTCCCAAAAACCGCCTGAAATGATGCGACAACATTTTAAAAATTATCCCAAGGACCGAAATGATGCCGTAGAAGTCCCGAAATGATTAAAAAAAGTCCTGAAAACAATTCCGAAATTATTCTGCAAAATTCCCGGAATGTTCATGTAAAAGTAAAGACAAACATCTCGAAATAGTCCCGAAATGTTCCCAAAAACAATTCCGAAGTGATTCGAAAAGATGCCAAGGAAGTCTCGAAAAAGGTCCCGAAATTATCCTGTAATGATCCCTATATAACCGAAAAAGTCCAAAAATAATCCATAAAAAGTCCCAAAAAGAATTGATAAATGATCCTGAAAAAGTCTAGAAAACAATCTCGATACCGAAGAAGACCTAAAATGAAATTATCCTAAAAGGATCACGAAAACAATCCCGAAATGATCCTGAAACTATCCCGAAATTATCCTGTAATGATCCCTATATAACCGAAAAAGTCCAAAAATAATCCATAAAAAGTCCCAAAAAGAATTGATAAATGATCCTGAAAAAGTCTAGAAAACAATCTCGATACCGAAGAAGACCTAAAATGAAATTATCCTAAAAGGATCACGAAAACAATCCCGAAATGATCCTGAAACTATCCCGAAATTTTTTTTTTTTTTTTTTATGGCGCGATATACAACAGGTATATCATCATAAACCTCCTAAGAGATTTTTGCGCCAAGCTTCTCTTCCAATTTGTGGTGTGCCGATTTGAATTTTCCCTATAAATTGGTGGGACCTACAATTTTTTGCCGACTCCGAACGGCATCTACAAAGGAGACGAATTTTTGCTGAGAAGCCTGTCATGGCAGAAATACACTCGGAGAGTTTGCCAAACCACTGCCGAGGGGCGACCCCGTTTTGAAAAACTTTTTTCAAATCACTTTTGATGTTACCTGTACCAGGGTTCGAACCATGGACCTTCGGTCTGGTAGGCCGGCAACACTACCTCCACACCACGGCGGCCGCCGAAATTATCCCGAAATTATGCCAAAATATTTACAAAAATGGCTAGATATGATGCGAAAACAATCCCAAAATTATCCCGAAGACCGAAACGATTCCGAAGACGTCCCGAAATGATTAAAAAAAAGTTCCGATAACAATTCCGAAATTATTCTGCAAAAATCCTGAAATGGTCATAAAAAAATTAAGAAAAACAGCTCAAAATAGTCCCGAAAACAATTTCGAAATGATTCAGAAACGATGAGAAGAAAGTCTCGAAAATGCTCCCAAAATGATCCTGTAATGATCTCTAAATTTACAAAAATGGCCTGAACTGGTGCGACAACAATCCAAAAACGTCCTGAAATTATTAAAAAAAAAGTTCCGAAAACAATTCCGAAATCATTCAGAAACGATGTCAAGAAATTACCGAAAATGGTCCCGAAATGATTCCTGAATGAAATCGAAAAAGTCCCGAAAATAATTTCAAAATGGTCCTAAAAAACAATCCTCAAGTGACCCCGACAGAGTCCCAAAATAAACTCGAAAATCTTTCAAAAAAGTCCGAAAATCATTTTGAGAAAAATCAAAAATCCATCCCGAAATGATGCTCTTTCCTTTATTCTATATTACCTAAATTTGACTGCATTATTCCGCTATGATTTTTTATGGCATTTGCTTAAGTAAAAAAAACTTGATCTACTCCCAAAGATACCTCAAATTTCACCCTCAATAAAAACTTTGTACTCGTATCTCCACCTAAAATGGTAGATTAAAAAATGTTTTTAAGTGTTCCATAACCTGTAGGGTATCGAAAGCCAATAGAAAGTCGGAAATGTTTTTCTATTTGAGTAAAAAATTAAATACTCTTCTTTTTGTATTAGATTTAAAAATCTTTAAACAAAATCATAAGTGAAATTTCGTTGCATGTTTTTTTTACGATTTTGGACTAAAAAAACTTGTTTTCTTGGAACTCTTATTTATTTATTTAAAAATCTAGTGAGCCACCTCAAAAAGGAGAGAAAAATGTTCTTTGTTTATAAAGTACAAATTCTACCCCCATGCTAAGTGAAAAAACGGAATTTCATTCTCGCCTATGTTCACTTTTTTATTGTTATTTAATTGAACTTATGCTATGTAACAAATATATCGCCTAATTTCATGTATTTTAATCGTTGCTAAGAACTGTACCTTGTTCCTAATGAGTATGCACTATTCTAGCTCTCAAAGGTGATTGTTTGGATAAAACCTCAAAACCAAAATAGATATCAATATACAATAGGAAAGATGCTCGAAGATAAAAAAAGTTCTTCTAAAAAAGCAGCGAAGTTTGTTTATGATGCTGGTGTAACGAATGAATTTGGGATAAGGAATGCAAACACGAAAAACCGCACCCAGGGAGGTCTGCATGGTAGCGCCATGGCGCGTTGTTTTTCAAACGTACTAATTCAAATATAGAAAGAAATCATTCAAGAAAGGAAACAAAAGGAAGAAAAACAAATATGAAAATGTTTTAATTAAAATTCTAGTAATCAAGCTTAATGAAGTAGTCAACGCGTTAGAGCAGAGATGTTATGCAAGAGCGATGTTTTAATGAAGTTTTGATTAGTGCTAATGAGAGAGATGCATATTCATCTACATTCTTGATATGGTTATGCAACAAAAATGTGACGAATTGATTGGAATCAATTTTGGTAGTGTATCCTTAATATGGTATCCGTGAATAGCGTAGTCGACATGGGAAAATTATTCTTTTAAAACGTTTTATTTTGTATCGAAATTATCGATTATTTGCACTGTGCAGCAACGGTGATAAAATGCTGTAGAAAAACTTAAATAAAATGTCGTACGGCATAGAATTTTTGTTTTGCCTACTAGATAAAAAAAGAATTGAACTCGCTTATCCAAAATGAATTTGTACGCATACAAATATGGGCCGTTTTTTTATTCATCATTTGGGTGCTAGTTAAATTTCCCCTGAAGATACCACGGAGATTGTCGAAACGTCGGGAATAAGTGCACAAAATAATTGATAAAAAACAAAAGAACGGTCAGCAAATAAACTTAATTAAAATTTTGTTCTGCTTGCATAAAAAATGTTTGAATTGAAAGCAACAAAAAATAATTTTCAAAGGAAATTAAAATTTTCGACAAAAATTTGAAATTGTTATTTTATTCATAAGTTGCTAAGGGCTTATGAAAAAAAATCTACAATTCATCATCGATGAGAAATAATTTACCAAACAGAGCCTCAATCTGTCTTGAATTGATTATACTTAACCGTATTCGTCTGTACTCAATGAAAAAAACATATAAAGCTAGATAGGAGAAATATAAACAATATAAACCCACAATAAATATTTAAAAAAATATTTACATTCGAATGAAAAACCACCTATTGGTCAAGTGAACATAGTTAATTTAAAAAATAAATTATAATTTTTGAAGTTAATTTTTTAAGTGAAGAGTGAAATTTGTTCGTTTTTGGAGTAGATCGATTTTTTTGGGATGCAATGAAAACAGAAAATTGTAGCAGAGAATTGTAGTAGAGCTTAGTCAGTATAGAATTTAGAAAAAAACCAATTGTAGGAGTATAAGGCAGGGCCCGGATCATTGCGAGATGGTTTTCTAGACTTTTCAGTTATCATTTCGGGACTCTTTCGGGATCATTTCGATATTGTTTTCCGATTATTTTCATGACTTTTCGGCATAATTTTTATACTAACGCAATCATTTTCGGAAATTTTTCCGCATCATTTCAGGAGTATATTAGTACTTTTTCGGGTTTGTTGTCGTGACATTTTCGGTATCAGTTGGAATTGTTTTCTGAACTTTTTCGGATCATTTTGGGACTATTTCAGGATGATGTCGGAAATGATACTGAAAAAGTCCCAAAATTATTTCAAAAACAATTCCGATATAATCCTTAAATGGGGTTGAAAACAATCCTGATATGTTCTCGAAAAATAATGTAATTTCTATCACGTGTTGTGTGCTATACGTGCTTTTTTAAAATTTTTTTTTCTCCATCGAACCCACTGTGTATTGGTCACACTAAAGGAAATTACTTTTTATGTATCGGCATGCTAAGACCACCGGCAGACTATGTATGACAAATAAAAAATAAATAAACTCTTAACAAAAGCAAAGTTAAGGTGAAACCGAGCATTAAATATGCAGATTTTCAATGGTAGGCGTGGTCGGTAGGAGTTCGACCATTTTTACCAGGTGAGGCATTCCATACCAACTCTAGGTCCAAATACTGATACTATTTTTTTTTTAATTTTTTGCGACAATATTGGAATTGGCAAAATTTTGGGATTTTTTTAATTGAAATAACTAGCAAAGTATTAGGATTAGCAAAAAATATTACTTAACAAAAAATCTTCTAAAATGATTAAATTTCGTAGTAAAATAAAAATTTATAAAAAATTGTACTACTTATTTATTCCGTAAATTTTTTGTGAAAGCCAAAGAAAATATTAAAAAAAAAGTTGTTTTGATTACTTTTGATTATTTTGTTATTATTATTTTTTTTTTGATTATTTTTAATTTTTTTCAGTATTGTTGTAGAAGCACATAAATATACACATCAACAATACTGAAAAAAATCAAAAATATAAATAAAATTACTTTGATTATTTTTGATGTTTTTGTTTATTATTTTTAATTTTTTCTTATCGTAATCAATTATTAATTGCCTTTTCTTGAAAAAACAATTAAAATAATCTTTATCAATCAAAAAGGCCGTCTAATTAATTGATTACTAATCAAATAAATATCTATTGAAATGAAATAATAATTTTGAGGCTTTTATGAATATTTCTTGTAATAGTTATGATTCTGATTATAACTTTCAAATTTTATGTTAAAAAATCTGCACAAAAATTGGAAGCATTTAAGTTACCGAAATCGAAACAGAATAATTTTCACGATTCCGCTTGTCTGAACAGGTTTGAAGAACAATACGCCGATGTTCGGAAAAAAACGGTCCGATTTAAAGAACGTGCCCAACAATTTTAAAACGGATAATACCAAAATATCAACCGAAAACCGTTTGCCGAACATTCCTGTATAACACAAAATAGAAGGTTGTATGCACGTTTTAATCCAATTCCCAAAATATTGAGGGCTAAAGTAGGAACATTTGTATAACAAAGTCAACACTGGCTGAAAATAAAAAAAATTTCAGAAAGCAAGTTTATTGTTCATCAGTTCAAAGTCATTTTTTTTGTTTGTTTAAACAATTATTTAGTATTTATTTCTCTTTATTTCCTCCTTTTTTTAATTGGTTGATTATCTTTTAGAATATGTAAAAAATATTGACACATTCAAATTCAATACAGAGGCTTGTTATCTATGTCAGCTCGCTCTCTCTAATTACGGCTCGCTCCCATGTTTTTACTCATGTTTTATTCAGCAAATATGCAATTTGCAAAAAGTCTTGTTTTCATTTCAATCAACATTATTTTCCTCATCGTCAATTCAATCGTAGCTTTTGTGACCAAGTGTAGCAGCTGGTCACAGCAGCCATCAGGTGAAATCACATTTAATTTGCCCCAATTTGGTTTTACACTGACTTTTTGGCTTGTTTTGCGTTTATCGGAATGTTGTACAAGTATTTTACTGGCAACAATTTGTGTTTGGAATTTTTATGCGCGATTTATGTGCGAAATTGGAGCTATTTGTGCGCAAGTTGCTTTTATATTTGAATGCAGAGCTGTGATTGCACAAGCAAGGAGTATTTTAGTTTGTTCAAGTGGGTAAATTTTTTTGTGAAAGTGCAGTTTGGTTTTTGAAATGAATTTGCATATGCATGCAATGAATAGATAAATTTCTTGTGAAATAATTTTGTTTATTCGCCGGTTCCAAAGTTCTTGCCGAAACTACAGAAAAACGGCGTGAGTACCAAGAACTTGTGGAGTTTGATGTGTAAACTTGTGTATCCTGTACATACATTTTATTTTTTTCTCTCCTTTCCTTTCCTTTTCTTTCGTTTTCTTTCATTCCCGTTATCATAGTTCCTTTTAAATAATTTTTAATTTTATATTATTTTGTTTGATTTGATTTTATTTTTTTATCTCATTTTATTTTATTTTATTTTATTTTGTTTGATTTGATTTAATTTTTTTATTTCATTTTATTTTATTTTTTGTGATTTGATTTAGTTTTTTTTATCTCATTTCATTTTATTTTATTTTATTCTATTTTATTTTATTTTATTTTATTCCATCTTATTTTATTTTGTTTTATTTTATTTTATTTTATTCTATTTTATTTTATTTTATTTTAGTATATTTTATTTTATTCTATTTTATTTTATTTTATTTTCTTTTCTTTTCTTTTCTTTTCTTTTCTTTTCTTTTCTTTTCTTTTCTTTTCTTTTCTTTTCTTTTCTTTTCTTTTCTTTTCTTTTCTTTTCTTTTCTTTTCTTTTTTTTCTTTTCTTTTCTTTTCTTTTCTTTTCTTTTCTTTTCTTTTCTTTTCTTTTCTTTTCTTTTATTTTATTTTATTTAGCTTATTTTATTTTTCATTTACTTTATTTTTTTTTTTAGTTTATTTTATTTTATATCATTTTATTCTATTTTATTCTATTTTATTTTATTTTATTTTGTATTATTTTATATTATTGTTTTTTTTTTTGTTTTACTTTATTTTATTTTCTTTTTATTTATTTTATTTTATTTTATGTCCTTTTAGTCAATTTTTTTGCTTTACATTCCCTAAGTATAACCACAAAGATTACACAAACAAAGCAAATTACCTTCCGTGTTGAGTAATCTGAGCTAAAATAAATTTAACATTAATAATATCGTACTTTGTTTTTGTAAACACTGTGTATATTTTTAACAAACGCAGTTGCCTTCGCCTTTTTCCGATTGATAGCATTCATCGTGTTTAGGCACGAATACGGAATAATAACAATCGACAAAGCACTTGCATACACACACACCTTCATAAGCAGACCGTCAAATACATAACAGCAAAGCAGTCAAAAGAAGACTTCTACACCCAAGTCACAGACACAACCACGATTACAAGCAGTGGCAAAGGCACGGTCACAGGCAGCGACGCTTAACTTTTCTGGACAGCCCCTACCGAACCCAAAGATGTTTACACATCAAAAAAACTACTTTCTCGGCATTTAGAAACCAGCTAATACAATCAGCTCATTTTAATATTTAGTAGCAGAGCAGTATTATCGGTATGTTCTCAGTACTCAGAATCAGCTTCATATCAATTTCTCCAATATTAACTTTTCAAGAATTTTAAACTGCTCTATTTCGTATGAAAATTCAGTTTTACTAGCGCTCATTAAGCTTATCAGCAACATTTGCCAGTAATTTATATACGAAGTTATCGTGTAATGTAAAGAAAGTATTGCATTCGCTTTACATGAGGGTGTTGGACTTCTTGAAACAATTTTACTTTATTCAAGAAAATAAATGTTACTTCATTTTCAATAATTGTTGAAAAAAAGTAGTTGTTTTTAATACTAAATTATATTTTAGGACTTTCTCGTAGGTTTCACTAAGCTTTTTTTTTTAATTATCGTATTAGTAATGTCGTGGATGCCGTATAAATAAATGAACTCTTATTTAGTTTAAGTAAATAAGTATTTAATGAATATTAAATGGTACACGAATAATGAATGTTGATCAGTTATTGTCTTTTAAAAGGAAAATGTACGTCGTTTTGCGACTGTTCGCTTCTGCCGCTCGATTCAACTCCTCGTTCGTTAATTCTCATCTCTTTCTATTGCCGCGCCTGTCATTCCACGGTAGGGTGATCTACTGTGTAGATCTATCTTTTCCAACCCGTTTCTACGTTCATTACCGAAGGTGATAGTTACGAAAGATTCTCGCTTTTCAGTGATGCCAGGTTAAATATATCAGCGTTTTTGGAATGAATTGAGAAAACGATTGAACTATTTACATCCTGTATCCTATATCCGAGGATATTAAGTCCTAGCTTTCCCTCCAACTTTGGTGTCCTGCTTCTAATCTTCCCTACAAATTGGTGGGCTATACATTCTTATTTCCTACACCGAACAGCACCTGCTAAGGTATGAACTTTTGCTGAGACGCGTTTTCATGGCAGAAATATTGTTGCTGAGCACTGGCAAGGGTTGAAATCGCACAGTGTTTCAACTGTATCCCAGCAAACAAAGTCTCAAACGTTAGAGAAATGTTGTTGTTTTACATTAGAATTCTAATGTAGTTCTCTTATGCATCTCTAATCGAAAATCAGGTTAGCTTTAATTCTCGACAGTTTCTCAAACCGTTCTCTTACCTTCTACCTTAAAGAAATAAATTAGAATACGAGTCGTTTTCTAATCGTCCTCTAACCTAAATGTTTGCTGGGATGAAGTTACTTAGAAAAAAGTGAGAACCATTGTAGATGCTGTCTAAATTTAATATAACTACCGAAATTGGTTGAAAGCTTCAACTTTATGAACTAAAAAATGTAGATCTGCAAACATTAGGTTGTTATATATGCATACATTAGGCTGCTCGATAAAAATGCGATACCAACTGTACGAGTGAGAATTACAAGTTGTTTCACAAAACTAAGCTTTCGAAGATAATTGTGTAACATTTTCACTGCAACAGAAGGTCTAGAAGGCTTTAAAAAATTAATTTGTTTAAATAATTGTTTTTAAAAACCTAGTTACCTTGCAAATAATAGTTTCAAAATGCATATATTGTGAAGAGAAACCGTTTCGCACATACCAAAAAACATTATGTTCAGTATGTGTCAAATGAGTCGTGAGTTATCAATTTTTCTTCGAAATTTTTCAAAATTCTTTATTTTTGAAAATAATGAAAACGATGTAGGCTTTCGAAAAAACTTTCAAAATTTTTTTGTTTTATATTTAGCTACAAATTGTATATGTTTTTATTACTATTCGAAAAACTAGGAAAAAATCTGTTGACATAGTTGATGTGGTTTGACTAACTAGAGATATGCGATTAATCAAATTTTAAAAACATGGCAACTAACTTAAATTTGATTAATTAATTAATCATGGAATAATCACTACTAATTAATTAAAACAATTAAATTACCGACTAATAGCATTTTGATGCATTTCAAATTAGAAATTTCATTATTCATACAAGTGAGAAATCACTACGGGATTATTCACCAAATTAGCTCAAAAGTTTTATTTAATCTGAAGAATGATTATTTAGAAATGTGTTTAATCGACTTAATTTATACAATCTTGTTTTATTATTTGTTGGTTTCAAAGTTGGGAAAGATCAAGTTTTTAAAACGTCATGACCTGTGTTAAAGGTAGTCTCTGAACGAGACGGCGCATTCGTCAAAAGCCTTTTTATGGTCTCTCAAACTCTCTGAAATGTCCTTATATTCTGCTTTAATTTCTACTAAAATTTTAGGAAGCCTTAATCTGTGCGCCTACTGTTTCGGTGGCTTGTTTCTTGAAAATGATATGGCTATTAGTACCCTTAAGTAAAGTTTATTTTGAGCAGTTCTTTATCCTCACACCTGGTTTAATTACTTCTGCGGTAAACGCTTTCTAGATCAAACCCTAACAAAAAAACAAATTTTCTTTCGAGCACATTCTTTTTATCATCGAAACATACCACTTTTTCTACTATTTCTTCTCACCCACCTCCCCTTAAGAGCAATCGTTCTTAATTGATTTGTTGCAAGAACCAAAATGCAATGAAAAACTTTACAAAACTTGCATCGATTGTATATAAGCAGATACATACATACATATCCATATCGAGAAGTTTTTCTTTATGTGTTAGAAGCAATTAAGCATTTTTTATGATTCAATTTAGAGCGTCATAAAATCGGTTGCCGTTCTAAAGTTTGTGGTAAAGTTACGAGTTCTATTTCCCTGTGGAGAAGTCAGTAACTAGTGAGAATAATTTCTGGTTTAGAACTAGAGATAAAGTGGCTAATATGAACTAGTGAGTTAGTAACTAGATTTTCACTAGTTCGAAACCGGCAGTTGTGTAATCATTAAAATTTAATAAAATTTAGATTCATATTTGGAGAAATGTTTTGTTCTTATAACGTTCTTTAAATGCTTTTTTTTAATTCTAAACTAACTACATCCAAATTGCCGAATTTGAAAATGGTTCAGAGCTAGAGCAATAGTAGCAATAAACGAACCACATTCCAGCTGTCGAATTTTTAACTAGTTCGGAACTGTTGAGAAGGTAATGCAGAGGGGGACAATTTCCATCGCCTAGGACATCGACATGTAAGAGAGATTGAAGGCGATCTAGTAGGGGTTCAGAAATCACTAGAAGCGCACCAGTTCGGAACTAGAGATTTCCCCCACAGGGTTCTGTTGATGTGTTTGTTTGTATTTATGCGCGTGTTTCGGCTTATTTGTTGTCTTGCAGTCAATTGTTGCATGTAGCGCCTATTCAGGCGTATCATAAATGCGTGCAACCAAATTTGTGAAGCAGGAGCCACCAAGATAACAACACTTTTGGATGAGGTTTTAAAAGCTGGATTGGAAGCTTTGTGCATACAGGGTGGCTGATGAATTTTGCTACATTAAGAAACTCAAATAATTTTTTTTTCAGTGTATGGAATTCATTTTTCTTTTATTCATGTTAAAGCTCATTAAATTTTATTAAATATAGCTTAATTAGTTTTAAAAATAATGGAATTTAAATGCCCCCCCTGCTCGTCGATGCATGTGCGGCATCTTACCAAAAAGTTGTTCATTACTGCTTGGAGAGTTGAGACAGGAATAGCCGGAATTGTTTCTCGAATGGATTGCCTTAGTTCATTCAAATTTGTTGGTTTTGCTTTGAAGACTTCCTGTTTGCAATAACCCCACAAGAAAAAGTCAGGTGCAGTAAGGTCAGGCGACCTGGGTGGCCAACGGAATGTGGAGTTTCTGGATATCAGCTTATTGGGAAATTTTCGGCGCAATTCTGTCATAACAGGTTGGGCTATATGAGGAGCTGCACCATCTTGCTGAAACCACACAGAGTTGAAAGAAATTCTCATTCGCCGTAAATTCTGGATAGAAAAACTCTCTCAACATGCTCAAGTAACGGTCTCCAGTAACCGTAACGGTGTGACCGTTTTCTTCGAAGAAGTAGGGCCCGACAATGCAGCGTGATGAAACTGCACACCACACTGTGACACGAAGTGGATGCAATTCCGTCTCATGGAGTATCTGTGGGTTGGAAGCACTCCATATTCGACAATTTTGTTTGTTTATGTTGCCGTTTAAATCGAAATGGGCCTCGTCAGACATGAAAAGACAGTTCAACATGTTTCCATCCTCTTCCACCATTTGAAGCATCTTCTGGCAAAATTCCAAGCGAATCGGCAAGTCTGCAGCGTTCAGTTTGTTGGCCATTTGAATTTTATATGGGAATAAGTCCAAATCTTTGTGCATAATTGACTGTAATGACTGTCTGCTTACACCCATTTGAGCAGATAAGCTTCTTGTCGAAACACGTGGATTGTTTTGTATGGCAGCAGCTACAGCAGCGATTGTTTCCTCCGTTCGAACTGAAGGGTTTCGATGGTAAGGTCTTCTGTTGACTGTCCCATGCTCGGCAAAATTGTTTACAAGTCTTATTATGGTCCATCTGCTCGGAGGATTGCCGCCAAACATGCGCCTATACTCTCTTTGAACCGAAACTACGGACTCCAGTGCGTGATAGCGGCGGACAATCCAAATTCTTGTTTCAGTGTCCCAGTTATCCATTTTTGTTAAATGTAAAAGTCAATCTGCAAAATAAAAAAAAAAATTAACCAGATTCATTAAATAGAAAAAAAGTTATTTAATTTTTTTTGGTAGCGGCTTTCATTAGCCACCCTGTATATTTGTGTGTCAATTAGGAATATATGTCTGAAAAATTGATAGACGAGATCATTATTGAGCCAATAGAATCTAAATCAACAGTTTTTAAAATGTTTAATAGTTTTGCTATTTCAGAGGATCTTGTGGAGAATCGAACCCACTCACTCTGATTGCCATTGTCTGACGGGAAATCGTGGCTGTTTTCGAAATAGTACTATAACTATAGCCTGTATATGTTTGTTGCTTTCAATTTTTCATCTAATCAAAAATAATAATTAGCTAAGAATTATTATCAACTGGTCTTGAGCTCGTTATACTTACAAAAATATGTAAAATGAACAGACCGTAAAACCAACAACAAAATATACCTTATTTCGATACCTCGACGGCATTCGGAGTTATCTATCAATATGTGGACCAGGCTGACCCAAAATATGTCATTACAATATGGGCATCAAACGAAAGATGCTAACGAGTGCTGCAATAAGCCAATAACGAGTAAAATGTAATGATAGATTAGATCATTATTGAGCCAATAGAATCTAAAGCAATAGTTTTTAGAATTTTTGTCATTCTGTCTGTATGTTTGTGCGCGCATCAGATAAATAGAATTGAATGGAATTTTCACCGTATAATTACTAGACATCCAATTGAAAATGTCAAATATTCCTTATTTCGATAACTCGACTCGTGCCGGAGTTATCGATCAATATGTGGACCAGAATGAACGAAAATATCGTATTACAATATGGCTATCAAACGTAAGATGCAATATGCGATGTGATTAAGTTCCATATCTCAACTAGTTTATTATAAAATGTTGAGCGCATACCAAATTTTAACCAGATATCTCTTAAACTGCGGAACCACTTTGCGTCCATCTTTACGTTTGCTCATACTTCTCAAAATCGAACCGAAGTTATTATACCATTTCAAAGCCCGCGTTAGCCACTTTCGAGATACCTGGAATCCTAAGTGAACTTAAACTCAGATGTATTGCTTCTAATAAAAAGCATGGAAATCGAATCAAATCATGTACATAGTATTGAATTTCAATTATTCCAACTACATCGCAGCCTGCATAGTAAACATTTTTATTAGAGTTCCAGGGCAAAACACATTCACCGCAGCGATGTAAACAATGCTGAGATTTTTTGGAAATTTCCCTATTGGCAGGCTGCTAACATTTGCTCGTGCTTAAACCAAAATGCACATATACTCGAACACATATATACTTACACCTATGTATATACATTTCTACTCGTATGTTTTCGTATGCATTCCAAAGCCAAATGTATAGTGTATTGAACTCTGAACGCAAACATTCTGTGCATATAAAATAATAAAAATTGATTTTCAATATAAATTTCCCTATGTTCTTTTTTTTATATTTTCCTTTTAGGTTCCTTTTAGGTACGCCATATAATTTTTTCATTGCAACTTGCATTTTGAAATATCTACAAATAGTACATACATACTACATACTTTATACCTAATTTATAGACTTCTAGCAGACTCGGCAGACGTTCTTCTGACCGATATATTGCACCGTCTCTATTTTTTCTTATCTCATTTGCATTTCTCCACTTTTTTGTTTAATACCTCTTCTTCTATTTATTAATCTTCCCAATTCTATTTCTCTTGTTGATGTTGTGCTAGCTGAGAATAAAAAGAGAAAATGAGAGAGCAATGTGTGATTGGTTGCTGTTCTTTAAGAAATACTTGAGTAACAAAACGGACTATCAATGTGTGGAATTATGAATAACCTTAATATTTTAATTAAACCTATTTTTTAGTAACCAAAGTACCTCTATGTCCTCGTGTGCCAGGAATATGTTAGTTTAAAACTTGAATTAGCGAAATGCGTCTAGTAGAATGGAAGTTTTGCTCTAACGAAAATTTGGGTTGAAATGTTTTGTATAATACAGAAAACGGATATACCTCCTGCCTATTCTTTGAAATCCTGTTCAACTGAGCCATTTATATTAGGCCAGAAGTATCTAGATATGAAATCGTTATATGAGATGTACGCTTGATGGGTTGACCACTTCATTAGCTACAGCGGCATCGACTTGAAAGACTTCATACATAATACGTCGCCCAAACCTCCTGGTCCGAATTAGACTCTATTGTAAACGCACTCACACAGCCCCCAAACCTTTCAATTAATTGGGATCGAGTGTAAAAACACTCACCCGTCATCCTCCCTAATTCTACCCTATTCTTGTAGTGGTGAACATATTATTTGAAAATTATAGAAGCAGATGGTGGCTGTGCAATGAGCGAGAAGGGAGCCCTTAAGAAAGCCACAGGTTTTGCTGTTAACACCTCTAAGTCCTAAAAGTATCCGATTTCCGAAAAAACAACTCCTGTGGAACTCAAGAAATCTTTTACTTGGTGCTCCATCTGTCTAGCTCTTATCCAGAGAGACTGCTTGAACATGGTCCCGAATTCTTGAAATATTGTCGTACGCACCTTTCTTTTAAATACGGGAAAATTCTCCCACGTATCTCGCAAAACCCCTAGATAAATCAGTTTGTTTGCTTGCTAGATCCCCATATAAGCAGCAGGGTTCCTCGGGAACGGGTTGCGGCCTCGCAATATATCTATTATAAAGGCAGGTTTACCGAAACGGGTCTCCATCGGCTTATCTAACCTACAGAGGTGTCACTCGAGCTTATGAAATTACAAGGGAGTTTTCTCTCATGAGTTAGAATTTATGCTACCCGACCATTGTACCGTCTCTCAGGCGAGTGTCAGCTATTGGATAAAAATTTTAAACTTTTGACAGAAAAGCGCTCCATAAGTTAAGGTTTTCTCATGATATTGGTTTGCTTTACGTTCCACAAACTTTGTATAGCGAGATCCTATTTAAAGCCAAACTAAAATTCCGAGATTAAATCTACTAATGGACAGGTGTGCTTCGAATCAACTAAGCACTAGCTCTTGTCAGGTTTGGGGTTGTCCACGTGATCAGCAGAGTTACTAAAGTTCAATAAGGTCCATCTCTGCATGACCATTGGAATCCCAGCTATGACTGTCAGCTGCGTGGAAATAACGAGGTTGAATCATCGAGCCACTTCAAGCTTATCTTTCCAACATTTTCCCCGTACAGCCGATAAATCGCACAATTTTTTCAAGCAAAACTTTACGTTTTTGCTCTAAGCTCACGTTTTCCAACACAACACTCATATGCATTAAGCATTTTGAAATTGAACAACTAACATAATTTTTTGAAGCGATAGCATGAGGAACTCAAAAAATATTAAAATAGCTTTGGCGCACGTTCGTCAGCCTATTTGTATGCTTAAATTGTGCCACAAACACACAAACATGTATTTGGTTAATATTTTAAGCAGAGGAAAGTAATCGTATAAAAGTATGCATTTAGTTATTTATGTTGCCAGTCATAAGTACTTTATGTAAAACCGAAAATAGAGTGTCTTTGGTACGCGCACACATCAGCAAGCTGGGCTAGCTGAAAATAAAAGAACTCGCCACTTATAAAAAGTGTTTTTTTATTTTATTAACGTTCAATGGCATTCATAATTTTTAGTTGCCTCGAGATTTCCGAATCAATTAAGTTTAATGGCATTTTTGTATTTCAAACATTTTCCATTCTTAACAGAGTTACTTACTTACTTAATCGTAAAATTCGTAATGGGCAGAAACATAAAGGCATCACATTGTCAATGTGAATGCCAATTAGAAAGAAAAAAATTTGGATTTTTAAACAGCGAGATTGTTTGTGTATTTATGGAAAGTTGTTTTTGTTCGCATGTGTGAACTTCAATATTTGCGTTTTATAAGAAAGTGTGCGCAATTAGTAATAAATATTTTTGTAAAATGGTGTAAGCGATAATAGTCTTGAATTAAATTTTGGTATAAACTATCTCACAACTTTTTCTGCGAGACGTCAATTGTCAGATCGTGGAGAGAAATATAACAATATTGTTCTAAATAGACCAAAAACCAATCAAATAAAAACGTTAAACATTAAAATGGTTGTGGAATTTTTTGCAGCTCTATGTACCTCAAATTTCCATAAAAATTTCATAAATAATGTCCTTTTTAAACTGATTTCAGATCAGATCTGAACTATCACTTTCTGTGAAATAAAATAAAATATAAAAAAAAAAAACATAAACTAAAATAAAAAATTTAAATAAAAATATAAAATAAAATAAAATAAAATAATACAAAATGAAATAAAATAAAATAAAATCACAAAAAAAAAGTTTTTAAAAAATAAATTAAATAAAATGTACTAAAATAAAAAAAAATAAAATAAAGATGAGTTCTTAACTAGTACTTTCTGTGAAATAAAATAAGATATAATAAAACAAAAAAAAATTAACTAAAATAAAATAAAATAATATTAAATTAAATTAAATAAAATAATATTAAATTAAATAAAATAAAATAATATTAAATTAAATAAAATAAGATAATATTAAATTAAATAAAACAAGATAATAAAAAATAAAACAAAATAAATTAAAAAAATAAAAAGAAAAAAAATATGCGAAAATAAAATGTACTGAAAAAAGATTTATAAAATAAAAACAATAATAATTTTCATTAAAATTCAAAAAGTGAAAAATGATTATTCTTGGCCTTGAGCTCGTTTCATGTTTCCGATGTTCAGCATATCGGTTGTGGCACGTGCAGTGTGTGCTGTTGCACCGTCTTGTTGGAACCACATGTTTTCCAATCCCAATTCATCAAGTTGCGGCAAAAAGAACTCGTGGATCATTGCTCTGCAGCGCTCACCATTCACAGTAACCGTTTGGCCCCGACCGATTATTGGTCAAATAAATAGTCAGCAATATTCCGCGTTCTGGAGCAGTGTAGCGTAACATTGTTTATTAACGTGTATTTCGCATGTGTTTACTACACAAATGTCAAAACAGAACTGACTTTAGGGGCCAATCGCAAAATTTATAGCATTTTCTGATAGGAGGATTACTTTTGCGCCACCCTGTACAGGCCGTAAATCAACAAAAATTGTTGGTATAAAAAAGCAATAACAAAATTAAATAAAATAACATTAAATAAATATAAAAAAATATACAATGAAATAAAATAAAATAACAAAAATACAATGAAATAAATAAAACAAAATTAATTAAATAAATAAAAGGAAAATAAAATATACTAAAATAAAAAAAAACTAACAGAAAACAAAAATAAAATAAAACACAATATATAAAAAAGTTTAATAAAATAAAAAAAAAATTAATGAAATAAAATAAAAAAAGTTAAATACTCAAAAAAAATTAACAAAAATACAAAATAAAATCTCTATCTCTCTATGGCGCGATATACAACAGGTATATCATCATAAACCTCCTAAGAGATTTTTGCGCCAAGCTTCTCTTCCAATTTGTGGTGTGCCGATTTGAATTTTCCCTACAAATTGGTGGGACCTACAGTTTTTTGCCGACTCCGAACGGCATCTACAAAGGAGACGAATTTTTGCTGAGAAGCCTGTCATGGCAGAAATACACTCGGAGAGTTTGCCAAACCACTGCCGAGGGGCGACCCCGTTTTGAAAAACTTTTTTTCAAATCACTTTTGATGTTACCTGTACCAGGACTCGAACCATGGACCTTCGGTGTGGTAGGCCGGCAACACTACCTTCACACCACGGCGGCCGCCAGATATAAAATAAAATAAAATGAAATAAAACAAAATAAAATAAAATGAAATAAAGTAAAATAAAACAATATAAAATATAAAGAAAAAAAATTAAATTAAATTAAATAAAAAAAAAAATAAAAAAAAAAAATTTAGTAAAAAAAATAAAATTTATTAATTAAAAGAAAAAAAATAAAAGAGAATAATTTAAATTAAATTAAATAAAAAATAAAAATTAAATAAAATAAAATTTAAGTGAAATAAATATTTTAAAAAAATAAGAATAATAAAGTAAAACAAAAAAAGAAAATGATAATGAAATTAAACAAAAAAAAAATAAAGTAAAACAAAACAAAAAAAAATGATATAAAATAAAATAAAATAATTTATAGTGTACACCAACAATTCAATTGAGTTGTTGTTTTTACGGCCTGTACATTTTGTAAGAAAAATTATTATTCTTGGCCTTGAGCTCATTTATAGTCATGGTACTTTATAAAATAATATAAAAAGAAAGAAAAAATAAAAGAAAATAAAATACAATAAAATTAAATTTAAAAAAAAAGAAACGAAAAAAAAAATTTTTTTTAAATTTAATAAAATAAAAAACTTAAATAAAATAAGATAAAATAATATAGAAGTTCGGTGCTTGGGTTTCAACTACTGGGCAAAGTTCTATGTGTATAAAAATGCAAGTGAGTATGTATGCAAATCTATCAAAAAATGTAAAAGCCTACATATGGAAACTCAATACCGAAAGGAATAAAATTAAAATGATAAGGGGCACTCTCGTATTTATTTATTAGCATACTTTTTCAATTAACAACGCATGTGCCTTCAATTAAAAACAAACATACATACAATACTGCAAACCGTTTTAAAACCGAAGTTAGTTCGTCGATGCCATGGCGATGGCTTTTGAACGAAGTAAACTCTACTTCTCATGGCCTTGACTAAACTATAAAACTCTGCTCAAAATTCCTGAAAAGAGAGGGAAATCTTGTGGTCGACTTTTAACTTACTTACCAGCGACCTAGGAACTTGAAACTTAGCACATGGTTCAGGGTCCGAGACAATACAATTCATACACTTTAAATTTTAATGTAAAATTTTTTTACTCGACCATCGAACATCTCATCTTGCCTTTAATTTCAATGGCCTCTTTATCAAATCAAATATCAAACCCAATCCCATCTAATTTTGGTTGGTTTGTAGCCCTAAGACCATGCAAATATACATATATTTGTAAGTAGAAGCTGTGAAACTGTAACAAAAATAAAAAAATAATAAACAATTAATTTTGTCGCTTAAATAATGATAATTCGCTGTTTCAATGTGAAGTTCAATGCGACTCGATACGCTTACAAATATCTTTAAAACAACGTATCGAAATACTTTACAACTGACCGACCAACAAAACGATAGAACTGGAAAACAATTTAGAGCGAAAATGTTTGTGGTTGTGCTGGCGTGGGGGTTCATTCATGGAAATACGAACTACTCCATTAATTTATTTATTCAAGCGAATATTTAACAAGTAAAATTTTAGCACGTATTTAATTGAACCACGCATCGCACGTTTTACTTTAAAAAGATGTAACACAAAACTTTCGTTTTTCGGGATTTTTTGATGCAGCAAAAGGACCGTTCAACTACAGATATTAAAATGTAAAAAAAGATTTGATATGACTATCTGGTCAAGCTAATTTTCAAAAAGTCTGGAAAATACGTTGTATCTTGAAAGTCATTACAAAATCTGTCTACATACAATAACAATTTGGATTCTTAACACTGGCAATTTTTGGTGATATGCGTTGATGAATTCTCATAGTTTAACAGTCGAAGTGTTGGTATGCGGATCAATGGGTTGGAAAGTAAAAAATGAGTCTCGACAAGCGCCAGTATACTTGTTATATTTATTTTTGGACGGTCGTCAGTGTCACCAACTTCGGTTGATGAACTTTGCAGTTACCATCGTAGATTGTTACTGTGACAGTAACGCCACAATAAAATATTTATGCGTTACAATAAATAACGGCAGTTGCAGTAAATACACTAGACGTAAATAAAAACCATAAAACTGACTGTAGCGCATATATGATGAGTATTCTAGAGATGGTATTCTTGTACTTGAATATGTACGTTTGTGTAGAAGTAATTTGAAAGTAGTTATGTACTATATTGTAAGATAGACCCCCAGCATTGCATCGGTGAAGAAACCATTCAATTTCCAAAAGTCGCTATTAAACATATGTATATATAGACTGACACGCAAATTCAAACAATTACTGCATTGGTTTCGTTGGCGGTTTATAGATCACCTAAATGCATTCTTATTCAATATGTATTATGCACAAACATCGGCTTGTTCTAAATTTTCTGCATGTATTTGAACCGCCTTTTATTGACACCACTGTATATAGCAGAAATCAAGGACTTCTTTGCTATAAAATCGTTTCTTAACTTTAAGTAAGACATATCGCAATAGTTTATTGAAAATATCATTAAATTCTATTCAGCGGTTTCTGAATGATGGTGAAACAAACTTTTAGACACACATACAAAAATTCTAAAAACCGCCGTTTTTACATATAGACTACCTTTATGGTTCAGCTGTTTCTAGTGACAGATGTAATGACCCAAATTTTTCAAGTTTACATCTTCTATAAGGTGTATGTACACAACGAACTGTTCTAAGTGACTGGTGGAATTAATATGGAAAGAGTATGAAAATGTTTAGCGCAGAGAGCATTGTATGGGCACAAACGAGTTTTAAGAAATATGGTGAAGTGCTTTAAAGTACATAGGGATAGCCTGTAAACAGCAAAATTTTCAGCAGCAAATTTTCAGCAGCACTTCCCTCCAATGGCAGTTAAAGTCTGTGTATTGATGGTCACTATAAGCACCAAAGGGTATTTCCTTTTTTATTTTTGGGCCTAAACTAAATGTTAAGGCGGAACTACCCTCAAAAGAACACATTTTCGTACTATGTGAAGACTATACATTAAGGTGTATCAACCAAAAAAGTTTAAAATGTTGCCTCCTGGTTCGATTACTTACATGTTGGGGATTTGAAAAATGGAAAAAAAATTTGCAGCATCCTGTAAAAACAGCGAAATTTTTTTTTCCTCATCAATTTTCTATTTGACCTATGATTTAAATCAGCCATATATTTTTGTAAAAGTGTTCGGCCACTTCACATTTTGTCTATAAACGCCATTAACCTATTATGCCAACTTTAGCTTGTATTAAAATTTATTTAAAACCAGCACCCTGTTTAAAAAAATATTAAGATTAAATTAAATACAACCTTATGGATCATATCTAAATAAAAAAATCGTCACTCATTAATATTATAAATAATATATGTCATTTGAAAACAAACATGAAATAATGAAATTATAGAGAAAAATTTTTTTGCTGTTATTACAGGGTGCCCAAAAATTCTTTATTAAATGTGAATAAAAACATTGCTTCAAGAAAGCATTCAAAACGCAAATAAATATAATAATTTTGCTAGAACTATGTTTATTAACAACGCAGTGCCCCTAAATCGTAAATAATTTTTCACCAATCGAGAGCATCCATATACATTCATACGTCCATATTTTCTGCCAACACTTAACTTCCACGCCTCGTTTGTTTCAATTGCATCGGTGTATGCTATATATATGGGCATAATCTACGAACAATGCTGGGCGACTGGTCTAGTTTTAATTGCTGTCATTTGATCCATTGAGTATGGAATATAGATTCAGGTTACATTCATACATGTATTTGTTCATAGACATGGACAAAGTTACATTGGACAGTTCCAAAAAAGAAAAAATATTCACCGTTTTTTCGTCGTCATTTCAATGTAAGAAAAATTTTTTCGCTTGCCTAACGCAATTTTTGAATTGGTTGCTATCTGGCAAGCGGCAAGTCCATATTCGATTTTGGAAGAAACTTTAAACAAAAAATTGACTTTGTTGTTTTATTCGTATGTCGTTAAGTGCTTCTGAAAAAAACGGCTATTGGTTCTTTCAAAGTGGTTTAAAAGGTTCGTTTCGAACTTTTTTTGATGTTAATATTTCCAATACCGTAAAATACTGAATTATTTTGGAATTATCGTCCTACATTGCCTTTCAATACTATATTTGAGGCAACCCTATTGCAGCGAAATAGCAATTTTCGAAAAGGTTGCAAAGCTCACATCTTATCTTAAGCACAATGTGTGAAATCGGTCGCAAATAGTTAGTTAATTTTCTCTTGCTATCACAATAATTTGTATAAGGAAAACATGCTAGTGAAAATTTGGTTATAACTAGTACTCAAATAAATACAATATATACAGCAGGAATAAAATTTTTTATATATTTAAACACCGGTAAAGCACTGATTTAGTACAAACGCATATACAAACAGACAGAAATGAAAAGATTTATTCCCTTGCATTTCTCAGTATATCTATGATTTACATATATAGGCCGATTCCAATTTCATTATATGTATAAAAATATTTTGAGCCTAATTTTCTTGCCACCACTTTATTTATCGACAGTAAAATTTTTGTATGCTATAAAATGCATCCTAAACTTTACGTTAGACTTCTAGCAATAGATTTATCGAAAAAACGTTCCATTCTATATAGAGTAACTTGAGTGAAGCGCTAACAAGCATACAGACAAACATACAAAAATTCTAAAACCTGTTGTTTTTGGCTTCTGTTTCTCCAATAAACGCTTCCTGATACATTTTTCTTTAATATCTTTACTTACATATATGTACATAAATCGGCCAGTGACAATTTTTTTAATTTGTCTGAATATTATTTTCTCTTCAAATTTATGAAGAACAACGGAACTTATTTGTTTGAGAAATCTTTCATAATTTTTTTGAAAAAAAAATTAGAAAAATTCTGAAACGACCTAATAAACATACACGCATACATATGTATAATAATTTCACATAATATGCTCGCGTGGGTAAATTTCTATTTGTTGCCATAAAAAGTCAAAATATTTACTTTCCTTCATGCTTGAACTCCCGCAGTTGCGCAGTGTATTGGCATCATTTGTTGTGATATTGATTTTCTGGCATCGTCCTCGTGCGCGGTTGGGGCCATGCTTGTCAACAACACAGTCAAAATGAGTTACACGGTGGCGCCTAACATTTTTTATATGTGTACACTGTACATACCCAACCAGCTCTTTACGGATGCTGCGTTCCATTCGGCTATGCTTCGGCTACAAGATAAGCGCAAGGAGAGCTCGTAGTTTGTGATGCGCTGATGATCCAAACGCTGTCTGGGTAAGCATGTACTGAAATTTGACGTGTGTGCTTAAGTATGAGTAAATCGTTTATGACAAGTGCAAACGTATGTGCCCAAGGACACATATCCTTGCAGCTGGAGGTCATTTTTAGTTATGAAAAAAATGTTGCATTTAAGTAGAGAACATATGGAAATATTCCTTCACACATATTTTTTACTGTTTGAGGATATGCACACAATTAAAATTTTCTACTTTACAAATTGTCCAGCTTGCGTGATTAAGCTCATAGTCATGGAATACTGAAATAGACAAAAAAATAAACGCCTAAAAACACCTAATAAATATTTTAATCTTAATTTATAAAAATAAAGTGTTTGAAATTTATTGTAAACATAAACTCACTGCCATGACTAAAAGCATTGACAGCTTTTCATATTAAAGCCAGCAGGCATTCTTATTTTTGTTATTTAAGAGATATAATAAATAAGTCTAATTGAATCGCTTTTCATCGACAATAGATCTCTAACAGAAATACTCAACCACACAAAAATATGGGCAATCAACAGCTTCTGCTACCTTGGGGGCTCCCATTTCTCTCGAATCACCTAAGTATGTGTGATCTTAATTATAGATATTTTCAGCATTTCGTGATAAATTTAGAAAAACTAAGATGAAAGAAGTTAGTGATGAGTACATACAGTTGTGTTCAATATAATGGTAGTGAAATTAAATTGGATGTCGTGCGACGTAATAAAAAGAATCTGTGTTTTTTATAATTTTGATTTCAAATATAGCGAATTCTATAACAGAAACCACATAAAAAGAAATTTCAAAGTTTACACAAAGTTAATTAAACTTTTAAAAATTTATTTCAAAATTTCAATATTTTTGGGCCGAATTTTTAGAAAATAAGTACGCAGTTTTATGGCTCTTGTGCAAGTCAGACGTACCTCAAAATTTCCCCTGAGTTTTTAGAATTTTTATTGTCAAGCATGTTTGGTACTTTTTTCCATACAAAATTAATTTTTCTTCATGCGTTGTATGGAAAAAATCACTGAACACCCGTCACGAAAGAAGTTCTGAAAATTCATGGAAATTTTTGAGCAATTTCTAACTTGCACAATAATACCCTAAATTGATTGGTCTACAAAACTGCATACCCAAAAGTTTTCTAGAAATTCTGCCAAAAAATCTGAAGATTTTGATACACATTTTTTCAAGTTTAATTAACTTTCCCGAGCTTTGTATAAACTATGAAATTTCTTTTTATGTGGTTTCTGTTATGGAATTCGCTATATTCTAATGAAAATTATTAAAATCACTGCTTCTTCTTATTTCGTCGAACAATATCCATTTTAATTTCACTACTATTATATTGAACACAGCTGTATATGTTGAAATATACGATATATTCTTTTATATATACATTAGACTGGGTCGATTTATTAACCGATATCACGCCATCGATTTTTCGATAGGTTTTTAGCTCAGGAAAAAAAAGTTCCACTACGCCAAAAAAATAATTTTCGAGCCTCTAACTTTCAAAGAATTATCAACTGAAAAAAATGTATCTTTTAAAAGGAGTTCATATTATCAGGTAGGCGATGTCGCAATTGGGTTATTCATCCATTGAAAATAGTTGACAATTTTTACGAATAATTTTCTGTATTTCGTGATCAATACTGCCTTCATTTAACTTTAATTTTATATGAGAAATATGTCGTTGGGACCAGAAAAGGTTTGGAGTAAAAAAAGACTAGAAAAAAGCCACGAACCTAAAACCCAAATTATGAGGTTAAAGGATAAAAAAAAGATAAATCTAGCCTAGAAAAGCTAACCTGGTCACACTGCTCAGCCGTGGTCGTCAACACTTCGAGTGTAACTCTGCTATGAAAAAGTTTATCAGCAAAAACTCAACTGCATTTGCAGATGCCGTTATAAGTTGACATAAAACATTTAGGTCCCGTCCCCGTAGAAGCAGCGCACCACAAATTCGTAGAGAAGCTCTTCGTCAATCTCTTCGGATTTATGAAATATTTATTTATTTTTTATTAAGATTGCTAAGGTGTATTTAGAGTTTATACTCCACCAGGTTTGAGGTAACACCCTGCAATACAATTTGCGATCCAGTCTACAAAGAAGACAGTCTAGAGCTGTATACTTTGTGCATATTTCTGTACTGGTTATAAAAAGTAACAGTTAAAAGCCACTTTGAAACATCGGATACCGATAAACATCCATCCACAACCAGCTATTTCCGCTTATATTACCCATTTGCCTACCTCTCAGTTTTGACCTCCTACAACTAGCTGACAGCAGATAGAAATCTAAACCACTCATTATTGAACATTACCAGTTCAATGACTTAAGTGTACACCAAATACAAAAAAAACCCTCCGATAGTGGATTTCAAGTTAAATACAACAAAGTTCATAAAAACTTTTAAAACAACAACAAATGTGATTTGTATATAGCATATCTCATCCTAAAATCTGATTTCATGTTCGAAAGCTGACGCACACACCTTCAACTTCATACGCCAAGGGTTAAGTCACTTGGACGTGTGTTGATGAGTACCAAACGCGTGTTCCAACCAAAGAAACACTGACTGACACATTTGTTTAAGCGATTTGTAAGTAAACTTTTGTACGTGGATAAGCATCTATCTTAAAGTATGTATGTTTTGCGACAGCAGGCACGCTCCTGGTATTGTCACCTAATGCCATGTAATTAGAGGCCAACCGCAATCGCTCATGTAAAACTAACGTGGGTTGGTGCAGCAGCCGTTTTAGCCTGCTCCAAAAGTATCGCGCATACACACACCACATGGCGCTCTTGTGTTTCTCAGTGTCACAGTGTTTTGTCTCTAACATCATGAATCTGTACTTGCAAAGTCTGTCAATGTCAATGTTTGCGCCACACTTTTGTTGATGCATTTCCATAACGCATACGTTTGCGGTGATCGCGCTGGAACAGCAAGCAAATCAGACAAGCCAATTGGTTTGGTATGAGAGGTTTGTGGTTGCAGTCGAACTACTCCAAAAAAGCACAGTTTTTAGTTTCCAGACTATGAGTACATACAGTTGTGTTCAATATCATAGTAGTGAAATTAAATTAGAGACCGTTTAAAGAATTAAGAAGAAGCTCTATTTTTAATAATTTTCATTTAAAATATAGCGAATTCTATAACAGAAACCACATAAAAAGAAATTTCCAAGTTTACACAAAGCTCAGAAAAATTAGTTAAACTTTTAATAATTTATATCAAAACTTCAATATTTTTGGGCAGAATTTTTAGAAATTTTTTGAGTACGCAGTTTCATAGTTCATTAAATTTTAGCACAATAATGTGCAAGTGAAGTTTTAGAATTTTTTTTGTCAAGGATGTTGGGTATTTTTTGCCATACCATACTAATTTTTATTCATGCGTTGCATGGAAGAAATCACTCAACATTCTTGACGAAAAAAATGCTGAAAATTCAGCAACATTTTTGAGCGAAGTCTACCTTGCACAATGTTATACTAAAATTGATTGTTCTACAAAACTGCCTACTCAGAAATTTTCTGGAAAAAATTTGAAGAGATATTGATTGCCATTTTTGAAAGTTTAATTAGCTTTCCTGAACTTCTTGTCAACTTTTAAATTTCCTTTATGTGGTTTCTGTTATGGAATTCGCTATCTTTTAAGTGAAAATTATTAAAATTCCAGCTTCCTTTCATTTCGTCGAACGATATAAATTTTAATTTCACTACTTTTAGATTGAACACAGCTGTACATAGCTGGCTTCGCATGTGCTGCCCTTTTAGAATTTGACAGTCTTTCGAAAACCCGTTAACAGTATGCTTAGTTTATTTCAAGCCCTATCTATATCTGAACTTAAGCTTTTAATATAAGATGACACTACCTTTTATATCCGAAGAAAGATCTCCAGCAATACATCATTGAAGAAGCCCTTCAATATTTCGAACTAACTTTTATTGCCACTACTGTGCACAGCGTAAGTAAAATATTCCCGTGGGTAAAATGTGACCTAAACTTTAAGTACGACATCTAGACATTCGTCGGTGAAAATTGCATTCATTGGTTTATGAATGATACGCTAACAAACATATAGACAGACAAAAATTCTGAAAACTATGGTTTTTTTCTATTACTCTGAGGCATCGTCAAATTTTGATGTACATAAGAGTAGATGATTTTTATTGGAATACTGCTTTTGCGGTAATTCAGAACTGGTCATAGTTTATATGCTTACCCAAATACATATCCCATAGTTTCGGACTCACAGCAATATATTTCTTTTATATGCTTTGCTAAATAAATTATGAAGTTCTCTGCTGTTTCGCCAAGCTTTTGCCAGCTCCATCTGGAAAAATATGCTTTTCATGTATTTCTCATTCTTCTGTTCTTGCCCTTAACATTTGAAATGTCACTAATGCTTTAGGTTTCTGTTAATCCATCTTTGAATCGTTGGTTTATGAATGATACGCTAACAAACATATAGACAGACAAAAATTCTGAAAACTATGGTTTTTTTCTATTACTCTGAGGCATCGTCAAATTTTGATGTACATAAGAGTAGATGATTTTTATTGGAATACTGCTTTTGCGGTAATTCAGAACTGGTCATAGTTTATATGCTTACCCAAATACATATCCCATAGTTTCGGACTCACAGCAATATATTTCTTTTATATGCTTTGCTAAATAAATTATGAAGTTCTCTGCTGTTTCGCCAAGCTTTTGCCAGCTCCATCTGGAAAAATATGCTTTTCATGTATTTCTCATTCTTCTGTTCTTGCCCTTAACATTTGAAATGTCACTAATGCTTTAGGTTTCTGTTAATCCATCTTTGAATCGTTGTACGTCTTTTGTTAAATTTGATCCGTATCCAATTAATTAGACTGCATTTTTAATTGGTAATGATTATTTTATTTGTTCTTCAAGAAAAGGCAATTATTAATTGAAAAAAAAAAACAAACAAAAATCTAAAATAATCAAAAAAAGTTGTTTTGACTACTTTTGATTATTTTTGATATATTTTGATTATTTTTGATTTTTTCAGTAATAATGATGTGTACTCGTGCTTCTACAACAATACCGAAAAAATCAAAAAGAAACCAAAACTAATGTATGATTTTTTTTCAGTATTTAACCGTAAAAAATCATCAATTTTTTTTGATTATTTGTTTAATTATTTGGAAAATAATCATTAAAAATTTTAAGTAATTGATAATAAATCAGTAAATGGATTCTTGAGGTAAATAATAAAAGCGGTAATCATTACCAATAGTAATCATTATCTAACAGGTCTGATCTGGAAAAAAGTATCATTAATACTCTGCCTACTGGTTATCATTTTATTTATATAACAGTTGTGTTTTAAATTTTTTCTAGGCAGAAAAAATTGTATCTACCATCGGCATGACGAATAAAAAAAGTCCATCATTAGTAGCATACACGACACTCTTTTGGTCCGTCGATTCAAGCATAGTTTCATCTATCCGTCCAAAACTTCTCAGATCTATCCATTCGTATATTTCCCAAAAGACTTACTTAAGCCGTCTATTTCTCTGTCCCGCAATATTTTCATCTACCGATCACTAATTCAGTCTGTCTATGCATCCGTCCGACACCTGGAATTCAATGCCCAGACATGCCGACACCTAATTTAGATGCCAACGCAATGGATAACATAGGGAACGCGCTTTTCCCCATTTATTAAATCAGGTGGGCAGTCAAGATCGGATCAACATGCCCAAATAACATTCAGCATTTACCACAGCAGAACCGAGAGGTGCAGCACGAAGCTTGAAGAACAATAAGGCCCCAGGGCCGAACGGCATTTCAGCAAAAGCCATCAAAGAAATAGCAAAAATGCAATCTGAAGCCCTGCTGGATATAAATAATACATGTCTTAGTAACGGATTATTCCCGGAAATACTACTTAGTACTAATAGGCAAGAGCAAAGGAGACCCAAACTCGCCATCTACGTTCCGGTCATTATGCGTGCGCGATACAGCGGGGAAAATTTTTGAAAAGCTACTAAAGGGACGTATTACAGGCGCCAAAGAACAGACAGGCGGACTATCGCCCAGGTCACACGGTTTCAGGCCAAGAAAGAACACTTTAGGCGCAATTAAGGACGTCCTTACTAGTGTGAAGGCAGCCCAGCAAGGTAATACAAATTTAGGCGAGTTGTGGTCTTCGCAACCTTAGACATAAAAAACGCTTTCAACAGGAACAGACATGCTGACTGCCGTAGAGCAACGTGTTTAAATCCCATGTTACCTACAGCAAGTAATCAGAAGCTATTTAAGACACCGCGGACTGTCGGTGCATCAACGTCACATGCGAAGCAGTACAAGGTTCAATTCTTGGTCCTGACCTATGGAACGTCAGCTACGATGAAATCTTCAACCTAGAAATGCCCGATGATACCTGCTTAGTCGAATATCGTTACTAATTAGGCTGATGGCAAACATCGGAGGACCTATAGAAGGCAAAAGGAAGCTGCTGATATACATTAAACTATCCACTCTACTATATGACTCCGAGCTAATGTCAGACGCACTTAAGATAAGGAACAGCTGGAAACTCATAACATCTATACAGCGAGCTTTGAGAGTAGCCTCCGCTTATCGAACCGTATCAGGAACATCAGGGCATGTGACAAGCAGACCGATCCCCATCGACCTATTGGTGCTGTAAAGCAGAAGAAGACTATTGGAAGCTAAAAAGCAAACGGATGAAAAGCACAAAGTGGCGGCCAAACTACACTCAGAGCAAAAAAGCAGGACCTGGACGCAGGTACATGGAAGGCTCTTAAAAAAATCAGAAATATGGAACGACACTGGGGTGGGCAACGGTTCCAAAATTTGGGGAAGTTTTTCAGTCCACGGACACAAGACGGTATCAGCTATGGTGCAGTAGGCATTTTTTCATCCCCACCCACATAAAAAACATGCCCCGTTCTAATTGAACTCAAAAAATTAATTTGAATTTTGCTAGGCCAATCAATACATTGTTGTTTTTGTGGTAGTTTTTGGGACCTTTCAGTATAACAAAAAACCCATGCTACCTGTTCTTGAGCTATTTTGTTTCTTTCTCTCTTTCACTACGTTTTATTTAAACTTACTAACTGTTTTCCTTTTTTTATTTCTCTTTTTAGCACACTCATCTTATCCACAGACTGGTAATTTTTTTCCTGCCCTCAATGAGTTTTCAAGCCATTTCGTGATACGTCCTGAAATACTACATGCGCGATATAAACGGGCTTTACAAAGTACACTGGATGCCGAGGTAAGTACATATAGATACATTTTGGTATAAATTCTATATTAATTATGTTGTTTCTATATCTATGTCATATTCATATCTTATCATAAACATAAAGAGAAATTTTTGTAAGAGCAAAACCGACAATCTACTCAGCCGATTTAATTAAAATTTTACAAGAATATATACGTGCCTTGCAAGGACATAGGGTTATTTCGAAGGCTAATTGTTAATAAGAAATGTATCTCATTAAAGTTTTAAGTTTATCAACAGTTCTATGCACTGTCTAGAGAGCATCACCAATATTTTCCTTTCATATATACAGCTGTGTTCAATATAATAGTAGTGAAACTAAAATGGATATCGGACGAAATAAAAATAATCTGTCATTTTAATAATTTTCATTTAAAATATAGCAAATTCTATATCAGAAAATACATAAAAAGAAATTTCAAAGTTAACACGAAGTTCAAGAAATTTAATTAAACTTCAAAGAATGGCCATCAAAATCTTCAAATTTGTTTGGTAGAATTTCTAGAAAATGTTTGAGTACGCAGTTTTGTAGCTCATTTAATTTTAGTACAACATTGTGCAAGTTAATACTCGCTCAAAAATTTTCCTGAATTTTCATGAAGAAAAATTTATTTTGTATGGAAAAAAATACCCAACAGCCACAAAAAAAATTCAAAAAATTCAGGGGAATTTTTAAGTGGTTTCTGATATAGAATTCGCTATATTTTAAATGAAAATTATTAAAAACACAGCTTCTTTTTTGTTCGTCGGACGATATCCAATTGAATTTCAGTACTATTTTATTGAACACAACTGTATCTTTCTTATGCTCAACTAACACAGCATCAACAGTGAATTTAGTTGCAGTTGTTGTTCTTAGCTATTAGGTCTACAGATGGGATATGCAGCATAACATTTAATGTTGATATCGGGATAGTTTTCAAACCTAAGCGAAAGCTCCACGTGCACCCCAAAGTGCCGTGTAGGCTATCTTCACTCTCTCCTCTACTTTGAGTTTCCATGACAACTTGCTGTCTGGTATGGCAGTATGGCCATCAACTTTTTTTTTTAAACTTTTACGCAGCTGATGGCAGATTATCACCCTTCAAGGTTGAAGTTCACACTAAACATTTGAATATTCAAATATTCTTATTTCTTGTCTGCCTGTTTTAAATTCAAATAGCATGCTTTAGTACTACGATTCATACCTTCAGCAATACGCCCATAATTTGCATGTTGAAATTAAATTAGTCTGCTGAAATATTATCCACGGCCAGAAAGTAATTAAGGCTATAATTGATAGATATTCATTTTTAATGGTGAGGACAGTGGTAGAGCTCCCTTCGTTGTGTATTTGAATGTTTATTGTGTAATGACTAATTAGGCTATTCATCGCAACCTCAACATGTAGCTGATTCGGTTCAAATTGTCAACGTGAATAAACTACAATCTTAATTTGAATAATTTATCTAATATCATTTATCCACTATTATAAACCAAAGCATACATATTTAATAACCATGTCATATTATAACCTTTTTCAAATTCTAGGCTGACCAACACGTTCCACATATAACTCTCACGTATCAGCATGAAGGTCAACACGTCCTCATTGATCTGCACCGCAACGATGAGCTACTGCCAGCTGAGCATTTTCTACGCTATCAAAATTCCAAATTGCCAACGGGGCATATTATCAAAAATTTCACAAAGACTGAAATGGAATTGTGCCATTATCAGGTAGGTCGCATCCCAATTTTTTTTTGTTTTTGTAAAACTATGCCTTAAGCACTGTGAAACATTGTGAACTGTGGAAATTTCCATGGTCCCAACAAAAGTTCGCTTCTTTGAAGATTTCAGACGTGGTCGAGAAGCTTAAAAAGCTTCTTTTGATAAAGTCACCGTAGCTCCAGTGGATTCCACAGCTCACAATTGGCTCAAATCATGATTTGGGTGGAATTGGGCTTGAACGCCAATTTTATAATTTAGGATACTTGTGTAAATACCGATCCCTACCAGAATTTTTAAATCAGCCTCAAAACCAATGATTAAACCAATGATCGGCAAATACTTTCCTAACTTCAACACAATCGGCTTTAACACATATACCATCCGAAGGTTGATGCGCCATTTTTTTTATTGCTTCATGAGTTTGGTACAACCAACACAAATTCATTAATTCGCTTATTGAACCCCTCCCCCCTTTTCTTCGTGTACTAACAAAATCCAGCCAAGAAAGGCATTAAAATTAATAGCGATTGTGTAGGTAAAAAAAAGAAGACGAAGATAGAAAATTAATAAAAATCTAAAATTTCTTTTCAACTAAGCGAACTTTTGTTAGTCCCCCCTTTGCATTATTTAGTTCACTTTGTGCTACTTTGTTTTATACAATTTCCTCTATGAAATGCATTAAAATTAATAGCGATTGTGTAGGTAAAAAAAAGAAGACGGAGATAAAAAATTAATAAAAATTTTAAATTTCTTTTCAACTAAGCCCACTTTTGTTAGTCCCCCCTTTGCATTATTTAGTTCACTTTGCGCTACTTTGTTTCATACAATTTCCCCTATGAAATGCATTAAAATTAATAGCGATTGTGTAGGTAAAAAAAAGAAGACGAAGATAGAAAATAAATAAAAACGTAAAATTTCTTTTCAACTAAGCGAACTTTTGTTAGTCCCCCCCCCCCCCCCCCTTTGCATTATTTAGTTAACTTTGTGCTACTTTGTTTTATACAATCTTCTTTCTACTTATTATTCAGGGCATAATTCGTGGTAAACCGCATTCAAATGTTGCCATATCCACATGTAATAGTGGCGTGAATGGCGTAGTCTTCGATGGCAACAATACATATTTTATACACTCTGGCAGTGATGGACGCTTGCAGGACGAGCATTTTTTATTTCGGTAAGTGAAAGAACAGAATTTTATTCTTGTTATCTCCGCTATCTGTATGTTTAGTACGAAAATGCTCGGATGAAGTATACTTTAAGGCGCGCAAACATAGAGTTTCTGAAAGTACCATACGCTTCCTGGTAACCGACTTGTAGAGCTTTCTTAAGTTATCTAGGGCACACTTATTCTGATTCCGATACTTCAGTCCCAGACTATAGACTATTTTTTCCACCAGCCGAGTATGTCTAAGAAGCTGAATATCTCGGCTCAAATATAATAAAGCACGAGAAGTGACGGGCGCTTGACGAGCTGCTCAAAGACGGACGTGAAGAGTTGAGCAAAACACGTATCAACTCTGACTCGAAATTAGTTCAGACGAGTTCATGGCTCTCAATTTGAGTTAAGTGCCAAAAACATCCAAATACTACGGAATCAAGTTAGTTTCAACCTCAGAGTATGTCCATGATAAGAGAATCGACACCCACCATCGTCTGGTAGATATCAAAGCAGTCTTTAACAGTGCGATAAAGACCTTAATATCATCGGCCGTCAAAAGCGCGGTGTAAGTTCCATCCTCGCTGGCCTTAAAAAGGACAAAATAAGGTGCGGTGAACGATATCAAGCCAAAGTTTGGAATGTCATCAAATAGTGAATCGACGCAACATCCACCCCACTTCTAACAGAAACAGATTTGAAACAGTGATGGGCATGCCAACAGAAAATCGCTTTTGATAGCAAGTGCTCCCTTGGAATGTGTAGACGATTGTGAAACATAGTCTCTAATCGTATCTGTGCGCGGAACCTTGCACCTTGGATAGATTAATGCTCCTTTCAGTGATACCAACAGTCGAATGAAATTTAACGAAGAGCTGTAAGAGCTTAGCTAAAAGATAAAGATATAAGTTTACCTTCGATTTTGTCTAAAGAAGATGGAGGGCGCCTGTCCAACAAGCGAGAAAAGTGATATGTAGGATGGCTTGTTCTATATTGATGTTTTCAATTGGTAAGAAGTGATGACTCTTAACAGCCAACATTTCCAATCCCAATAAAGCCGTCTCTGGCTCGACATGTACATTCCGGAAGTAGCCGAAAAACGGTCATGAATAATAAAAAATCTTTTGAAGTAAATTTATCTGTCTTGCATATCGGAATATGGCCTCTTTCAAGACAGCAGGTATTCTTTACAAAGATTTCAAAAATAATACAAAACCCCAATCACTTACCTCGTTTAATCTTTTTTTGCACATCGAAGTCTCCATAAACGGTATTTTCATACCGGCGTACCTAATTTAAATGCGCAAGCCATAAAGTTTATTGACTGCCCACGGAGCAAACTGAATTCTATGTGCGGCTATTTACGTTTTATGTCAATATTTGGTCAGTACATATCTGCAAACAAGTCGGCGCATTTTTAGCCACTTTAACTGCTTTGGTCAACGCAATCGCCAAGCTTGTTGATCTTTTCTTTCAGCTTATATGTATTGGAGATGTTAAATACCGGGATCCCGCGACTTTATAGTTAAAGAAAATTAAGAATTTCTTGCGTACAATCAAGGAAGTTTCGGGATTGGGATTATTATCTTTTTAACGTGGGATTTCGATACAAATTTTCAATTATAAGAGTTTTATAAATTATATATTAATTTTTTAAGAATTTGTGGGTAAATATGTTAGATTTATTTATCTCATATAGATCCTTCCATGTAAAATCGTCATATATCGACCCCTTCTGATTTGTATGAAATTTTATATGAGTATATTAAAAAAAAAATGTTCCCAAAAAATTAAAAATTTCACTTTTTTCCTGTGTTGTAAGTTTATTTTTGCAATATTTGGTAAATTACTGTATTTAAAAAAATATACTTTGTCACTTTCCAAGAGGGTACTCATGGGTATAAAAACAAAATACTTTGAAAAAAATTTTAATTTCTAATTTTAGAAAATGTTCGCTTTTTCAAAATCAAAAAAATCAAATTCGTTATTAAATTTTGGATGAAATTTTTTCATGTAATACCGTTATGTAATATATCAGATCTAAAAAAATCCTAAAATTTTCGGAAGGGTGTTTTTTTCAACAATATAAATTTTTGAGTTAAAAAAAAATTTTAGTTTTTAACTTTTTTGTCGAGTTCAAATAGTTAAACACAAAATTTGATCACTGCTAAATTTTTTTTCGTAGTAGTAGAATGTAAACACAAAAATATGCTTAAGATTCTTTTTTTTTACTTTTGTTTTAACATTCCACTAGCACCAAAAAAAATTGTCAGTGATCAAAATTTAGTAAGTTTTTCTTTATCTAATTAAACTCGATCAGAAGGTTAAAAAAATTAAAAAAGAAATTTTTTCAAAAATTCATATTTTTAAAAAACCAAAAAAACAGCCTTCTGAAAATTTTGTATAACTTTAGCTATACCAGACATATATAACAAAAAAATTAAGTCCAAAATTTTATAGTGAACTTTAATCTTTTCGATTTTGGAAACTAAAGTTTTCTGAAATTAGAAATTTAAAATTTGTTTTCAAAATATTTTTTTTATACCGCTAAATGTGTACCCCTTTTAAACGTGCAAAAGTTTATTTTTACAACTGAAGTAGTTTTCGAAATATTGAAAAAAAAATTAACTCTGCAAAACAGTAAAAAATGGGAGATTTTTAATTTGCAAAACATTTGAAAAAAAAAAATTTTTTTTTATTTTTTTTTAGCAGAACTTCGTTTAATGATAACATAAAACTTTTAACAACATTTTATTCAATCGGAAGTGGTCGATATGTGACGATTTGACATGAAAAGGGGCACATCTTAATTTTTTGGTGGACCTGTAATATTTCTAAATATTTAAATTTTTTTATTTCCTAGCAACAAACATGAAACTATATGTCTATGGACCCCGAAAGTTTTCCATTTAATATACGATATCTCTTTTTAAATATAAAATATTCTATAACAAAAACTTAACACGGATTTTACAATTTACAGAAGTGTCATTTTCTAATTTCAATCTTAAATTTGTCTATTCGATATAAGAAAAATTCACAAATAAAATTATATATTCTAAAAATGAGATAAAAACTTGAAGAAATTGCATTACAAATTCAAAACCAAAAATAAATGTGGGCACCTATTTAATTTTGCTTCATTATTGATCAAATATCTGTAGTTTAAAATAAACAATAATTTTTATAATTCAGTTATTTGTTATATATTTTTATATAAAAGGATTGTAAAATCAGTATTCGAAAATCCCGACATTGTAAAGTTCTCAAAAATTGTCATCCCTAATATGTATATTTGTAGTTACAGGTTATAATTCGCAGTCATACGTGTTTGCATATAAATTACGATGTACGTACGATGTTTATGGTTGTTTCCTCTTTTTCCTTCCGTTCAAACTTCCGATTAGGGAGCGAGTATTTTTTGCAAAAATAATTGATGAATATTTTTTATGACTTTTGCAAATTTTTAAGTTTTTTTTATTTTCTTAATTTTAATTTTATTTTATTTCTTATTGACGTATTGATTAGATTTTCAAACTACGAACTTCCGCATTTAAGAAACTGAACTGTAATTAATTTTTCAGACATGACGATTTATTAAACAAAAATGCGACTTGTGGCTTCAACAATCCCGACCACAAACACGTTCACGATATCAAAACTGAAACTTTGTTGAGTGAAAAAAATGCGCTGCCCCAAGTACAAAATCAAGTTCAAGGTTCAGAATTCAACCGCATTTTAAGGGTAATTTCTTAATTTTATAAGCTTTTATAAATGATTTTAGAATTTGTTTTATTTTAATTTCAGTATAAAAGATCCTATGATAATAATGATGTTATACGTGGCCCCTACAATGCCAATAAATATTCGTCCTATGTGGAATTAGTTATTGTGGTTGATAATAAGGTGTATAAATCATTTGGGGAGAGTCCGAGAAAAGTGCATCAACATTGTAAGGATCTGGCAAATATTATCAATGCGGTAAGTTGAAAGAAAATTTAATTGACTATAAATTTATTAGGTTATACTAAAGCAGCATGTGTATAGGTTTTGAAATTTTAAATTAAAATTTAATGCAAAAATGTCACTCTGTAATACAAATATTTAGGCGAAGGAGCTTTGCTCGGCAATTTTCGAGGTTGCCAGATAGTATAGTTGATTCTAGGTACTCAACAGCAGATATTGGCAACCGTGTAAAAGCATCCTAATTGGCAGCACCGATGTAAGAGAACTTTAAATATAGCATATAACATTTTCAAAAGTTCATACAAATAGGCCAAGTCGGTTTCGAGACATGGCATTTAAAACATATAACACAATTAGGTGGCAACCCTAAGTAGTAATCCTTTCTAGAACTATTTGTGTTGTAATGCAAACGTAAAATACCTTACATTTGAAGTCCATATTGGCAAATTTTATGAAATTTAAATAAATTAAAAAACATTGACAACACAAAAGTAGAAGAACTTTAATTGTAGCATGTTACATATATTCAAAAGTTTACCCGAATGGACCAAGTCGTTTTCGAGATATGGAAAAATATATGGTATATAACATAATTAGGTGGCAACCCTAAGTAGTCATCCTTTCTAGAAATATTGTTCTTGCAATGTGACGTAGAATACTTTCCTTTAATACCTTCATTGGTATATATCATTCTATTAAAAAAAACAGCTAGGTGGCAACCCTGTAAATGCAACCCTGTAAATTTTCAGTGATTAAAATTTTGTGGAAACTCTTAAGTAGGAGAGCTTGAAATGTGGCATACTAAATATATTCAAAAGCTCATCCCTATTTTTGAAGTCAATTTCGAGATAAAAGCGTATGTACAAAAGAAAAATTACTTTTAATAGGATAAGGTGGCAACCCTACTTAACATTTGTTTTTTTTAACAATAAACAATATATTTTACACCTTGTTTGATACTTGACCTATCACAGTTAATTTATGAAAATTTCAACTTTGCAAAAGTATCCTTAATGGCAACACCTGGATATAATGCCTTGGAATGTAGTACACTAGCTACATATAAAATTGCATCCAACTTTTTGGAACACTTTTAGAGATAGTAGTTGTTATCTTTATATATAAAAATCTATTTAGTAGCAAACTCCTTCTAAAGGCCTGGACCGACATTGATGAAATTTTTTGGGTGTACTCAAGTGGATTCGAGAATGGTTTAGATTCACAATCCGGACTACTGGTTGAGGCGGGCATGGCAACTTCCATACAAATGATATTTTCCGTACTGCATATCTCTAAAAGTATTCACGGTAGATCATTGAAAATTGGTGAGGAGTTGAATGAGACCAATCTGTAACTGAACTGAGAAGTAGGCGTGGCACTTCCCATACAATATAAAAAACGTGGCACCTTTTTAAAACAACCTAAATTAATAATACTCCCCAATTATTTCTACAAGCTATGTGATATTTTGGTACAGAGATCCGTTATATGAAGGAGAAGGGCGGGGTGCGGATGGAGATAGGCATAACAATTTTTCTAGATCCATGCAGGTACATTTCTGGGCAGGACAACGACTGCTGGGCTCTTTAGTAAAAATGTATAAAACTACAAAAATGGCTCGTTTAAAGCTTTAAAAGGAGTTGAACACTTCAAGGTAGAGATGTGAGAAATATATCGATGCATTGAAGATATCGATCCATATGTATATGTTCTTTTTACGACTGATATCTCCAGATCATTGAAACACTGATATAATTTTGCTACTGTGCTTAAAGAAAATTGGAGGAGTATGACCGTATAGGGTTCATATCCGGCAAAGGACTCTCCACATAGGTAACACTCCGCAAAACCTTCGAGATCCCTATTTCTGGTGTACATTTTTATACAACTCCAACACCATTGTTTTATTAATTCTTAACAAATTAGGCATTAAACTTTCCCCAGCGTTTTAACCTTTATAATTAACCATAATTTTTCTTTATCCCTCTCAGCTTTATGTTCCATTGAACATCTTTGTCGCATTGGTAGGTGTCGTCATTTGGAATGAGTACAACGAAATTGAATTCTCTAGCGATGGTGACCTAACGTTGCGCAATTTCTTGAACTACCGGCGTACAAAGTTAGTGCTCGATCATCCCAATGACAATGCGCAATTGCTAACCAAAGAGCAATTTAGTGGTGGCGTTGTTGGTAAGTATTAAATAATCGTTTTATTTTGTTTTGTTGTTTTTCCGACAGGGTGAATAATTGATGTATATTGGAACGATATTTCGTCTCAAAACCAAATTTGACAAGGGATGACGAAAAATCGTTCCAATATACATCTATTAAAAAATCACTGAATCTACTTAAACTGAGATAATATACTAATCAATTTCATTTCAATTGCAGGAAAAGCGCTGAAAGGTCCCATTTGCACACACGAATACTCTGGTGGCGTCTCAAATGAGCACAGTCAAATTGTTGCCGTTGTTGCCACCACAATCGCACACGAAATGGGACACAATTTTGGCATGGAACACGATTCCTCCGAATGCAAGTGTCAAGATGAGAAGTGCATAATGTCCGCGTCATCTACCTCAGTAGTGCCGGTGCATTGGAGCAGTTGTAGTATTGATCAACTAAATATAGCCTTCTCACGTGGCATGAACTATTGCCTACGCAACAAACCCACCAAACTCTTCGAATCACCACAATGTGGCAATGGGTTCGTTGAACCTGGCGAACAATGCGATTGTGGCTTACCAAATTATTGTGAAAATACTTGTTGTGATCCACACACCTGCATGCTGCATACGAATGCATCATGTGCCACTGGTGAATGCTGTGATTTGAGTACATGTCGTCCCAAAGCGGCGGGGCAGGCATGTCGCGTAGCTGAAAATGAATGTGATTTACCAGAATATTGTACCGGTGAATCGGAATATTGTCCAGCCGATGTATTCAAACGTGACACTGAAGAGTGTGATAAGGGACAAGCATATTGCTTTCAAGGCAATTGTCGTTCGCATACGCTGCAATGTCGCATACTATGGGGGCCGACTGGTGAGAGTTCAGAACATTGCTATGGTAAGAACACGGAGGGTAAACGTGTCGGCAATTGTGGTTTCGATCGTATTAATAACACATTCATAGCGTGCGAAAAGGAGCATGTGGCATGCGGCATGTTACATTGTCGCCATTTAAATGAACGTCTTGAATTTGGTATGGAATCGGCAGCAGTGCTTTCGCATTCATTCATTAATCATGATGGCAATATAGTGCCATGTCGTACGGCGCTTGTCGATTTGGGTTTGCAAAGCACGGATCCGGGGCTATCGCCGAATGGCGCCAAGTGTGGACATGGTAAAATGTGCGTTGACCAAAAGTGCCTGACAATAGAACGTGTACGTGCGGCAGGGTTTGGCAAACAGTGTCCAGATAATTGTAATGGCAATGGTGTATGTAATAGTCTGGGCAATTGTCATTGTCATGTGGGTTATGCGGGCGCGACGTGTCGCCTACCAGGACCGGGAGGATCTGTGAATAGTGGTCCGGCGACATCACCGACAAGTAAGTGGTTTTTAATCATATTTTATTGTAGCTTAGTTTGCTCTAGATAGACATCAGTAAAAGCAAGCTGGTCATTTTTATAAACGTATAGAGGAGGGACTTCCAAAATAGATTTCAATAACATATCGAATCTCGTAATTACATCTCAAAAATTTGGTAGTTAAAAAATTTAAATCGAGATTATAGTATGTTTGTGAATTGCGTATCGATATAGCGACCAAAAAGATCAAAGCGGATTTACAGAAGAATAACCATAACTGGATTATATGGCAACCCTACTTAAAGATACTTTTGTAGAAATACAACACGAAATAGCGTAATAACGATTTATGCGTATTTAATTTCATGTAAAAAAATATTCAGATATGTGGCAACCCTGTAGATGTGGCAATACTTTAAAACAGGAGAGCTGGATATGTAATATTTTACCAGTACACAAAATATGATAGAAATGTATGAAGTCGTGTCCGAGATAATAAAATATATAAGAAACATCAAAATATTGCGATAAGGTGGCAACCCTATGTAGTTACCCGACTAAAGAATATATTTGTTAAAATACCAGGTGTAATACCTTTCGTTTGATACCCATTTTTGCATATTTTATCTCTTGTAAAAAAAAATTTACATAGGTGGCAGCCCTGTAAATGCATTCTATGTGGCAACACTTTAGTAGGGGAGCTGGAAATGTAGTATGTTGCACACACACAAAATTTCATTGAAAGGTGTGAAGTCGTTTTCAACATAAAAGGATAAAAAAAATAATATATATTACGATAAGGTGGCAACGCTATGTAGTTAACCGACTGAGGATATTTTTGTTAAAATAGCAGATATTTCAATTCTCGTAAATAAAATGCAAATAGGTGGCAACTCTGCAAATGCATTCCATGTGGCAACACTTATGTAGGACAATTAGAAATGTATTATACTACCTTTAAAAAAAGTTCATAGAAATGTGTGAAGCTGTTTTCAACATAACAGCGGATACATAAGCGAATAAATATGTATATTAGGAGTAGTTGGCAGCATCAGGTAGTTACCTGATTTAGAAATATTTTTGTTGAAATCCCGTAATATTATAATAAATAAAATATATTACCTATACACAAAATTTCATAGAAATATGGTAAGTCGTTTCCAACCTTACAGCATATTAATGAATAAATATATTAGGAATAGGTGGGAACCCTAGTTAGTTGCCAGACTTAGAAATATTTTTGTTGAAGAACAATGTATAGTACATTTCGTTGTCTGTCTATATATGTTTTGCATCTTTAATTTAAAATAAAAATTTAAATAGCTGGCAACCCTGAAAAACATACAATCTGGCAACATTTTAACATTAAGAAAGCTTGAAAGTTACCTCTTACCTATATATTCATAAATATGGCGCAAGTCGCTTTTCAGATAAAAGCGCGTATGAAAAATAATGAATGTAGAAATCGAATAGGTGGCAACCCTTGTTGGTAAGCTTGCCTAGGAGCCGAAACGGTTTCGATATTTAAGTGGATATACAAAAATAGCTCGTTTAAAATTTGAAGTTGTAGCTTTAATTTCTTTTTTAACTGTAATCAAATATATGTTATCAAATATAATACAAATTTCTTTATCTCATTTTCTTTGCAGGCCATGAATCATTCCAAAACTTTATGTACATCTTCTTCTTTGGCGTTATACCATTCATGATGTTCATACTCTGGCTCACCTACTATGTGCGCAATCGTCGCTTCTTCTTTGGCGGCAAATTGGCTGAAAATATGTATGTATCCACACCGCATAAGTCGGTGTGCTCATTTAGCACTTCCACTAGCAATACAACTACTCCCACCCATTCTTCCAACAACACTTCTTCAAATCTATCTTCTTCTTCAAATGCATCTTGTGCATCGTCTGCGAGCGCAATTAAAAAACTCAAAGGCACAACATTAGGGTCCTGTGTTTCTAAGCATCCCGCTGTACAACTTAAACGTTCTAATACGCTCAACACAAGCACATTAGGACATGTAGACACTAGCACAATTACTAGCACATGCACAACTACATCAACTAGTACTTTTACTACACCAACAACAAAGCCAAATCAAACGCTTAGTAATCATAGCGCTTCCACTAATAATATAGCGCGTATTCATAATAATTTATGTGTATCTAAAAGTAAAACTAATGAAAATTTTAATAGTGTTGTAGCTAATAATCAAATTCTAATGGTGTCGGATATTAAAAATAATTTTACACAAAATAGTTTAAGTAAGAAAAAGTCAGCAGCAACACCAACAAAAATACCAACAATTCCATACGCAAATGATAATAATATTTATTCAACAACACCAACAACAACACTTAAACGTAAATTGAAAAAACCACCAGCAACGCCAACAACAGCAACACCATCCTCTCACACAACGACACCGCATACTACTAACACAGCAGCACATCTCAATGCGTGCTCAAATCACCAGCAACACAAACAACAGCACTCGAGTGACGATGGCTCAAAGACTAATTCACCTGCTAATAGTCAAAGTAATACATTACGTCGTAAGCTAGAAATTACCGATATACGCTTGCAATCCACCACAAATCCAAATGCTTTATGCGATGGCGCTCAATATATTGCCAGTGATTCAGCGAGGTGTGTTTATGTTTTGGAAAATCAAAATCAAAATGCTATTGCCAAGCAAACTAATTGAAATAACAGAAATATTGAGAATTGCAATAGAAATAATAATAATGAGTGAAAAAGCTTTTAGTTAAGCTGGGCTTGAAAAGCATAATTACATATGTACATGTTTACAGTGAGTGCCCTTCAAAATGGCCCAGTTGGTTCTTGTAGAATGTGTGTCTGTGTGTCCTCTATAAGTCCAAAGTACTCAGCCGATTTTGATGAAATTTTCAGTTACAGCATAGGCTATATATAGGTTTAGAAAAGTAGGCGTTGCCAAGCCACATAGGCTATATATATATGAAATTACAATTCGTCATAACTCTAAATGTATTTGGTCTAAATTAAAGATATTAAGATATATGTATGCTTTAGTCAAAATTTAGATATTTTACGAAGAATAGAAAATTTGAGGTGTAGAGGCGGTGTTAGACAAAATTAATAGGGTAAAGAAAAGCTTACGTTATATGGGGGTGGGGGAAAGAAAAATTTAAAAAAAGGAAAATATAAATTACGAGATCGCCGACTGGGGAGGGAAGAGAGTACAATTTGTTAAATGTAGGCAAGGCAAATTTTAGGGAGGGTCTTCTAGTTTTATGTAAAAATATAGATTTTTCTGTCACAGACATCTTTAATGTTTCCAAGTTTATGGAAAAATTCGGAAAAAAAATTTGGAAAATTTAAAAAGAGAATTTTCAAGTTTGAGACAAGAATTGCAAAATGATTTCTGAGTATGCAGTTTTGTAGCCTATTAAATTTTAGTCTAACAAAGTGTAAGTCCCAAGGCTCTTAAAAATTCGATAGATTTTTAACAATTTTTTCCGACATAGTGTTTGATGTTTTCTTCCATGCAAATATCAAACACCATGTAGAAAAAAAATTGCCAAAACTCAACCGAAATTTTAAAAGCCTTGAGAATCGCACTTCGTGAGACTAAAATTGAATACGCTACAAAACTGCATTCACGGAAATCATTTTGAAATTCTTGCCTCAAATTTCGAATGTCCAATCCGTTTTTTTAATTTTTGCAAGAATTTTTGAAGTTTTCCATAAACTTGGAAACACTAAAGATCTATATTTGTACCTTTCATGAGCATGAAATGGTATTATTACTTTGGTCCGATGTTTGTAAGTATGAGAAGAAGAAGAGATAGACCCACCAATAAGTATGCCAAAATGATCAGGGCGATGAGCTGAGTCGATATAGCCATGTCCGTATGTCTGTTTGAACGAAAACTAGTCTCTCAGTTAGTTAGCTGAAATTTGCTATTGGGCCACCATTTTGTAATATATTAATCATTTGTCGGAACCAACAAGATCGGACCTATACAATGCATAGCTCCCATACAATAGATTGTACCTATAAATGGGTTTTGGCCTATAACTCTTAAAGAGATAGGAACTTACTATTTTACAGGTTTCATACATTTTGTATACGAAATGTGCCTTGTGAGAATGGGCCAGATCGGACCAACATAACGTATAGCTTCCATATAATCGATAGTTTCGATAAATGGGTTTCGGGCTGTAAATTATGCAAATTAAAAGCTACGAACGTAAAATTTTGCAGATTTGGTACATAGTATATACGTAATGTGACTAGTGAAAATCAGCGATATCGGACCAACGTAAAATATAGCTCCTATACAATCGATTGTTTCGATAAATGGGGCTTGGGCTATAATTCTTGCAATTGCATAGCGAGGAACATAAAATTTGCCAGTTACAGTACTTATTACATATGTAATGTGCACAGCCGAAGGCAACGCTTTTCTTACTTGTTTTATGTAAAATTAACACATGAATTTTAGTTGAAGAAGTTTTCGAAATATATTAGAAAAAGCAAGTGGACCATTTTAATTTGCACTCAGTGTATATGTACATGTGTGCATGACATATATATGTACGAGTATGTGTGTAGATTCAAAGTGTTTAAAAAAAAGTTGGTTGCTGTTGCTGATTTTTAGTTAAATTGCGCTTCAGAGAGTTTTGCTTTCATTTTCTTTTGCTCTTGTATTTAACAAGGAAAAAAAACAAAAAAAATGCATTCCTGCAACTTAATATCATTGCCATTGAACATTGTTACTGCCTTACTTAAATACGTAAAACTGTCTTTTATATAAATTTTTTAGTTATATTAACTCAAAAACTATTTTAGAATGCATTAATGACTTTTTTTAGCTTATTTTTTAAATCTTTATCAGTATGCATGCATATTTAAGTTCTCAATTATACTATTTTTGTGTGTTTGTAATGGTTTTGCTTACTTTGGTATGCTTCTACTATAGTAATCTTTTACTGCCATTTCACATACACTAGTTGAACTTAGTTCAAAATCTATTTAAGCACACCTCAAAATATTAGCTATTTTTTTATTCGTAGCCGCTTAGCAATGTATGAATAAAAATTTTTTTTAATTTATTTATAATTTCAACGGCTGAGAGATCAGCTTAATTAAGAATAGTTTTAAAAACTGTCCCAACTCAGAATTTTCTTGAAGATCGCACAAAAAAATGTATGTGAATAAGTCGCTTAAAGCTAAGCAACTAAAACTGTAGGCGCTTGTAAATTTTTCTGCTTGCTTAATTTTTGTGCTTCCATTCCTTCAAAAAACATTTTATAATCAAACAGAAAATATTTTATGTAGCATCGAAGTACACAAATAAAAGAGGCCTAATAGTATACAACCGATGCCTAAGTTTTGGCCTATGCCGATATCCGGTCGATACCGTTGCCGTTTCTTTAACAAAAATAATTTATACAGCATGGATACACGTCTGTAGATACCCCAGCCTGTCATTCAGGTGTGTCAGTGCGCGATGATGTCTTTGAACTGCTTTATTGTCGGAGCAATAAAATATCTAGTCCGTTTTTATTTCCTTTATTAAAGCATTAAATAATATCCGTTTTCAATTTCCACGATAAAAACATCTCTTCATGTTTTAAAACATATTTTTTTTTACCTTTCCATTATTTGTTTAAAATAAATATTTGGCGCTATATACAGTGTGCCACAAAACTTAAGCGCCGAAATTCCCTTTAAAACATTTAACTCAAAAAAATCGTAAGTACAAGTTCTATAATGTTTAGTCCTTTTTATTCAGCGAGAATAAATATTGGGTATTATAAATTTAAATAAATAAAAATATTTTGCCAGCTCATCCAAAAGATGTTGTACAAAGAATCCGATGAACTCAAAAAGTGGGGCGCCAAACCAAAAGCACTACCAAATATCTATGGTACAAACCCGGTTTTTTTCGTTAGTTCGTAGCATATACGTGGCTCTTCATGGCAGGCTCACATCGTGTTGGTATTGAGTATATAATTTAATTAAAACAGCTTTGGAATTAGTTTTCCACGCCTGCTCAAGAGTCCTTGTTGCTGCAATGTTCCTCCGGATTTTTAGGATCCATCATTTTCTACAGATTCTCTGCTCGGTTTAATAGCACGGGTCACGACAATACGTCAACAGTATTAGCCCTAAACTATTTTTTGAAGCAAATCGCCATACGTTTCAGCAGAATATCTTCCTGATAGATCCAACTTCATAACATTCCTTTCCCTTCAAGAAATAGGATGAAGATTTTATGAATTTATTTGTATATAAACGTTCCAATACCAGTTCAATCGTATGAACTGAACCCACTCCATGACCGGAGAAACATTAACAAACCCCTACACTGCCTCAACCGTGTTTCACCGATCAAAAAGTATAGTAAAAGTAATTAAGCGTTGTTCTTTATGCCTGGGCACATGCTTCAGAGCGTCCTAATATTTCATAAAACTTTTATTTGACAGAAAATAACATTCCTCGTCGTATTGTACTGCTCCAATTTAGTTAAAGTTTTGAGAACCATTATTTCTCTTCCTCGGAAATCAAAGGGGTTTCAAAGTTTGGAATAAATCGGTCATAAAGAGCACGTCTTTAAATGGTTCTACATACACTTCTTTCATAAAACTTTTTATGGAAACAAGAAGCCAGTTGAATGGAAAAAGGTTTGTAGAACGCTAAATAAGGTCATGAAAACTATTAAAACATTTTGATATAGTATATCCTGATTTGCTTTGATTAAATTTGGGTAAAATTCTTTCGCGAAGTACCACGAAATAATTATTTCTAGCACATCTTTTAGACTTCTACAGACCATCTAACCTCGTTTAAAGGCTAAATAGAAGAAGCGAGTCGTTGTTTGAAATGTTTCGAAATATATCGTCGTGGTTATTGTGGCTCACTTTTAATGTGATTTTATGGGTTTTACAACATATTTAAGGAAAAACAAGACCTACCTTGTTTTGGTGCTTTAATTTTGTAGCACACATTACGAGTATTTAGTTAGCCCGAAAGTGGAATACATTTTTTTAATGGATCATGAAAACAGTTTTTTGTTTCATATTTCAAATAGCTAGTATGTGGTCTTCATAAATAAACACAAATACAAAATTTTAAACCTGCACATAGAATTTTATTTAATCATGTTTAGCAGAGGAACTTTTGGTGCTTTAGTTTTGTCGTATACTGTACTTGGGTTGGGTAGCTTTGAATAAAAAACTTTTAAAATATAAAATAAAATTTTACTTGTTATTCAAAAAAAAGTTTAGTGATTAGTGTAATATCATGGTGTAATTACAATAAGGTGTTTGACGTAGTGGCAGATCACATTGACAACTCCCTTACAAAGCGAAAGATGAGAGAAAGGGGTATAAAAGAAGATAACTTTTGCGAAATAGTATTGAATTTGATACTATTTTTTGTATCAAAGTAATAATTCAAAGTGAAAATTTCGGAATTTGTTTAAGAAAATATATTGGTGGCTTCCTCTTGAAATTTTTATTGCATTCGACTTTCCGGACAATAAATACTACATTATTCGTCCGAACATTTCGTTTTTTGTTACTGTTTGTTAGTTTTGTTATTTTGGCCGAATGAAAAAAGTATTCATTCAAAAATTTCCTACGAATATCCACCTCGTATATTAATATACGCAAAACCAATGATGGGCTATTATTATAAAAGTAGAAAATAAAAAACTATTGGCCTTTTTCCAAGCGGGAAATGAGATATATATTTTTATTTATGTATAGTTATTTACTATTCCCGTAATTGTTGAAATTCAATAAACGTAATGAAATTTAGAGCCGCCAGGAAAATCTTTGAATGTACCTTAGAAGTACTTCGGAACAAACTTGACCTTCCTACTAATAAACGCTAGCAAGAAAGGGCTAAGAACCGGTAGGATTGAACAAGGAGTGCCACAGGATGGTGTCCTAACCCCGCTTTTGTTTGACTACTGCATCTATAAAGGGGGTCTCGATTGTTTGCCACTCAGACGAGCTCCAAAATAAATATTTACCGTTCGACTTTATCCGATTTTTTACCTAGCAGAACCTGAAATTGTCACCGACCGAACCACGAACTACGTTGATGGCATTAAGCTAACGACTGTCCAACGTCAGGTTTGGCGTTTAATAACACGGCAACTTTCACTGCTCATCCAACCACGATTTCCACCAAAGTATGGTGTATTCAAAAAGTATCGCGAATTTTGTGTTTTTTCAAAAATTATTTATTTATTCATGAATATCTATTTTGTCCCCTTTCAAAGTAATCCCCATGAGATATTATACACTTGTGCCAACGGGTTTTCCAATCTTCGAAGCACTTCAAAAAATCATTTTTTTGTATCGTGTTCAGCTCCTCCTTCGATGCCGTCTTTATCTCGTCAAGAGAAGCGTAACGTCGTCCTTTCATGGGCCTCTTCAGTTTAGGGAACAAGAAAAAGGCACAGGGGGCCAGATCTGGGGAATACGGTGGCTGCGGCATCATTAGTGTGTTGTTTTTGGCCAAACAGTCGCGCACAAGCAACGATGCGTGAGCAGGGGCATTATCGTGGTGCAAAAGCCAATTTTTGTTCTTCCACAAATCCGGGCGTTTCTGGCGGATTGCTTCTCGCAAATTGCGCATAACTTGCAGGTAATATTCCTTTTTGACCGTTCTTCCCTGTGGCAAGAACTCATGATGCACCACGCCCCTGCAATCGAAGAAACTGTCAGCAAAACTTTCACATTCGACCGAACTTGGCGCGCTTTTTTCGGTCTTGGTTCGTGCGGCAGCTGGCAGCTTCCATTGAGATGATTGAGCTTTGGTTTCCACGTCATAACCATAAACCCACGATTCGTCACCAGTTATGACCCTCTGGAGCAAATTTGGGTCGTCGCGGACAGAGTTTAACATCTCATTAGCAATGTTCATGCGATGCTGTTTTTGGTCACAATTGAGCAATTTTGGTACGAATTTCGCGTAAAAATCGAAGACGATCCAAAACACGTGCAAGCAGCTGTCAACATTTAACTGAACATTCAAAATGGCCGAGCTTGTCGGCATAAGTGAGAGACATGAGTACCAACATAACGCCACAAAAAATTGGAAATTCGAATATACGTAACCAGCGAAAATTCAAAATTCGCGATACTTTTTGAACACACCTCGTACAATGCTGCAGCAAAATTCTGAAGTCACTGTCTGGCGGTATATGTGCAAAAGACAAAGTATCTAGCAGATAGGCATTAGAATAAGTTGTAGGCGTGCCAGAGCACCGCAACGTTTTCTTACGAAGCCCGACCAATATTTACGCAGTGAGGAAAAAAGCCCGGTGTTTTAGATAGCAATGAAATGGTCTATAGACAATTCTTGTTAAATGTTTGCAAACCTCAATGTCCTAACAATCAATTGGCAGAAGAGGAACCACCTCCCCGAAACAAAAAGATACTTCTACGTAAGCAATTCGAAGAGATACGGCATTGCGTACCAATGTCATTTGATCCATACAGAGTATGTCTTTGTCAACGCATGCCCCATGAATGCCAGCACCTGTCGCTGCAAAGCGCAGAGGAACACGAACTTCTAAGTTTCCAATGTCTTCCGTTAAAAAAGATTGATGAATGTTGTTAGGTAGAGGTGCCGATAATGCAGTCTGAAATATCTTTGCAACAACAACCACCTTAGCCCTTTGAGCCCAGTAATGTCTCGAGTCCTTCGATTGCCACCGGCAGAATATTTTTAATGGCGTTTGGATGCAATAAAGACGTTCATCATATCTTATTTGAGTTCATGGTTTATTACGCGTATCTACAGATTAATCACATTTTTTAAGGTTAAAAGATGAGAGACAGAGTGAAAGTTTATCTAAATATATAACGACTATATATTGTTTTGCTCCAAGTTTGGAGTCACTGGTAATTTCAAACCCCTTTTGGAGAATGAAAAAAAGCGTGAGAGCTTTTTCTTTTGGAAGTCGCCAAAACCGCTGCACTTTTCCGATAAATGTAATAGGCAGAAACCTGTAGGATTATGTATATTAGCAATTGATGCATGCAATATTTTGTTTATACTCACGTTTGATTATTTAATTTAGAAAAATAAATCATTAAAATCAATTCTCTTAACAAGAAATGATCTTCAATTAACACTTTTTTTAACGATTGACAGCGAATAGCAATAAAAGTAGAGACCAGGTGATATTAGGGCGAATTTGTTGCAGTATACACACGCATATTTCATGTATTTTGTTTTTTCATTGGCGGCTTCTCCTGTCAGATTGCATATAATTTTTTTATTTTGACAGAAGAAGCAACTGCTTATATGTTTTTATGAGATCAGCTGTAAGTGAATTCGCCTTGGTAGAGACGGAAAATTGATCAATGTGGCCAACTCAAGGCGAATCTATAGATGGTGATAGCAAAGCGAATTCAGCCATATTCGCCCTGATTCGCCTCAGATTTTTGTAACTCAAAATGTCAAAGTAAAAGAGAAAATAAAGGGACAACCATGGTGAATGTTAACAAATCGTTTCCCATTTTCTTTTATTGACATTCTGAGGTACAAATGTGCAGGAAGAACAAGCAATCAGCTGTTTCTATGCCATCACCAAGGTACGTATATGAATTCGCCTTGGGCCAACTCATGCATTTGTGTATTTGAGTTTCAGTTTTTATACTCTTTGTAAAAAACCTGGGTAAAAATAAACGTAGTTTCGCAAAGAGGCAAATTGAGTTTTTGTAAGGGAGTTCAAGATGGCGGATTAGAAAGAGAAGCTGCCAACGTCAAACGCCCCTATTAATTGCATCATGGTGAAATATTATTGGTTATTCAAAAAATTTTGAATAAAAAATAAAATTTAAATTTTTATTCAAGCTTTTGAAAATGAGAAATAACACATCGAGATACAGCAAAGTTATACTCGTATAGTGCATATTGGCATAATGCGTGTTTGTAAAGATTTGTTTGGTTATTTCTGTATAAATTGCGATGCACTGAGTTTATTGGATTTAATTTCGGGATCATTGCTGCACAAAATAAGGCTACTTCCCTAAGTACTACTTGGTGGTTTTCAAGGTGATTTCGGGAAAGTTTTAGGGATAATATTGGAATTTGTTCAGCACCATTTCCCAATTGATTGATGGATTATATTAAGACTTTTTTGGGTCCATATTTGAATTATTTTAGCTATTTTTGTTGGATTTTTTCAGAGAAATTACTCCAAAAAAGTCTCGTATTGATTCCAAAATAGTCCCGAAAACAACAGCGAAATGAACCGGTAAAGCCTACAACACAATTCAGCATGTGTCCCAAAACTACCCTAAAAAAGTCACAAAATGGTTCCTAAAACTATCCCGAAAACATCGAAGGAATTTTGTCCAGCAATGGTCCCAAACTTGCATTCAATCAACTCAGGGAATCTCAATTTATACAGAAATAACCGAAAAAATCTTTATAAATACACATTATGGCTATATGCACATACGGATATAATTTTGCTGTATCTCGATGTATTATTTTTCATTTTCAAAAGCTTGAATAAAAATTTTAATTTTATTTTTTATTCAAAATTTTTTGAATAACCAATAATATTTCACTCATCACTAAAATTTTTTTGAATAATAAATAAATTTTTATTTGTTATATTTTCGTTACTCGTCACTCAAATTTTTGAAAACGCCCATTCCTGGAACATACATACATATATATTTTTTTTTATTTTTTATACGGCCTGTACATTTGCAAAGTACCATGACTATAAACGTGCTCAAGGCAAAGAATAATAATTTTTCTTTTTATTTATGAAAATTATAAATTAAATTAAAAAATAAAAACTGTAATAATTTTCATAAATAAAAAGAAAATTATTATTGTTGTTCTTGAGCTCGTTTATAGTCATGGTTATTTTTTTCCTTTCAGTCTTTGTTTATCTTTTACAAATACTCTTTTAGGCTCAGATTATATAAATTCTGTCTTTATTAAGAAACATTATTGCAGTTTAGTTTATATCGTGTTTTGAAGCATCATCGAACTAACTTCTAGAATAATTTTTAAAACTATTTCTTAATTATTCATTTAAGAGGAATATTGTGTATAACTGTTGTTGAGCACTGTACTTTGTATTGTAATAATGTATTTATTAAAAATTCTCAGAAATACTGCAGCCTCCAGCACCAGCTGGCGCTTTCATTTTTTAGTTTTTATATTAGCAAGCCAAACAACAAATGATTTGTGTTTTATTTATGCAATTTTATTAACAATATAATTTATTATTACTTTTACTAAAATTTGTTTAAGTTAACTTTAAATAAATTTTGTGTACTTTTTGTTTTTATTTGTGTGGTTTTTAATTACAATTTTATTAACTATTTTGGGTAATTTTCTCAAGTAAATTTTAAAATTTATCTGCTAGGTAAATAAAAGTTTTCTAATTAAAAAAGTGTTCTTATAAGGCAGAAAAATTTCAAACTTTATTTGAGAAAACGTTCTTTTATTTTGTATTCCTTTGTATGTCTTAGTGGTGCTTGCTTTTAATGAGTTTTCTTAGATTGCATGATTGTTGCTTCTTTGATTATCAAACAACTCAGGTCTGTGGTGTTGGTTTACAATTCAATGTGGTATGTGTACTTTTCGTTTGAGAATATTTCACTTTATTTTATTTAACTAACACATTAATACAAAACGCTGCATGTGCTGCATCTCGAAGGCTGTGTGGCAGATGATGCTACTTTACCAAACGACTGAAAACGCTCTATGTTGAAATTTTCTTGAAGAACGTTTTATCTCAGAAACTGTTTCAAAAACGTTAATTCAATATATTTTTAATTCAGATACAGTGTCAGTCAACCACGTAAGAAGCGCTCGTAAATAGGAGCGAAAAATTACTCTCTCAAGGAGCGCTTTTAATAATGGTAAAAACATAATACTAAAGAGCACTAAATGGGAGCGTTTACAAATATCTTTCGGTCTTCTCGTGAATCAAATTCTGAGATGCGGGCGTTCTTCAAAAAATTTACTAAAATAAAATGTTCACCCACTCAGCTTTCAATATTCGTATGTTTGCATTTTTAATCGTCAATGTCAATGTGAAGCCCTGCATTTTCATATAAAATATTTATCTAATAAAAAATCTATCATTACTTGATTACATTTTGTTGTTAAAACAACAACATCATTACTAAAAACAATACTTTCACATAAATATTAAATATTAACATTAAAAAACATTTCCCTCTCACTCTACCTTAACACAACTTCCTCTATAACTTACTCACCACATTTTCTCTCTCTCTCTATTCCAGCATCAAGGCTGCTACCACAAAGCAACCTCCTGCTCGTCCAGAAAATGGCCCACACGGTCATAATGGCGGCAACAGCGGCGGCGGTGGTGCTGGGAACGCAAACACGCTGCCTAAGTCCACGCCTAGTAGTACCGACGACATGAACTCCGCGTTATTAAAGTCCCCCAGCGACTCTAGTGACACAACTATGGGCAATGGCATGTTTGGCAAATTCAAAGGATTCACACTACGACCACTTAGTGACACCACATCGCCAACGAATAACTTCAATGGGCCCAATGTCGCTTATGTACAACCGACAGTGCAGGATACAACAACCATGAACGGTGGTGTACCACAGCGTTCCGCGCCACCACCACCGCTGAGCAAAGGTAATTCAATGGATGCAACACAAACAAATCGCTGGGCGCCAACGGCTGGCAAACCAATTGCGCCTGCGTTACCACCACCTAATCCTGGCTCAAATGCGCGCCCAATTATATCGATGCCGGTGCTAGAGAACTCAACATTAACGCTAAACATGAAGCAATCAAGTGGTGAGATGTCACCAACGCGCGCCGCGCCACTACCGCCAGGCCTTAGCGCTGAACAAACTGGTTCACTGCCACGACCAGCGCCCCCACCACCAGTGCCGTTACATGCGGATCCTAAATTGAATGTCAAACGCGATGGCACCATAAGGCGTATCGCTTCTTTCCTAAAGAAGGAGGAAAAACCACAGCTAAAGGAGAAAACCTACATCGATCGCGAGAAATTGAAGAATATCGAGATATCAGCGCCAATGCCAGTTGCGCCACAAGGTGAATCATCCAATTCGGATTCGGAGACCACACCCAAAGAGGAGGAGACAAAGAATTTGGTGAAACGCGCGCAATCTATGCGCTCACCAACAAAGAAAACCAACGTGCAGACATTCGGTTCAATGCGTTATGCGCCAGGTAGCGCGCGGCCTAAGAGCGTGGCGGCCGCTGCAGCGGCAACGCGTCCCAAAAGTCCACCGCCGCGTCCACCACCACTAAAGAAAACCAATTCAACGACATCATCTGGTTACGCGCTGCCAGTTGCCACTGCCAAATCTAGTTTAGAGAACACTTATGATGATTGTGAGTTCGTCGAACAGCAGCTTACTACAGTAGGTGAATCTAGCGAAGTGGACTCACCGACTTCAACTGATAATATATATTCGGTTATTGATGAAATACCGCCAGCAGCACAAACGCTAAAGCGCAGTGATTTCGTTAACGAAAGTAGTGATATGGGCTTATTGGGCGAAATTGTGAATGAAATAGAAAAGCGAAACGGTGACTCAATCTATACCGCGTCAACGCTTGTGAAAGCTAAACCGCTAGTCAATACAGATGAGGTGCAAAACAAAGCGGCGGAGTTAAATACAAAACCAAGAGCAACAGCTGCTGCGCCTAGTATAAGCGTCAAGAATGAAAAACCAGGAGCGGCTGAAGCGCCAAAAACGCCTGCGAACACAGCACAAACTGTGCCTACCTACTTGCGTCCAACGCCAGTGAATGCGCCAGTAGCGCGTGTAGCGCCAACGCGCGCTGACCTCTCACCAACAACAGCACTCTCTAGTTTTAAGCCCACAACCTCAGCGCAGGCGCAGACGGCAGTAAATACTACAACAAAGAGCAAACTGAATGCAAGCGCGCCCAATCGCCTTGCCGGCAGCAGCATTACAAACGCAGCGCGAAATAGAAATTTAAATAAAACGCCCGCTGCTGCTAGCTCAACCATTGCAACGCGTTCAGGTGGTACCACTGCTGGAAATAGTAGCGCTGGTAGTAATAGTACAGCGCTGCCCTCTGCCACGATAACCAAACCAAAACCGCTTTCCGCGAAGCCTTCATTTAGTAATCAAAAGAAAGTAACACCAGCGCCTAGTATTAGCGGCAGCGCGGCTGCTAGCGCACGTTTAGCGGCTACTGGACCGCCACGCACCGCGCCTACTGTAAAAACAGGAAATATAGCATCGTTAACGCAACGTTTCGAGAAAGGCGCCACAGCAAATGCGAGAAAGTAAGGCGCTTGCGCCGCTAGCAATAAAAGCGCGTATTTTCGACTGCTTACACAAAACTTTTATAATAGATAAACCATTTTTGAAAGTTGTATAAATCACCTCTAATATGCCCACCAATGCTTATACACAAACGAGTGTATACTGTATGAGTTGAGCGTGTTGTTGTTTGGTAATAATGAGGATTCAGAATTATGGTACTCATGCGCTCGTGCATAGGGCGGTGCGGACGTTTTCACACAAAAAGGTCACGCATGCGCGAAACAGCACATCACCATGATAAACGCGATATTAAGAATTTTATATTGTTATAAAAGGCAAACGAAAGTTTAAAGTTATTTATAGGCTTAGCATTTAAACAAATTTAAAAAAATTGCAAGTAATTATAACTAAGACGAAAAAAAAAAACTAAATCAATTCAAAAGTGATATTCATTCCTTGGCATATTTGTAACGTCGAACGAAAACGTAATAGTTGTATGTATGTAAATTGTACTGTTGCGCCTAAAATTATGCTATAATTTTATTTTTTATATTTTATTTATTGTTTTTTAATTATTTTTTTATGCTTTATCAAATATTATTAGACGCTCAAATTGTATATGTATTGTAGCTTTAAAAAAATATATATTTTAACTTATGTAAATTAAAATCTATGTTTGTGTAAATTTTTGTAAACTTTGTGTCTATTTTAGTTGTCCAATATCCAAGATTGCATAGCTTAAAAACTTAGGCTTAAGTTTGTTATTAACTACAATGGTGCGAGTTGATAAGCAAACAAGTTTGCTGAAACTTTCAGTAAAAGCTTTGAATTGAGGTTATGTTAGCAGATCAACACAACAAAATAAATTATGTTAGCGCCTCTATTGAACTCAAAATTTCATAGGTATCTATCTCAAAAATATTATTAAACATTTTCTCCAAACAAAATTGAATAAATTGTACACTTTTAATATTATTTAATAAATTAAAAAACAAAAACATTCGACTGACGAAATTTAAACAAATTCGATATTTTATTATTTCAATATTTGGTAGTTCATATAAGTTTAACCACACGTTCTCTCAACACTGAAAAAGTAATATAATTATATTTAAAATAAAACAAACTTTATTGAATTTAGAACAAAAAGTCCCTTCAGGAATGCATCCTGATCTAATTTTTTCGCTCTCACAGGAGATATATTTTACTTTGCTGCCAGCACAGAGTCAAAATAAATTCCGGTTGACAGCTGGTCGGACTGTCACAACGAAAAATGTGACAAAATGCTTGAATATTCTCTGGTTTGAAGGGCAACTGCTAGAAACGTTCCGAAATGCTGAACGAGGTATTCAAACATGCGTTCCGGTGTCTCTTTTAATAATTTTGTTAACAGAGCGTGAGATATTTGAAATATCAGATCAGATCCTATCCACTATAAGACATTTGCTTCGGAATTCTTGATCTAATTTGCCCATATTTCTCAACAAACTCCACCTCACTGTCCCATCATGCCTGTTTTATATGCTCTTTTCCTCTATTATTAATCTAAGTAACTAGATTTATTTGTCATATTTCAACAAAAAAAAATATTTCTTCAAAATCCAAAAAAATGGTGTTAAAAATCGCCATATTCACTTTTAATTAATTTTAAAAGTGTGACAACAAAGACATCCGGACTACCGGACAATCCTGATGCGCACTAACCCATCCAAACAGCTGCCCTACCTGACAATCCTGATGCTCAGTAGACAGCTGCTCGATCAGTGACAACTCAGTGCCCAGGTCTGCGGCAGAGCGGCACACGGCTTACACGTCCAGGAATGTTGTGATCAGGTTTTTCAAAAGCGCCAAAGAAATCTTATCTGATACCTCACTACGTTAGACCTGAGTATCAGAAGAATTCTCACTAATCAAACAACTATCCGGTAGCGATTTATAATGATTGTGGTGCGAAATGCGATCACATAGTTCCCCTACAAAAAGTTCTATTAGTCTAGGATGAGTCCGGGATGAGTCGCAAAGGAGCATGCGACCAATGCCAGTTTTGACCTTTTTGTAAGGGTTAAAGTGATAACTTTTCCCTTTCATACCCAAAAAGGTAGTGTCGGCCAGACTAATTTTGGTCCACTACGGGTACGGTCGGACAAGTTTACTATCAACACCTAAAAGTAGGCTACAGAGAACTAAAATCGACTTATCCCATAATGAAGTAGTCCCCGACGGTAGACGAAAAGTATTGATCGCGGAATACTCTCTTTAGAGATCAGTCCTACTATTTTTTGCAGGGACGTGTTTAAGCACAAATCCTAATTCCCAGCAACATGTTGCTATTAAGCCGATTGGAAAGAGAGAGAGCGCCATGGAAGTAGACGATTTCATAGTTGCCTGTGCCCTGTCAACACGCTTTGTCTTCAAAAGGCGAAACTTATTTAAAGTTTCTGTAAGATCTGAAAACTGGTTTAAACCCGTTCTAGTTTTTGAACAGCCCTATTTTTCAGTTCTCGGAACGGATATGTCTTCATTTTGAAATGGCAAAAAATAATTCCGTTCGAATAGTCGGTTTCCATACACGCACGAACCGGGTTCTGTATCGTTACAAGCTGTTTTAGGTAGCTTTAAACTATCAGTCAAACACACTAAATTTTCTGATTATTCAGGCCGTGATTCCTCAGTTTTCTGAATAATTAATAAATCTCCGAATTGCTTCGAATTTTTTCCAGCAAATTGGCTGGACCTACAGTTTTTTGCGAACTCCGAACAAGATTTGCAAAGCAGATGAATTTTTGCTGAGAAGCCTTTCATGGCAGAAATACACTCGGAAAGTTTGCTAAAACACTGCCGAGGGGCGACCCCGTTTTGAAAAAAAATTTCAAGCCACTTTTGATGTTACCTGTCCGCGTACTCGAACTTTGGACATTCGGTGCCACACCACGGCGGCCGCCAAATTAATAAGATCTTAGTTGATCAAAGTTTGATTATTCGCTATAATTATCCGATACTTAGTTTTCTCTGCTCAATTAAGTAATCGATTAATTGCACATCTCTGCAGTAGAGAGTTTATAATATAAAACTTCGTAACTATAAATATTTCAATGTGCTCAAAAGTAAACAAAATTAATGAAATGTAAATAAATAATTTCTTTTCCATTACATTTTGCTAACAGAAGGTGACGGGAAAAAGTTGCAAAATTTTAAACGGAATCCAAAGAAATCTACACTGAGGTTTCTAAAATATCAATATGATTAGTTAAATAAACATATGTATGATTAGAGTAAATGAATAAATGTAATGTATTAATATTTAATTTAAAAGTAAAATTACAACTTTACCCCAGCGTTGCCGTTTTGTGGGTAAATTACGAATAAAAAATATTAAACTAAGGCAATACCTACAGGTACTACGCGACGCGACACATTTTTTTTGCTTATTTGGTTAACTTTATAGTCTTATCTTGTCGCGTAATGCTTATGTGGCCTTACCTTTAATCGTTATACTTGAACCCTCCCTATTAAGTTTTTTTAGTTCATCTGGCAACAATGAATTAACGTTAGATAGGGTTCGGACTTTTCTGCAAATGCAGTAGCAGTTTTCAAAATTTTATAGGTTTTCATGGATTAACATTTATAGCTTTTGTTTTTTAAAGCTTTTTTTATTGATGAAATTCCACTAATTTACATGTTACCAAATCTACTGCGATGTTATGCGATATACTGCCATTTTTTTCAAAAACGATTTTAAAATCCCAACCCGGAGGCTTTAGAAGTACGCTTGAGTGGTTTGAATTTTTTAGAAAACTCATAATGTGAATTTTAGGAGTGGCACTCCTTTTGCGCCCAGTGCCAAAACAAAGTGCCTTTATAGTCATTGCTGGAGTGAAGTGAGATAGTTTTTAACTCAATCCTATCTAATAAAAATTCCTTGACCGAAACTTTCAGACTCAAAAATTTATTTGAAAACATATTTCCCCTGGTACAAAAAGTATTTGTGGAACGAGGTTTTTGAAAAAGGAGCTGAAACTGGACCATCAAAGCAGTTCTCTGGAATTTTAAACTTTTTAAATTTATTCGTGGTTGTCTTGCATTTTCTTTCAGTTGCATTAAAAGCGACAACGCTGCTGGAGCCGGGAAGAGAAATTGGTAATAATTTTCATTTGTCTTAAATGAAGAGATGCATAAATATTTTTCCAAGAAGCGATCAAGAAGCGGCGGCCGCCGTGGTGTGAAGGTAGTGTTGCCGGCCTACCACACCGAAGGTCCATGGTTCGAGCCCTGGTACAGGTAACATCAAAAGTGATTTGAAAAAAGTTTTTCAAAACGGGGTCGCCCCTCGGCAGTGGTTTGGCAAACTCTCCGAGTGTATTTCTGCCATGACAGGCTTCTCAGCAAAAATTCGTCTCCTTTGTAGATGCCGTTCGGAGTCGGCAAAAAACTGTAGGTCCCACCAATTTGTAGGGAAAATTCAAATCGGCACACCACAAATTGGAAGAGAAGCTTGGCGCAAAAATCTCTTAGGAGGTTTATGATGATATACCTGTTGTATATCGCGCCATAGAGAGAGAGAGATCAACCACAAACAAAGAGCTAAAGGATGCCCACTTTGTTCGATTAAATTAGAGAAATTTTCATATTTGCAATTAATTGTCAATTGTGAGTTATTTTCATATACCCAAAAATATTAATTTTTATGCTATAAAAAACGGTTTAAAAATAATCAGCTACTAATTAAAATATATTCGTTTAACTATGTATTTATCTCTAGCCAAAAAAAATCGCACTAAAATATTAATCTGCCATATTTACAAATGTGCGAAAAATTTTTGCTGCACGGCTGATAAATTTTCTAATTAAACACTAAAATGGAACTACATAAATTTAATGGGCGTATTTTTTTTTTTTTTTAAATGAAAAATTTTAGTAAACTATGGAAAAATAAAGTCTTTTCTTTTTGGTTATTAATTACAATTCATCATTTGATATAATCAAAATTCCTGAAAGTAAGAAATCAATGTAATCGAAGTAAAAATAAAATATTGTGTGAAAAAATTACAACAATAAGCAATTGGTGGCATACAGTAATAAAATAAAAATATGATGAGCGATATGAAGTTCCTTAGGCCATGAACTTATCAATCGTCTCTACAAGCAATTTTACTTCCCGAGTATTTCAAATAGAGATGGGCGATGAGGCTTACAATTGCAAAACTATTATGATTACAATAATCGCAATTTTCAATTACGATAATATTAGTTGTCCGTACGACCAACTCTTGACTATTTTAATTAACGATTTCTGTAATTTCAGCTTCCTAAATCCGCGATTACAGGCGAATCGTAGCTGCAATATCTGAACTATTATCCTTATCGCTCAGATCTGATATCAAATTCTAATTATAAAAATAAAACACAATAGTATATAGTATAGAAAGGCAAATCTCTTAATGTATTTTGATAATTATAAATGTGTATGTGAGTAAGTTGGGCGCATCTATCCTATGCACTGTTTATTAAAAAAATGTGAAAAATTTATTAGCAAAAATAAATATCTACATACTTAATAATTATTAGGCTTAAAATGAATTAGTTGTGTTAAGTTAAAATAATAAATCAATAAAACAATTTAGTTACAAAAAATTCAAATTTTTTTATGAGCATGGTAGCAGATACTACTTACGAAATATTTTTTTTTTCTATAACTCTGAGAAACTTATGAATAATTAGAATTTGAAGATCGTAAAGGTGAACAAGCAACCCATAAATTCAGAAAAGAAAAAAGTTTCACTATAAATTTAAAGATTTTAACAAAATTATTTTTATAAATTTGACGGAAAATATTTTCCCCCTGAGCTCATAAAATAATAAAAAAAATAATAACTTGGTATACCGCAAAACAAAACAAAAATATTATTAACTTATATAAAAAATACGTGATGACACAAATAAACTACTTTTTCATAAAAATTAATGTAAACAATTTCTTTTATCTCAAAACGACCACGTAAAAGATATTTTCTGAATCTTTTTGATAGAATAACACACCAATAGTTTCAGAAGAAATGGTTTAAATCAGAAGGAAAATAGTTACTTTAAGCAAAGAGCGTGTGTGAATACATACATACATACATTCATACATGCTCTTTGGTGATACAACGTTTTTTAAGCCCGATCCCGTCTAGGATGCATATCCAGCGCAATAGTACTAGGATTACTCCCTCTCGGTACATGCCCGACAGCAGCGGGAGCGATTTAGTATGATCAGTGTATAGGAAATAATAATATTTATTTCCTATTAAAAATATTCAAAATTATTTTATTTTTATTTTGTCACTTCAGAAACAGAAAAAGTTATTGACTTCCTCAACTATGAAAACTTGTTGAATACTAAAAATTACATATTCGTTGCTAAGCAAGTTCTTAACACCTGAACCGCATCGCCACACTACCCCCCTTGGTAGAGGATTTGGCTACAAATCCAAAATTTCTCGAAAACGTACTTTCCTGCCGGACCGAGTCGCGTATTCTGGAACTCGTGCAACTTTAGGAACAGGAACAGGTATAGACGTTGAAACCGGAACAGATGTAGAAGTAGGAATAGGTGTTGAAACAATATCATCTTGAATAACAAAAGCTGGTTTTACACGATCTATAGATACTTTAGTTGGTTCATTTCGAATTTTGAGTGTGACTGTCTTTTCATCGCGATTAATTATTTCATACGGGCCGGTGTATGGAGGCTGGAGTGCCTTAAGAAATGGTCCAACTTTGAGAAAGGCATGACTACATTTCGATAGTTCTTCGAAAACAAAAACTCCAGGTTGACAGTGTCTTGATGCTGGAAGTGGACGTAAGCGCGACATAAATTCACGTAAACTTGAAAGAAAGCTGCTTGGATCATCGGAAATTTCATGTCCAAGACTTGAAGAAAGAAACTCAAATGGCAAACGAATCGTTTCACCATAAACCATTTCAGAGGCAGTAGCCTTGATATCTTCTTTAAAAGCTGAACGAATTCCAAGTAGAACCAGAGGCAAGGCCTGAACCCAGTCAATGTCGGAATGAGCCATGATTGCGGCTTTCAAGTGACGATGTAATCGTTCGACTAAACCATTTGCAGCAGGATGCCAACTTGTAGTGAAGTTATGCCGAACTCCGAATCGTGTAACAAAAATTTTGAAGAGATGAGAAGAAAATTGAGCTCCACGATCTGAGGTTATAATTTCAGGAACACCAAAACGAGATATCCAGCAATCCAAAAGTGCATGAGTTACAGTATCTGCAGTTATGTTCTGCAAAGGACATACCTCAGGCCATCGAGTATAACGATCGATGACAGTCAAACAATATCGAAAAGAACATGCAAGTGGAAGTGGACCAATCAGATCAATGTGAATGTGGGAAAATCTCTTTGTTGGAGTTTCAAAATTTCCAATTGAAGCGTGAACATGGCGTGAAATTTTTGATCGTTGACAATCATTACAAGCACGAGCCCAATTTCGGCAGTCTTTATTCATTGACGGCCACACAAAACGATCGCTGATTAATTTGAGTGAAGCATTGGCACCTGGATGGCTCAGGTTATGAAGCTGATCAAAAACAGAACGACGAAACGGTAATGTGATGTATGGCCGTGCTTTTCCCGTTGATGTATCACAAAACACAGTAAGTGAAGAACCAGGAATTGGCACCCGCTCGATGCAGAGAGAAGAATTTTCTCGGGAAATTCTCATAAGTTCATCGTCTTCTTCTTGAGATCCAACCAACAACTTGTAATCCAATGGAGCAGAAACAGCTTCAATTCGTGAGAGTGTATCAGCAACGACATTATCAGCTCCTTTGATGTGTTGGATATCCGTTGAAAATTCTGCAATGAATGAGAGTTGCCTGAGTTGAACCGGTGGAAGTTTTTCACGTTTTTGTTGACAAGCGTAAATCAATGGTTTATGATCTGTGTAAATCGTGAACGAATGTCCTTCCAAAAAATGACGAAAATGCTGGATTGCTGCGTAGATAGCAAGAAGTTCACGGTAGAAAGCAGGCCAAGAGCATTCTTTTGAGGACATTTTCTTCGAGAAGAAAGCAAGAGGTTGCCACACGCCATCGACAAGCTGTTGTAAACATGCACCAACTGAATGGTTTGAAGCGTCTGTAAACAAACCAAGAGGCGCACCAATGCGAGGATGAACCAGAAGTGAAGCAGAAGAGATACAGTTTTTGCAGGTTACGAAAGCTTCTTCCAGCTCAAACGTCCAGTTGATTGGTTGAGATCCTTTCAAAAGTGGATTGCTGATTGCATCATTCAATGGAGCTTCGTATTCAGAAACATGCGGAATGAATCTGCGGTAGAAGTTTAACATTCCAAGAAAACGTCGAAGACCTTGTGCTGTTTTTGGCAACGGAAAGTCTTTGATTACCTGGACACGCTCTTCTGGAGCTTGTACGCCAGCAGCAGAGATGATATAACCAATAAAAGGAATTTCAGGAACTCCAAAAATGCACTTTTTGACGTTAATCACCAATCCATATCTTGCTAGACGCTCAAAAATGATTTTAAGATGGCGTTCGTGTTCTTCTTTGGAACGAGAGAAAACGAGAATGTCATCCATATAAACGAAACAAAACTCTAAACTTCGCAAAACTTCATCCATAAACCTTTGAAAGGTCTGGCCAGCATTTCGAAGTCCAAACGTCATGAATGGAAATTCGAAAAGGCCAAAGGGAGTAATAATAGCAGTTTTGGAAATGTCTTCTTCGGCTACAGGAATTTGTTGATAAGCTTTAACAAGATCAATTTTCGAAAACACCGTACAACCATCGATAAAGTGAGTGACGTCGTGAATGTGGCGGACAGGATACCGATCTGGGATAGTCCGAGCATTCAATGCACGAAAATCTCCACAGGGGCGCCAAGTTGAATCACTTTTTGGTGCCAAGTGTAAAGGCGATGACCAAGAACTCTCTGAGGGACGAGTTGTACCAGCTTGTAACATAGCGTCGAATTCTTGTTTAGCTATTTTTAATTTCTCAGGATTTAAGCGTCGTACTTTGCTTGTCACCGGTGGTCCAGGAGTTGTACGAATGTGATGAACAGTCTCATGTTTTATATTTCGAGGTAAACCTGGTGGACGAGTAATTTCAGGAAATTGAGAAATGAGAAAACCAAAAGTCGACGAATCCTGAACTGCTTTAACACTGGTTTGCGAGGAAGGCTGACAAAAACCGTGTACTTGAAGACCAGTGGTGACGTCGACGATGCGTTTTGTACGACAATCCGGTAAAAGGTGATAATGAGCAAGCAAATCAGATCCAATTATTGGTAGATCAACATCAGCAACGATAAATCTCCATGGAAAATCACGACGAAGTCCTAAGTTAAGATTCAAGGTTAAAAAACCATATGTTTTGATTTTGCTTCCATTTGCAGCACACAAGTCATAATTGACAGGAGAACGACGATCACGTAATAGACGTCGAGGAAAGCAACATAAGTCAGAACCAGTATCGACGAGAAAGCGATGTTTAGATATTCTATCAGTGACAATTAGGCGGCTACTGGTTGACAAGCAGTCTGATGCCGCATTCACAGACTGCTTTTTCCGTTTTCCAAATAATCACAGGGACTTATACATTTCTTCGCTTTGTCCTGGAATTTTTATGGTACCAACAAATTTGTTGGTTAGAGTTGCTTCGATTTCGAGATTTGCTACGACGTCGAAAGCTGTTGGACGAACCATGGGAATGATTAGGGCACGAACGAGAAACCGACAATTCGGCCACTTGCTTTTGTAGATCAGCAATCGCATTTAACAGATTGCTTTCGATACTTTTATCGCTGAGCGCTGCATTTACAGCGAAAGTCGGCGAGCTCGGTGAGACTTCGACAATCTTGTCAGCAAGCTCCGCAATGTTGTCGAGCTGCAAATCAGATTGTGTCGCAAGGATAGCCTGGACGTTGGACGGAAGACGTTTAAGCCAGAGTTGACGAAGGAGACTATCCTGCACGATAGTTGAACCAGCGAGAGAGCGTAAGTGGCGTAGAAACTGCGATGGTTTGCGATCGCCGAGCTCTTCCTCACTGATAAGTTGGCGGACTCGTTGTTCCTCAGACGCAGATAAACGATCAATCAATTTTGTGCGCAAAAATGTGTATGGATTCAGCGGAGGAGGATTCTCTATAACGTCCTCGATCTCAAATGCGACACGTGCATCCAGTTGCGAAACAACATAATGGAACTTTGTTACCTCATTTGTTATATCGGACAACGTAAACTGCGAATCAGCCTGTGAAAACCATAGTCTTGGTTTGTCGGACCAAAAAGGCGGCAGTTTTACTGCAACACGATGAACTGCAGGGCGATGGCCGGCGAAGTTAGTGGCAAAATCATAATCTCGCTGCTGCTGCCATTGTCTTGGTTGCGGTGATGGTGGCTGCTGCTGCTCATACTCCAATTGATGGTTGTGTTGTTGTTGCGCTTGCTGGCGTAATTCGTCGATCTGTCGTTGAAGCTCCTCATTTTCTCCGCGAAGGGCAACGAGCTGATCTTCATCTCGAAGCATCTTATGGAATACACGTTATACACTTTTTGATCACGTCGGGGTCACCAATATAGGAAATAATAATATTTATTTCCTATTAAAAATATTCAAAATTATTTTATTTTTATTTTGTCACTTCAGAAACAGAAAAAGTTATTGACTTCCTCAACTATGAAAACTTGTTGAATACTAAAAATTACATATTCGTTGCTAAGCAAGTTCTTAACACCTGAACCGCATCGCCACAAGTGCAACCTTCTAGGTCATATCACCCCTTCTAATGAAAGAAAGAGAAGATAGATAATGGTAGGTGAGGGGCATTATATCTGTAGATCAACCATCAAGTTGCACGTCATTTATGCATTTTAGTCGCAAGGCTGAGAAGCTTTTTAAGGCAGAAATACACTCTGAGGGTGTTCTTATATCTTTCATTGGCCAATTCACGAGATGTGGTATCAAAATGCCGTATAAGCGTTTATTGGAGACGTAGAAGACCCGCCATTCTCACCAGCCAACTAAAAAACTTATCCTTTGGACCGATACCCGTCTCTTTTGGTACCCATACCGTAATTTGTCTAAAATAGGTAGCTACAGTAAAGAATTACATATTTCTTACTTAACTATAGCTTACTACTGTCATTGATAAGCCAAAAATGTTAAAAATGTTTGCCGTTTATAATTATTAAAAATATGTTTTTAACATTTTTCTATTAATTCCCTTAACTGATTTTAAGGAAATGTCTCCCAGAATAATTTGCCAATTCTCCCATTTTTTAAAATTTCACAATATCCGCTATTTCTCCCAAATGCATCTTAAGTTTTTCGAACCTCGTTTGTGATACGGGGAGATGAGAAAAGAGAAACAATTCGCAAAAAATGTGCATTCATGATTGCGGGAATGGGAATTGGAAGAAATCTCCCAAGAAATTTCTGTTCAGAATCGCTTCAATTAGAATTTGCATTTTCGCACTAAAAAAAGCAACTCTGCAATGCTTAGAGCTCAAATGGATATGAAGAGTCATCTTCCGGTTTATATCTTTGCTATATTAACGTAAACAAACATCAGCTGTTCTGCTATTGTCAAACCTCTATAAATAAATTTATTTACTGCAGAAAATAAGAAAACTTTCAATTAAATGTTGTTGTTGTAGTAATCAAACAATGATAATTAATAAATTAAATGCTCTGCGATGCTATTCTGCACAAGCCAGCAACAACTTCTACGCCACAACGCCAATTTTCTATGTCAATGCCGGTAAGATTTTTAAGTTGCCTCCTCTCCGTCCATAACGAGTTATTTTCCAGCTCCACATATTGGACATCTCTATTCGGCTGTGATAACAGATGCACTCTGTCGCTATCAACGTTTGCGAGAACCCGCAACACCAGTCCATCTCTGCACCGGCACAGATGAGCATGGCACAAAAATCCAACAAGCAGCAACAGCACAAGCCGTGCCAGTTGCACAATATTGTGAGAATATTTCAGCTCTCTATCGTCATGTATTCGCTGAAGCGAGCATAGCCAACACAGATTTTATACGCACTACTGAAGAGCGTCATAAGCGTGCTGTGGCGAATTTTTGGGTAATTAGTTTTTAATATAAGCGAAGGTTAAATAAATATTTAAATATGCATTTACAGCGGAATTTGCAAACGCGTGGCCATATTTACTCGGCTGCGTACAGTGGTTGGTATTGTGTTTCGGACGAAACCTTTCTAACAGATTCACAATTACGTTTAGACACTGAGACTGGTGCACGTTTTTCGCTTGAATCTGGCCATCCAGTTGAATGGACTGAGGAAACAAATTATATGTTCCGTTTATCACAATTTCAAGACGAAGTAATCTACTGGGTTAAACAAGGTGGCCATATACGCCCAGCTAAATTTGAAAAAATTCTATTGGATATGTTAAGTGAACCATTGCCAGATGTCTCCGTTTCACGTCCTGCGAATCGTGTACACTGGGCTATTCCCGTGCCTGAAGATAAAACACAAACCGTTTATGTATGGTTAGATGCGCTTATAAATTATCTAACTTCTATAGGATATCCCGATGAAGCGGTGAGTGATATGACATCCAATGGGTTGTATCTACTTAATTGATGACCACTCTATTTTTAGTATCGCAAGTTTTGGCCACCAAAAGTACAAGTGATCGGCAAAGATATTTTAAAGTTTCATGGCATTTATTGGCCTGCATTTCTTATGGCTGCAGGTAATGTGAATTATGTGCCGGTTTCTGAATAATTGCATGCTTTCTGAAATTTAGGAACCAAACAAATCAAGAAAACGTAAACAATGTTCTATCTCCACTCTTTCTACACATACAATTAATGGGGTGTACCGCCAGTTTTTTCTCGTCAAAAAACATAGCCGCTACCGATACTAAAAACTTAAATGTGATTGTTGAAAGTAGTCTCACCTTATTGTTGTTGCTTTTGTAGTTTGTAATGAAGGATCAGATGGGTAATCAGAGGCATCATATCCGTGATCAGCCATTTTAGTTGGTTGGGTTGGGGTTACGACAAAAACACTCTCCGAAGGTTTTGGGGGGTGTTGTCAAATTAACAGTCCTTGGCCGGATTTGAACGCGGCACGCTCCGTTACTCCCTTGCGGTACCGCCCGGCTGTCGTGGTAGCGATTTATGACCAGTGAAACCTTCTAGTTCATGTATCATATCCGTAGATCAACCATCGAGTTGCACGTCATTACCTTTGTGCAAATAAGTCGCCTCTTACGACCGGTATGCCTACCTCGGGCATATTCTAAACCCCTAAGCCGCAGGGGTGCAGCCGTCTCTCCTACCTCAGGCATATTCTAAGCCCATAAATCGCATGGGAGTTACTTATTCGGCGTCCAGCCGTAAATAGTCATGTGACAAGGACGGCTTTGGATGAGGTTGCGAGATATTCCTATGCCAGTTTGTTGCTTGTGAAAGAACATACATTCGATTTTTGTTGGAACGATTTTCCGTCATCCCTTGTCAAGTTTGGTTTTGTGACAAACCGGTTTCGGCGTTCTGCCATTTTCAATGCCTAGCTTCGTTCGTATGTTCAGAAGCTGAAGAGGTTCATTTTTTTTGGTTGGCATGGAGAGAAATGGAAGGTACTACCTTTGCTGGATTTATCAGTTATGCGATTTCTTCACGTTCAACTTTGTTACGGAAGGAGGGCTCCTCTAGGACTCATATTCGGAATTATCAACCGTGCTTAAGAAGTGCTCCATTGTGAAACGTGAATTAAGTGAAGTTGTTTGTAACCGCAATACACTCCACAAAGATTGTGTTACCCATGTGTGCAATCCTTTGCCGGATATGGATCAGATACGTTCCGGTACTAGCACCTTCTGGGAGAAACGCACTGAATTAGGGGACTTCGAATATATCCGTTAATATGTCCCTGTCGTGCTGAGCGACTAAAAGCCACAACCTGAAGTTTCCACTTACTAGTATCAGAAGGTGCTATTACCCGAGTGTGCAGGATTTATTCAGGCAAAGTTTAAGTTTTACCCATTTGTTATCCTCACGTCGAAAAGAGATACTGATACAAATGCAATAAACACTGTTTTAGCTTAGAACCATCCAAGAACTATTGCCTGTTTTCTTCGCTTTTGCTTTAGCTTGTATTACATTGAGCTACTTAAATTGTCCACTTCATGCAATAATTTATTTTATTTTATTTTTGCACCTGTTTACTGCAGGAATGGAACCACCACAACAGCTATTCGTACATTCTCATTGGACAGTAGACGGACAAAAAATGTCAAAAAGTAAACAAAATGTTGTAGACCCGGTCGCGGCAGCTAAAACTTACACAATGGAGGGCCTGCGGTATTTCCTGTTGCGTGAGGGTGTGGCGCATAGCGATGGAAGTAAGTTCAAAAGGCACATAACTGCAACCTTAGATTTGTAGTAAGAAAGCACTTTGTGTGACAACAATGCAACGTTAAGTGCTTAATGTAGAAATAACGCAACTTAAAACATTAAGGCAAGAAATTAGCACAGAAAACTCATGGAGTGGAGCATAAGCTTATCAAGTAACCGCGTTTTAGTGGTCATTGTTGTTGCTGTAGTGTCTGCTGTTGTTGCATGCAGTCGCTGCAAGAATGGTAGCAATATTGTGACCAGAAAAAGAAACTTGACAAAGAGAAAGTAGTAAAAAATTCAAAAGAAAGTGAATGCAATGCCGGCAAAGTAGTTAAAAAGCGGAAGGAATAACAGTCAAGCTTAAGGAGAAGCAAGTGTAGTAAGCTAAATAGTTGTTGGGGGAAAACATGGTAGAAACATATTGTTAAATTGTATAAAACTCTTTAAAGCTTATGTACCTAATTGAGCAAAATTAATGGACAACAACAAAAATTAAAAAATATTATGAGTCGCATAGTGGGAAATTTCACAACATTTGATCAGAAAATTAAATAGCTAGGGAACGTTTTGAAGTAATTGAGTTAGCAGTAGCAGACAAAACAAAAGTTCGCTTGTTGTTGTTGTTGTTGTTGTTAACAGTGCTCCGCCCTGCCCAATGAGCTCGATCACTCTAAATTGTCATCAGGCTCTTCTAACGGAAGTCCGAGAAAACGCGCAGTTTCCACAGGGTTGGACCAGAGTGATGTAGGTGTTAGAAGAGTGGGTTCAACTGAACAGGAGAAGAGATGTATGGTATCATGAGGGGACATACCACATGCAGGGCATGTGTTTGGTATGTTGGGGTTCAGTCTGGATAAGTAAGAGTTTAACCTATTACAATATCCAGAGCGAAGTTGTGCTAGTATGACTCTAGTCTCCCTCGGAAGTACGCGCTCCTCTTCAGCCAATTCAGGTGGTTGAGTATTAATAACGGGACTCACAGGCCGAGATCTGAGAGATCTGTCTACCGACTCGGTGTGGAGGTCATTTAGAGCCCGTCTATGGTTCCGCAGATCAAACGGCAGAGAGATATGATGCCGGATCTCATCGTAATGCTTACGGAGATGTCTCCTTATGTCTCTGGGGGGCGGTGCTACATCCAAAAGATGTCGGTTTGGATGACTAGGTTTATGACAGTTCAGAAGGAACTGTCTACTCAAGAGTTCCGCGTGCTCTTGAACATTGCGCAATTTTGCCTCTTGATGGAGGTGAGACTCAGATGACATAAGTAGGCATCCCGTAGCAGTTCTGATGGCGGTTTTTTGGCAGACTTGCAATTTCCTTTAGTTGGTGTCAGAAAGATTGGGCGACCATATAGGCGCAGCATAGTCAATAACCGGTTGGCCAATAGCCTTATATGTAGCAAGCAATGTTTCTTTGTCTGTGACTTGAGGATCTTATTGCGGCTCTGTACCTTTGAGGCTATTGCGGTGGCATGACCAGCGAAGGTGAGGCCGTTGTCAAATGTCACACCCAAGATTTTTGGGTGGTTGACAGTAGGTAGAGGTACTCCGTCTACGTGGACATTTAATTCTTGAAGAAGCTGGAAAGGTCATGGAGGTAACTGTTGATTCTAATAACCTACTCTCTCTCTCACCTCTCATTACCCATCTTATCTTTCCTTACGGAAGGAGGGGTGACATGACCTAGAAGGTTTCACTGGTCATAAATCGCTACCACGACAGTCGGGCAGTACCGCAAGGGAGTACCAAGGACTGTTAATTCGACAACACTCCCTAAAACCTTCGGGGAGTGTTTCTGTCGTTACCACAACAACAACAACAACAACCTACTCTTCTTGAACAGGGTTACACTGTCATCCAAATCAATCGACATCTATTGGATGTAGCCCCGCTCCCCAGAGACATAAGGAGACGTCTTCGTAAGCGCTACGAGGAGATCCGGCACCACATCTCTTTTCCGTTTGCCGGAACCATAGGCGGGCTCTAAATGACCTCCACACTGAGTCGGTAGACAGACCCCTCAGATCTCGGCCTGTGAATCTCGTTATCAGTAGTCAGCCACCTGAATTGGCTGAAGAGAAGCGTGTACTTCCAAAGGAGACTAGAGTCATGCTAGCACAACTTTGCTTTTCTAACACCAATATCACTCTGGTCCAACCCTGTTGAAACTGTGTTTCCCTGGAGTTCCGTTCGAAGAGCTTGATGACAATTACCACAGTTATCGTGCTCATTAGGCAAAGCGAAGCACTGTTAATAATAACAACAACGACTAGGAAGTGGAAACATCGCTACAACGACAGCAACAATAATAACAGAAAGGGAGCTTCCCCTGGTCTTCTTTCACTGTGCTTCGCATACATTTCTAATTTCTGGCTAACCAAACATATTTTTAATGGTAAAATAAAGTTTTGAAACTTTTTACTCTCATTCTAGCAACAACAAAGTTTGGTTTATTATGACTTCAATGAATTAAATTTTTGTTCTTGTTAACCCACAAGTGTTTGGCAGTATTTATTTCATGCTGGAACTTTTGTCTGTTTGTTAAATCCAGAAGTTAATTCCAATTCGGTTTTGCTAACTTTGTTTGTATTGTGGGACAAAGTCATGTGTCGAAAAAGGTTTCTTCCCACAAACACACACACATATACAGACTGCTTATGACCTTTCTTAAACCTGCAACCTCTTTAAGACTCAATTTATGTCTGCTTCTGTAGTTTTTGAGGTTTGCAAAAGTTTTCTTCATCAGAGGCCTGTATATCTTGTAGGTGTGTATGTAAATGCGTTGAAAAGTCTTGTAGCTTGGTATGAGTTTTGATGTTACTTCGACTGCGGCTTTTATCAGCATATGATTTGAATGCGTTGTGAAAGTGTGTAAGATACTGATACTATATATATATATATATACGTGAGATTTAACGAAAGTTCAGTAAATTTGACATATTTTAAGTGTTTTAATAGGGTATGTTTCCTACCATGTCGAAGGTTCAAGTACTGGGATAAGTAACATCAAATACCTACTTCAGAAAAATTTTAATAAAACGCCCTTCGTTTTTTTTCTTGCCATGAAAAGCTGCTTAGCATAAATTACACAGTCGATTGTATGGGAGCTATATGTAATGTTATGCGTTGTGTTGGTCCGATATTGCTGGTTCCGACAAATGCTTAATGTTTTACAAAATGGTGGTACCACACCAAATTTCATCGAGATATCTCTAAAACTAAGGGACTAGTTTGTATTCAAACAGACAGACGGACGGACACAGGGCATGGCTAATCGATTCAGCTCATCGCCCTGATCATTTCGGTATACTTATGTATTAGTGGGTCTATCTCTTCTTCTTCTCATACTTACAAACATCAGACCAAAGTTATAATAACATTTCATGTTCATGAAAGGTATAAAAACAAGCACAAGTTTGTAAACAAAAAAAAATTATTCAGTTTATTACTTATTTAGCTACAAAAATCAAATGGTTTAAAATCGGTCTGATTTATTAGAATTTATTCCTGCGAACATCATGGAGTTTCTTAAATATAATAATAAATGTTGTTCATGCCAATTAAGGAAAAAATTAACTAAACTTAATTCTAAAAGTTTACACATTTTTTAGAAAAGTATTAGACTATTTTTCGATAGCTATATACAGTCGATGTCATGAAAATTTCATCGAATTTGATCTTATCCGTTTTGAGAAAAAGGAATTGACAAGTGAAAAAATTAATATAAGGCATGTTCGGTGAGGATACAATTTTTAAAAATTCTATAAAATATTTACTGGAAAGTGTTTGGTGACACAAAACATTTAAAGCGCGAGAGCGCATTTTCACATTTCATTGAGAGAGAGAGTTGCAAGTTTCTGCTAGAGGAATTTCACTCAGTAAAACTTGCGAGTGAAAAACCGTAGATCGTGACATAGGAAAGCAACAACAAAAATTTAAAAATATGAGCTATTAACCAATCAAATAAGCAACAACTGTTTTGCTTGCAAGTTTTTACAAATTCCGCGGAAACCTTTTACTTTTTCAAGACAGTTTTCCATCATTCTCCCTGACAGTTTACTGACAGTTCTTTGCAACTTTTTCGGCCGAAACAAACCTAATGAAAGCCGTACCCATCAATTTTCCGTCAAACTTTTGTGCGGCTCACCACACGTATAAGCGCTGGTTATGTTTATTAAGACACATAAACTTATACGCGTCCTTTACAGATTTTTGTTCTTATACTAGTTTTACGATGCAAATTGGATTAGTTTTCCCTGTGATCAAGAAAGTTTTAAGGGCTTGGCGCTGTTCCCCACTACACACTTATTTGATTTATGCATAATGGGTGCAGGAAGTTTATATTTTCTGTAATTAAACATACGTACATACATATTTATACTTCAGTTTTGGCCAACTTGCGTGGGCGGGCATTCATAAAATTTAAAAAATAAGTATTTCAGTAAATAAGAGGCAATCCTCATATTTTTATACAAACTTTTAATCTTAAAGTTATGGTCCTAAATCTGAATTCATTCAAAAAAGAGTCGAGCTGCTTTAACTCGAATAAGCAGTTGTGAGAATAATACAGATATATGTACAAATGTAGATTACATAGAGCGACCTTAAATCTTTAGCTTAATTTAAAGGACCGATTATTCTTTTATCGAAAAAATAAAAATCGCTAAATAACGAATAAAGCGAGTCTTTCACGCCTAAAACAACTGAAACAATCACTCCTAAATTTTTTATACTTATTCTAAGTAGAGTTCTCCCAGTGGTTGAAATTCAACCACAAAACTTTATTTTATCTTAAATATTTGCTATACCCTTCATTAGCCTTTTTTCTCTTTCTTTCTCTGCCATTCCTTTCCTCTAACATAACTTCGGTTTCCTTGATTCCTCCAGTCTGTATTTTAAATTTATTTTAATCTTTCCTTTTCTTTCCTCTCCTTTCCTTTCTTTTCTTGTCTTTTTCTTACCTCTCCTTTCCTTTCCTTTTTTCCCCTTTCGTTCCTTTACTTTTCTTTCCCTTCCTTTCCTTTCCTTTCCTTTCACTCCTTTCATTCCTTTCATTTCCTTTCCATTCCCTTCCCTTCCTTTCCTTTCCTTTCTTCTCATTTCTTTTTTTCTTTTCTTTTTTTATTTTATTTTCTTTTCTTTTTTTTTTCTTTTCTTTTCTTTCCTTTTCTTTTCTTTTCTTTTCTTTTCTTTTCTTTTCTTTTCTTTTCTTTTCTTTTCTTTTCTTTTCTTTTCTGTTCTGTTCTTTTCTTTTCTTTCCTTTTCTTTTCTTTCTTTTCCTTTCATTTCCTTTTATTTTATCCTCCTTTCCTTTTCTTACGTTTCCTTTCCTTTTATTTCCTTTCCATTCCATTCCCTTTCCTTCCCTTCCCTTTCCTTTAATTTAGTTTCCTTTCCTTTACTTTTCTTTTATTTACTTCCCTTTATTTTATTATATTTTGTTTTATTTTATTCTAATTTATTTTATTTTTTTTTTTTATTTAATTTTTATTTTTTTTTAGTTTTGTTTGTTTCATTTTATTTTATTTCTTTTTATTTTATTTTATTTTAACCTGTTTAGTTTATGTTGAGCTTAAGGCCAATAATTTGAAATAAAACACTATTTAGTTTTATATTCAAATTTTATTTTATTTGGTCGATATTTCGGCCTCAGTCTGAGGTCATCTTATTTTATTTTATTTTGTTTAATTTTATTTTAGTTTATTTTATTTCTTTTTATTTTGTTTTATTTTATTTCATTTCATTTTATTTTAGTTTTGTTTGTTTAATTTTATTTTGTTTTATTTTATGTTGTTTTGTTTTATTTTATTTTATTTATTTTTATTTTAGTTTTTTTTATTTTGTTTTATTTTATTTCATTTTATTTTATTTTTTTAAATTTTATTTTATTTGATTTTATTTAATTTAATTTTAGTTGATTTTATTTTATTTTGTTTTATTTTATTTTATTTTATTTTGTTTTATTTTATTTTATTTTATCTTATTTTGTTTTATTTTATTTTTTTGTATGTTTTATTATTTTATTTTATTTTGTTCTATTTGTTTTTTTATTTTATTTTATTTCGTTCTATTTTTTTTGGTTTTTTTATTTTATTTTATCTTACTTATTTATGTTAGTTGGACTAAGAGCTTTCATACACTGTTTTATTTTGTTTTGTTGTTTTTCCGACAGGGTGAATGATTGATGTATATTGGAACGATTTTTCGTCATCTCTTGTCAAATTTGGTTTTGAGACAAACCGGTTTCGGCGTTGTGCCATCATCAGTGTCGATTTTCGTTCTGATCTGTTGTGGTCGTTTGTCTTGTATTTATAGTAGGTAGCAGGTAACGTCAGCATGGGTGTCTGTTTGTGTACGTGTGTGCATGTGTTGTGTGTGTACATTCAGAAACGGGGGTGGTTTGCATCGATCGGTTTTTTTGTGGTTGACTGACTTCTCTGCTAGTGGTATTGATGTGTATAGATCTTTTATGTCGAAAGATACCAATTTGCTGTCCTTTGTCACTTCAACGGTCCTAAGTTTGTTTATTAGTTCAGATGGATTAGTTATGGTGTGTTCGTTGCTAAGTTCCAGTGTGTCCTTCAATACTGTTAAATATTTAGATAGCTTATAGCATGGTGTTAAACTAACTCAGAAGATCCATTTAGCAGCCATGGTGTATACAAGCTCACTTGTGAATGCCAGCACAGTTACATAGGACAAACCAGACGACAAGTAAGAACGAGGTTCAGAGAACACATTAGAGATTACAACAAAAAGATACGGAATCCAACCATCATACCAGAGTCAAACTTTGCGAATCACATGGCGGAGAATAAATGCCCCCCCGGAAACATCAAAAAAACAGTCAAGGTCCTACATGTACAAGCAAAAGGCAGACGTCTGAACGTACTCGAAAACATGGAAATCTACAAACAAAAAACATTCGACGGTAGAATAATAAACGAACAGACAAACACTGTTTCCGACACAATATTCGAACCTTTAAAATTGGTTTACAAAAAACAAAAAACAAAGCAACCACTCAGGTACAGCAAACACACACGCACCGACAAATAAGCACATAACAGCAAAAGATCAAAAACAACAAACAAGCAAAAAAAGTCAAACAACAAAAATCACCAACTTTTACCTGCCTCAGTCAACCACAAAAAAACCGATCGATGCAAACCACCCCCGTTTCTGAATGTACACACACAACACATGCACACACGCTGACGTTACCTGCTACCTACTATAAATACAAGACAAACGACCACAACAGATCAGAACGAAAATCGACACTAATGATGGCACAACGTCGAAACCGGTTTGTCTCAAAACCAAATTTGACAAGGGATGACGAAAAATCGTTCCAATATACATCAGCTTTCATACAAGCTGATAAATGCATCGGTATGTTTTTTTTCGTTCTAACGATCTTATTTGCTGTGAAAAAACTATTTTTTATTTATTTCATATATTTATTAATTCAGCCATTACCTCTTTAATGAAGTCCTTAATAAAATCCTTCCGCAAAATTTGTTTGACATTATTGAAACATTGAAATGTATTTAAAATGCCAACATAACCGTTAACGTCTTGAAAGTTGGTTGTACTCAAACCAAGCCATAAAAGTCGTAATTCAATTGAAAATACCAATGAATAGAAATCATAATAACAAATGAAGCAATTCTCAGAAGAAACTGCAAAATTTCTACAGTAAAATTGTGAAAAAATACCTTCTTTTGCTGTTGGATACATATATATGACCATTCGTTCGTGTTTATACTCGAAGTAGCCCACGAGCACCCATCCCAGGGCATTGAAAGTTTGATTATTGTTTTGCGCTAATGGCGTACTTTGCATAAATAGTTCCTGCGGCACGGAAAAACGGCGAATGATGAATGCAGATGACTGACGGACATCTGCAGAAGTGGCGAACTTTCACTAATTTCATCTTTACAGCAGCGCGAATGCAAGCAATGCTGGAGCAAAATGAAAGGGCGGCATTGAAAATGCAAATGAATCCTTACTGGGAAGTGTAATAATAAATTGTGATGTTCAGCTGCTGCAAATGTAAATAGCGAACAGGCTTCAAGTTGTTGGTGGTCTTGCTGTTGCCTGTGGTTCATATGTATAACTGCTTAGTTTTTTCTACGATAACAACTTGTTGAAGCCTTGCAATTAGATAGTCGATTTTTTTTCCAGCGCTTCAACATAATTTGCGTTTATAGTGCAATTGAAATTAGTAACATAACAAATAAAATACAGTTTTTAGAAGTTTTTTAAATAATACCGAGTATGCTACCCACCTCGCAAAAACTTCCTGATGGTAATACTTCAGTAAGAGAGCTTTTATTGTAGCAGATAAACTTTAACCTATATATATGTATATTTAAAAAAAATTTGTTTAATCTTACATACTACTAGATTAATTAAATATTTCGAAAAGACTTAAAGGTATACACACTTAAATTAAAGTCAATAAACCCAGAATAGGTATAGTAAAATCGAATTGCATCTCGATATTGGCTCATTATATCCGTATGCGGACTTATGCGCAGGAACAGGGGAAAGTTTAACTTGTCTAAGATCGCGTGCTGAATGGTTGAAATTTATTAATTCATAGACAATTAAAAATAGTACAATTAAATTCACTATTGATATAACTAAAAATGAATGTGTGTCTGTGGGCAGTGCCACGCCCACATTTTGTGTATATGTTTGTTTCCAAAGTTTATAGTCGATCTCTATAAAATTTTCATGATGGGTTCAGAAGTTCGGTGGGTACGACATAGGCTATATATAGTTTTGGAAAAGTGGGCGGTGCCACGCCCCAAAGCTATATAAAATTTCATTTCGTCATAACTCTAAACGTATTTGGTCCAAAATAATCATGTTTGGATACATGTGTCCTATAGTCAAAATTTGCATAATACTATTTTGTTTTGTTTGTGCTTCAGTAATGTCCGAAATTTATTGTCGATCTCTGTGAAAATACACAGGCGATATTTAGGTTTTAGCAAGCCTCCGGGCTATTTAAAGTAGCAATGCGGCATAGCTAGGAATTTATTTGGTTCAAATTACTGATATTTTATACATAGGAATAGATTTGGCAAATCGTTTATAGAAAACCACAATGTGCTCCATGAGGAATTCCTGACCATTTTGACATATAATCTTCTTCCTGTAAGAAGCTAAGAACAATTTGTAAAAGTTTTTCTTTGAAACCGAATGTCCAGAGTTTGTTAACCAAAATTGCATGCTCCACCTTATCAAAGGCTTTCGAAAAGTCGGTATAAATTACATCAAGCTGCCCTGATCTTCGAATGCAATTATAATTTTATGGGTCATAAGCATAAGATTAGCGTAAGTCGATTTTTGTGGCACAAAGCCATGTTGAGATTTCGATATTGCGGGAAATACGTGATCCCTTAGTTTTTTTTAAGTTCGAAATCGAAAAGCTTTGAAATCGTACTTTGCTTAACTATGGGCCTGTAGTTACAAACGTTATTGCGATCACCAGATTTGTAAATGGGGATTATTGAACAAACTTTCCAGCAGTCTAGAAAGGTTGAATTATCCAGACACATATTAAAAAGGTTTGCTATGGGAGTTGATATGAACGCTGAGTGCAGCTTAAAGAATATTGGGGCAAACCCCTCATGGTCCAAACACGTACTTATGTCTAAATTGGAAATCGGAAACTCCACTTCATCCGAGGAGATCGTCAAGCTTTCACTATTTTATAAGGGCAAAGGTGGAATTGTATGATTGATTGCTAATATCGTATTTGTGATACACTTTCTGAAAGAAATTTGCAAGCAGATTGCAAGAATCAGCAGAATGCTCAGAAATTGAATTTTTAAAGAAGAAACTATTCGGACAACCATCGGTTTTGCGTTTCGAATTAATGTATTGCCAAAATCTTTTAAGCTTAGACCTCAATATTGATTCTACTTTCAACAAATGTCGCTTGTATAAAAATTTATGTAGTTTGTCTTAATCGAGTTAGGAGATAGGCACTCCTCACAAGATGCATTCAATTCGGCAGAAGTAAATACTAAATCTAATATTCTGTTCGAATAATTTAATACATGCTTAATTTGGTTAAAGCCATGTGATAAGAGCGAACAAGTTGCTAATAAATCTATGACCTACTTTAAGTTTGATGGGAGTAATATATTTTCGGATACCCATTGTATACACGGTGTAAGTTCGAATGCAAACTTTGTAACTTATTTAAAACACTAATCAAGTGAGCTTTGATTTTTGTTCTAAATCGAGTACCGTTCCCATGACTCTCCAAACACGATACACTCAAATCTGTAATAGTCGCATAGACCAAGAAGCGGAAGACCGCGAACGGTTCGCAACAGTGGTAACATAAAAGTGTTGAGGGAACAAGTACGGAGAACCAATTGCGGGTCATTTAGAAAAATTGCTGCGAAATTAAATATAAGCAAATCTTCAACACATTTGGCATTGAATAAGTATCTTGGCCTAGAAGCTTATAAGAAACAAAAAATTTACGGCGTTTCTACATCAGCGAAAGAAAAAGAGAGCCAAATGAGTATCTGAAATTCCTGGATGGCACAGCGGTGACGAATTCGTATTTTCTTATGAATAGTTGTTCGTTCTACAACAGTCTTTTAACTTGAAAAATGATCGGGTATGGTCAGTGTCTCTAGAAAATGTCGCTGAAGGGAAATGTATGTGCCCGGATTTCAAAGCGCTTCATCCGTCATGGTGTGGGCCGGATTCTGTAAAAGAGCAAAGCTTCCCCTAGTTTTCATCGACAGCGGGTTAAGCGGCTACTACAAACAACACGTGTTAGAGGTAGTAGTACTTACTACCCAGCTGTGGAGCGCCTTCACATACCGCAGACATCGCGCACCAATAGTGTCAGGAGAATTTGGCCGACTTTTTGCATAAGGACGAAGGGCCACCTAGCAGTTCTGATCTCAATCCATTGGATTTTTTGCATGGGCTACATGCCGTCGAAGCTTAGCGGTTATCAAATAAAAAAATTGGAAACTTTTCGTACTGTATCACTCAAAGTATGAGACGAAATGCCGATGGATATGGTTCGTGTTGCTTGTTGCTCTTTCGAAAAGCGATTACGCTTGGTTCAGTTATTCAAAGGAGGTGTTATTAATAAAAACCTACTATAAATACTAATTGATGCCACATAAATTCTTTTAAATAAAAATTGATAAGGGTTTAGCATACCTTTTGCTTTAAAAGGACTTTAGTTGTGTATTCGAACTTTTTGGACACCGTCTATTGCTTAGATTAAAATCGCCAAGATAAATTATTTCATCCAAATGACTAGCACTATTGGATAAGGCTTCTCAATTTTGTAAATGTTTTACATAAACCTGAATATAACTATTTGGCGAGATATACGATACCAATATAAATACTGAATTATAAATAGCAAACTTTATTTTGACACAGATTTGCTCTATTTAAATAAAACTTGAGTCTAACGTAACAATACTACTCGAAAGATCAGCTCGTACTGCAATCAACACTCCATCACCCCTATCAAGTCCTGATGATGTCGGACAGCGATCCAGGCGGTCGATCTGGTAGAATTCATCGAAAAACTCCGACGAAGGGCAATTGTCATTCAGCCAAGTTTCAGTAATGACTATAATGTCATTTATTCCCTTATTATTGCCCTTGGCCTTGGATCTCGTAACGATGACATTTGTAGCCACATTGTTGTTATAGCTAGCAACAGCTAATCCTTCTGCAGCGGCAGAATTTAAGTGAGCAACTGATTGCAGAATACCACTAAGAGCTTTTATACTTTTCAAAACATCAGCTACATCAGCTTCTCTTAAATTTGTTATTGTTAATAAGATTAACACAATTGCCAGTTAATTTACCACATCTATTATGCATTTTGGAGCGTCAGAAGCCACAAATTACATGGTCTTCGTTTAAGCACTTTGTACTACACTTGCCACAATTGGACATTATGATATTAACTAAATGTCGCAGATCGATTAAAAAATACGTCAGCGCATGGCGACTTAAAAGGAAGTACGGTATATTTGGTATATCTTATTCCATTTATTTTTTCGGCAACATCCCGAAATAGTTCGGAAAATGGTATCGAAAACAGTCCCGAAATGCTGAAAAAAAATTCCGAAAAGTCCCGAAATAATCCCGAATTGATCCAGTAATGATCGCGAAACGATGCTTAAAAAGTCCCAAAATGAACCCAAAAAAGTCCCGAAAACAATTCCGAAATGATTCTGAAACAGTCCTAAAAAAGTCAAGAAAATAGCCCAGAATGATACGTCCCCAAAATAATTCTTTTTTAGCTAAATTCTACTACAATACTCTACTACAATTTTTATTTCCGTTGCATCAATACCAGTGCCTAAGCAGTTAACTTCAAAAATTATTAAAGAGTTGACAACCTTGTAATTATCAATGGCGACACCTAGGTACAGAGGCATTACCTTAAAAATTATTATGGTTAATCAAATTTTAAAACAAAAGCAATACGTTCGTAAATCCATTCCTCACCATTTTCCAATGCTAGAAGTAAAAGTCTGTATACCGATTGGCATAGACTTAGTTGACGTATATCATTTTGAAACATTTAAATTCATCTCAATTTCCAACACACTCCAAATTGAAACTAAAATACTTAGCTAAATTTTAGTTACAGCTCAATTCCTAGTTTATTGCTTGATTTGACTTTTTAATCCTTTTCGTTTGAATTATTATTTATCTTTTTGACTTCTGAAATATTTTATTTAAAACTTTCTTGCTTGAATTACGATGTGGTTAGGAATTTTGTGTGAGTTCCGTATGAACAACTTGCATATTTCTTTATAGATACGTTTTTATAGGTTTCCCTGTAGGAAAAAAGAAAACTTAATACCAGTTTTGACAAATTTTTATTTCTATTGCATATTTCGACCAAAATTATAGAATTGAAAAACCTGATTCATACATACAATGATATTATACCGCACGTTTTCAGTAGTAAATAAAATAGTAGTAGAGTAACAGAAGCCAGTTTTAACAATTTTTGGCTTTCTGTATGTAAGTTTGTACGCGCATCACCCAAAAACTACTGCATAAAACTGAATAAAATGCATGCCGATATATTGCTAGACATTTGACTTACAGTTTAGTACCTCTTTAATTTATTCCCGTTATATAACGCAAAGGTAATAAAATTAGAAACATTTAGTGAAATTGGAAATAAATGGAATGTCAAAATATATTTCTTATTTCCCTACCAAATACCTACCGGATACCTACTGAGGAGCAAATATTCCATTGAGCATGTATGAATTTTGCTAACAAGGTTTTCAGTTATATTTGACCACAAGTTGAATTAAAAACGTTTTCTATTTTCTATTAATAAGATATGCATAACCAAATACACTCATACATACATACATACATGCGGTTGAATAATATTAAGATTTCAATTGTAATGGTTTAGGAAGAAATTCAAAACGGCATGAAGAGCAAAAGAACAAAGTAAAAGTAGTTATGTAATGTACTAAGGTTGTATGTAAAAAATCAGTCAGATAATTACTATTAATGTTATTGTCAGTTTGTTCGCATATGTATGTATGTAAAGAAAATTTACAATCACATATGTGCAAATTCAATAAAGTATTAACGTTTTGAGCCACCTCAACACAAAAACTGAGTGTAACAATATATCCCAGAAATTGAAATCGCCCATCACGAAATACCTGTTTACTGTGTCAAATACATTAAAATTAGGTTTAAACCAAATATTTATGCAGACCTGTTAAATAATGATTACTAATCGTAATGATTACGGGTTTGATTAATTATTTTCTTGAGAATCCATTAAATGATTGATTACCATTACTTTAAAATTTTAATTATTATTTTCCAGTTAAGTCAAAAAATAATCAAAAAAAACAAATCATGATTTTTTGCGATTATTGAAAAGAGTCAAAAATAATCAAAAAAAAAGTTGTTTTGATTACTTTTTAATTTTTTTCGATTAGAATTGATTATTTCTGATTTTTTTTCAGTACTGCTCTAGAAGCACATAAATATACACATAAACAATACTGAAAAAAATCAAAAATAATAAAAAAAAAATCTAACAAAAATCAAAAAAAAAAAAAAATTTTAAATAATCAAGAGTAATCAGAACAACTTTTTTTGGATTATTTTTGATTTTTTTTAATATTCGTAAGAAATCATGTTTTTTTTTTATAATTTGTTTAATTAATTTGAAAATAATCATTAAAAATTTTAAGTAATGGTAAATGATTATTTCAAAAGATTTTTTTTGATTTTATTATTTCAAATATTTTTTCTTGATTTTATTATTTCAAATATTTTTTTTTTTAATTTCCTATTGCATAATTTGGTTAAAGAGCGTCCTGACTCAGAATTTTTTTCAACTACGACCCTACACAGCATTTGATTAAAAAACCCGTTATCTTATCTGAATATGTATTGAATTTTCAGTTTGGCATTTTTGATACTCATTCTAAGAGAGGGAATTTTCTCCAAATTGAAAAAGTGCTGAGATAGAGCGTTCCTAAAACAAATTCTGCGATATGGCGTTTTTTTAAATATTTTCAAATAGGGTGATCTTCCCTTCCACTCATCCGTCGATTTCTTAAATACTGCCATATCATTACCCAAAAAAAAATTTTTTAAAATACTTGGAAACTTTATGTTCATGTCAGGGTTGGATCACTTTGGATAAAAAAAATACTCAAATCTATACTATAATAATTCTCTAGCAAAGTCGTGTCTATACATTGAATATTTCTGTGAGAAAGTGACTGAAGGGGACTTAGGGAATGTTGTAGAGTTCATCTAACCCATTTTAAGAATTTTTGTCTGTCTGTTTGAACTCAAGGATCTCTAAAACTAAGAAATGCTTTTTTATGAGACTTTCACTGCTAGACAGCCTGTAACTTAGGACGTGTTTACACTTTTTTTTTTATCAAAATCGCATTATAAACCAAAAAGATATACTCGTACATATTTAAAGTGAGGTACCTAGAGGAAAAATTCCATTCAAAAAGATTTGTATGAAGCAAAATGCAATTGATCTGCCAAAAAAATATCAAATCATGCCTCTCAAATTTTTGTTTACTTTTTTGTCAATTTTACCTAAATTCAAAATCAATTTCGAGTATAGATACAGTGGCGTACCAAAAATTTACGAATTTAGTTTTTTTGAATTTTGTGTCTGCACACGAGCGACGCAGGGTACCGCTAGTAAAATATACATTTTTATACATTATTCAAAATAAAATAAATTGACGAGTGAAATGTTATTGGTTATTCAAAAAATTTTCATTCACTGAATTTGATTCTAGTTCGGTATCATTGTGCCAAATAAGGCTTTTCCCGGGACTGTTTTGGGGAACTACTTGGCTCTTTTCGGGGTAATTTCGGGATTGTTTATGGATAATATTGGGGTTTTTTTAGGACCATTTCGAAACTGTTTTTTTGTGTTTATTTTCTCTTTACCCCGAAATAAAGCTAAAACAATCTAGAAAAAATAAAAAAAAACCGCAAAACGACCCTGAAAAATAACTTAAGAAAAGTCCCCAAAACCATCCCGAGAGAACCCCGAAAAAGTCTCGAAATAATTTTAAAATTTTCCCGAAATAACACCAAAAAAGTACCGAAAACAGTACTGAAATGGCCTGGAAAAAGCCCCTAAACTAATTCCGAAAATGCTCCGAAATGACCCCGAAAAATCCCGAGAACGATCCCTAAACCAATTCTAAAATGATCCCAAAAAAAATACCAAAATAATCCCTGAAACAATTCGAATTGATCGTGAAAAATCCTAACATGATACCTAATACTATCCCGAAATTACCCGCCAAGGAAAAAAGTAGTCCTATAGGCAGGGTTTTCAGTTTCGGGCTTAAGTCAACATTTATAGTTTGCAGCAAATCGAGCTTTAAATTCAAAATTCATGCTTGAAAAAAGTGAAAGCAGGTACAAACCTAAGTTAATGAGAACGTTAGGTTGCTATAAGGGTTATAAAGGGGCGTAATACTCGTATTTATATAGATCCTATGAGCGTATAACATTATAAAACTTAAATAAATATCTACAATGGTGCTTAAGCAGATATAAGTGAGTGTAGTAAATATAAGAGCTTCAATTCCGAGTTCGGCGATTATAAACTTGCTGATAACTTTTTAATAAATTTGCAAAGAGAGTGAGGGGCTCATATGAGCAGATTTGAATTGCGAACACTGTAGAATCCCTAACCCGCAGTCGTCTTAAGTCGACTTAAGTGGTTGTTGCTGGAAACCACAGATTTTTTAATGTGTAAAATTTCTTAAGTTACAAGTCCTCATTTGATTTTCAAACGAAATTTGAAAGTTGTGAAGAAAATATTTAATTTTGTTATTTTATTCACAAGTCGCCAAGTGCTTGCGAAAAAAAAAGTCGTTTGTTGTCATTTTGAATTTCGTTCATTCGTACATACATACATACAAAGGTACTTACGCACATGAAATACCTCTATGCTCTTGATTTTACTAATCTTTAAGGCATTAAGCTTTAGCAAATAACTCGAGCTGCCACAGCACACACAAGTCACGCATGTGTCCGTCTGAGCGTAGTTAACTTTTTGGGGAATGTTGAACAATTTTACTGCAATACATTCTCACCTTTTGACACTGACCTTTCGACTGGTTTGGCGCTTAGTCTATTCAGACATTTATCACATGAAGTGAGCTACATAAATCAAGTGTCGCATCTTCTAGTCGCACATGCTGCATATGTATGTACAGCTGTGTTGAATATAATAGTAGTGAAGTGGCAAAAAATTTGAAGATTTTGACGGCCATTTTTTAAAGTTAAATTAACTTTCCTGAAATTTGTATAAACTTTGGAATTTCTTTTTATGTGGATTCTGTTACAGAACTCGCTATATTTTAAATACAAATTATTTAAAACCAGCTTCTTGCTATTTCATTTAATTTCACTACTATTCGATTGAACACAACTGTATGTATGCAAATTTTTATAGCCCAAAAATATTCAAGAAAGTTTCACAACACTTTTGCACTTTTATTAAGTTTTATTTCACATTGCTTGCATTTAACAAGCTTTACGTTCCTAATATTTGGTTAGTCTGTCCTTTTGATTTTCGCCTGAATGTGCATCGAAAGGTATATCGTAGGTGAAGTCATTGCTGCAGTGCATTTATTCGTTAATTGCATTCCTTAAATCAATTACAGCAAAAATCAGTATTTCAAATATTTAAAATGGAGCAATCAACTCTGTAGGATCTGTTTCCGCGACGTTTATGGATTTTATACCGGGATGTGAACGAAAAGAATCGCAGTATACAAGCTATTCTCAGTTGTTATTTCGCTAAAGAACGAATTTCAATCTCCCTCTCCTTTTCTCTCTTCATTTGTTCGTCTCCTTCCTCTGCCTGCTTTCCTTCTAAAAACCCAGAAACTGTCAAATTGCTGTTTAGTTTTTTTTTTTTGACAAAAACTCTCGACTATTTTATCGATAGAGAAAATTTGTTAGATATCAGCCCATCTCATGTGTCTATGGTTATATGGTTTTTGTAAAAATTCTTGCAAAACTGGCATTAAAAAATTAAATATACATATTTCGAAATCAACATATCTTGACGTTCTTAACATTAGATCGATGAACAATTTGGCGCTTTCCATGAAATTTGTCATGCATAAATATCAGAGCTAGGGAAATTCCCAGTATATTAAATTCAATTCCATTAAAATTATAGTGACATTCCTCAGTAATTGAGAAAAGTAATGGGTTCGTTTGTCTTACACAAAAGCTATTGATTCCATTTGAATTCCTAAAAAAAAAAGAAAAAAAATTAGAAAAAGTAATTTCCTCGTTTTGAGTCTAGAGGACATGGGCTTTTATTTTGAATTTGAAAAAAAAACTACTTTGCGTAGTTGTAATTTCATCCCCAATACTTTGTGAAGTAATTGAAAATGTAATTACAATTTTTTCCAATCATTTTACAAAGGACCCAAAAGTACTCTTGAATTCGCCATTACATTTGCAATTGGAATTATAAAAGTACTTGATAAGTTAAAATTTAATTTCAGCATAAAAACGAATTTGGATTGATGTGAGTGAACTTTTTGGGCTATGCTTTTTATTGTTTTCTCGAGCATACATTCTAAGCGATAAATATCCGCATTTGAAAGCACCAAGGTGGAAAGGACCAAAAATAGATATTTGGAGAACTTTGCGCTTGAATACTTTATAGGTGATATCTTCTGCTTTTGGAAGCGTCTATAATTTCGAGCTTTAAAGCACGAAAGATTTCAGGAGAGATTAGTAGAATAGAAGATTAGCTTTTCCTATTCCCTATTCATTCTAAAGAGTTGTCACCCCTTAGCGCTTGTTCTCAAGTGTAGTAATTCTTTAACAAAATCCGCCATAAATTCATTAAACATTCATTAGTTTTTCAATTACTCTTGGTTTTCAACTAGTTTTCAATACCTTTCCAAAGTACCGGGGAAGGCATTACATATGCGCAAAGTAGTTGTTTTCAATTACAAAGATAAATCTATGTACTTTAACCTCAAAAAAAGACAATGAATTGATTGCTTTTCCAATTGCTTGTAATTAGAGGTAATTTGATTCCCAAAGTAATGATTACTGCCAAGTTAGAATAAAAATTATATCGCCTAAGGAAATACGCCGGAAACTAAAAAATAATCAAATGTCGGGTTTTAAGGTCCAGCCGAAGCACCCCAAGTGTTTTCAGTTTAATTGTTTTTTCTTGAGTCCATCTTCTTAAAGAAATTCGACTACGCTTAGTGGGATCAGGAGCAAAAATGACTCTTTTAAAGTATCTCTTATTAATCTAAAAACCGCTTAAATAATTAAAAGATCCTCTACTGGCGAAGAAAATACCATCATACATATTAACTGTGAGGCACTTAGCCTATTTGGGAACCAGCGTTAACACCGAAAACAATATCAGTCGAGAAATTTAACGGAAAATCCCTCTTGCCAACAAGTGTGCAGACTGAGCAGACAACTGAGAAGTAAAGTCTTCTCTCTCGACGGACAAAGCTCACGCTCTATAAGGCTCTCATCATACCTGTCTTCATGTACGGCTCGAAATCATGGATAGTGTCGAGAGGAGTATTCAAGAAAAAAAGTTCTACAGAAGATTTATAGTGCTTCCCATGACGCCAACGGATGGTATCGAAGGAAATTTAACGATGAGCTGTACGAGCTTTACGCTGATCTGACCACAGTGCAGGGAATTAAAGCCCAAAAACTCCACTGGATGGGTCATGTTATGCGAATTGACAAAGGAGCGCCAGCCGAGAAGATTTTGCTATCGACACCCGAATTCAGTAGCAGAGGATAGGGGTGGCCTCGACTGAGTTGGATAAAACAGGTTGATGATGACTTGAACTCCATAGGTGTTTCAAGTTGGCGCCAGTTACCACTGAAAAGGAATGACTGGCGTGCTTTGATACGCAACGGCCAGAATCGCCTAAGTGACTAAGCACCAATAAAGGATGATAATGATGATCAATGCAAATTTCCCAACGACACTTATTTCGTATATTTTTCAGAATCTAAAAGTAACTCACACGAACTCCACTAATTGATTAGTGCATTTATTTTTTTCAATGCCGCAAATGGGTATATTGTATGACATTTTTCTTTGTCCATTTTTATGCAGTCTCTCGTTGCTCATGTCACTTTGAAATAATAAAAAAGATTTAACTTTGAAATATAAGTACTAGAGATGTTTTTGCATTCGCAAACGCGAAACTTCTGCATCAGAAAAAATATTGCTTGAGTAGAATTTAATTAAATTGTTTGTGTTATAGATTTTTGTCGTTACACAAAATTGCGCTAGATGGCGCGCTGGTGTAGATAAAAAATATCGCTGAAAAATATGGGAAATCTTGCGATCGAATTTTGAGTAACTTTCCGGTGCGGTAAAGACTTAAAACTGGACACATGCTTCAGAACCCGGTGCCAATGCAATATTTGGTAGAACAAATTTCGCTAGGTGGCGCACTGATCTTCCTGTTTTGAAAATTCGTTACAAATTTTGAATCTTGCGATTGACTTTTAACCATGTATGTAGTACTTCTATATTGCTAGAAATACTCAATACACTCGCCAACATCAGAGTGCAGATATATAGGAAACGAATACTAAAATGACATTGAAAATTATTTTTGAATCCAATACAAAATTGTAATATTATAGTACATCTGTATAAACTTAAAATAACGCAAGCCTAGCTTCAGATTCCAGTTTAGTTGACTGAGGAGTGTCCATATCTAAGGAGAACAGATGCCAAAGTATTTTTAAGTTGTGGATAGGGCAAGCTGACAAACATTCCCGACCATGGGCTGATATTTGAGAATAATTATTGTAAGTAGCGTTGCTAACCATTATTCCATGTTTCATCCAATCCGATATTAGCTCTTATTGTCACTGATTCTTGTGGTATTTTGTGTAATACAAATTTCTATTGCCATTTCTCAACAAATTTTTTTTTCCAATATCGGCCGTGGTATGAGAGTGTCTAAAGATTTTAAGTGCAATTGCAGGACTGAGGCCTCTTCTAGTGTATTTCTACCATGGAGAGATTCAATCGAGATACCATCTGGCCTAGCAGCAACCGTGCGGAGTTGCAACATGTGGGACCTACATTTTATTTTTAGAAAAGAATTAGAAACATCAAATACACCGAACCTCAAATTTAAGAAAAGAGAAGCACATCTTTAATTTCCTCCGAGGTATATTGCGCAGATTACGCTACCCCTACGGGTTAGGAGTTTAGAATATGCCAGAGGGAGGCATACCCGTCGCAAGAGGCGACTAAAATGCACCAAGGTAATGACGTGCAACTCGATGGTGGATCTAATATGATGCCTCTCACCTCTTATTACCCATATTCTCCTTCCTTAAGGAAGGAGGTGTGACATGACCTAGAAGGTTGCACTGGTCATACCAAATCGCTACCACGACAGTCGGGCAGTACCGCAAGAGAGTACCGGAGCGTACCAGTTTCATATCTGGCCAAGGACTGTCAATTCGACAACACTCCCCAAAATCTTCGGTGAGTGTTTTTGTCGTTACAAACAACAAAAAGCAACAACACGTATATTGCGCCAAATTACTATTATTTTCTTCAATATCGTCAAAGCGACATAGTGCTAATTTTCAATAAAATAGACAGGAGTTTTTCATAAAGTTCATGGGTCTGTTTATATAAGCTCAAACCGCTCCTGTAACAATTTGACTCTTCAGTATATTTCATAGCTAACAAAAATACACGTATACAATACAATCTCAAAAATTGAGTTTCGCTGTCTCCCTTTGACTTCGATTTCACAGCACACTGCGGGCATAACGTGCTAGCAATATAGAAGTATTACATACGATATGCTTTTAACTAACTTCCTGATGACCTTGGGACTTGAAACTTAGCACATAGTTCAGGACACTATGACAATATGGTTTATAGAAATCAAAATTACATTAGGTGGCGCGCTTATCGTGCTAACTGAAATTCGCTGAAAAATGGGTCGAGTTTTGCGATTGATTTTTGAGTAACTTCCCGGTGAGCTAAATACTTAAAACTTGACATTTGTCCGCCCATATTACAGAACATATCTACTAATAATTGTTAACAGACTAGCATTGGGCCTACCTCTATATTTTCAAAACTCATAAATTTATTACAATTGATATGATTTAAATTTGGAAACTTAAGCTCACAAATATATACCAGGTCTTTGTTTAAGCACAACTTTGCTGCGGTTTTTTGGCGACATAAATATAAAGGTAATTTAAAATTTTTGTTTATCATCTTTTTTTTTTATTTTTATTCTTGCAGTCCAAATAAATATTTTTCTAACATATTTTGGCTAAAGTCTTAAAATACTATAAATTGTTTTAGTTAAAAAAGCCAACCGATTTCTTTCATAGAGAGGTTGCTGCATTCCAAAATATATATAAATTTGTTTCCGTTTTTTTTTACTCAAGGATATATGAGCCGTTTATTTTGAAAGTGGCATAAGTCACTTTTTTTTTAAGTCGAGATATTTAAGGGTTTGCGTTTTAACACGTTTAAAAATATGGATGCTAACTTTCGAGAAGATTTACTTGTATTTGTTATCTAATGATACTGACATTTTTCTCAGTATAAATAATTTCGTATAGACATTAAAAAATCACCACTTTTCAACACGGTAAAGTGACTTAAGCCACTTTCAAAATAAATAGTTTCGATAAATGACTGACTTATATTAATTTTGTCCGACGTATTTTACTGAAGTGATGTTTTGAAAGGGCAGTGATTTACTAAAATTGTTGAATAAATTACATATATAATAATAATTCATACCATCAACATATTTAATATAAGGGTTTGATTTAAGTATTTTTTATTTTAATATTCATAAAAAACAAAAATAATTAGTTCATTTTGAAACATAATGTAAGTAATTTATATGAAAATACATCAGTTCAATTTAATTTTCGTCATCAATAGGAGTGATTAAGTCCTCGGAAATCGTGTTTTGTTTCAAATTTTTAAAATAACTGTGGTATATTGGAGGTATATAATTAAGCAAGTCCATCATGTCTTTATATTTTGCTGAAGAAACAGGACGAGATCCAACGTATAACGGATCCATCTCTATTTGTGAATAACGCCTAGGTCTTCCTCTTTTTGGTGACAAATCCAAAGTTAAAAATTCATCTTTTTCATCTAAAGTTAGTTTATAAAACATTTTATAGGGAATATCATGGTAAAATCGTATCCATTGAATTTTTAGCCAATTCACTTTGTTTTGGTCTGTATTTACTTTTCTTTATGTGTACTGTGAAGGACTTTTTTCGGCAGGCGGCTATCACGCTATAGTAATCATTTGGAATGTATAAAACATTTGTTTTTTTCAAGGCCGTTTCTATTACACCAAAGTCACGATCATTTGGTAAGTATGAATGGCCCGAAATTAAACATTTGTGATCCAGAATTTCAATATCGTTTTCTGAAGACTGAACAATTTTCATCCAAGTTAAGGCCAGTTTTATGTTACGATTTTGTCCTGTACATACGTCACTATATGCAATAACATATAAGTGAATGCACAAAGTGACATTCTTGAAGTGACATTTCTTTCACACTAAGCCCCGTAATTAATTTCCTGAGTACAACGACTTACGCCACTTTCAAAATAAACATGTTTGTTATATCGTTAATTACCAATACTTCTCTCGAAGAAATCTCAATAGTTCTCAACTTATTGAGTGCAAATTTTTTAAAAATGAAAAGATACCGTTCAATTGTATTTAGTGTTGCCATTAACTCGACTTTTTTGAAAAAGTGACTTATGCCACTTTCAAAATAAACGGCTCATATGTGCATTACTATTGAGTTCACGAATTGTGGCAATGCAAAAGCTGTATTTTGTTCTTTGGTTCAGTGACGTTGAAAGCACTGCATGTACGACGTGTATGTAGGTATGCAAATACAGGGTGTTTTTTTTACAGGTTTGTTTTTTGAATAGAGATAAAACTGGCATTTTGTGGTCAAATCTGGCAACTCTAATGTCATTTATGTTCAGTTTGGTTTGCCATTTCATCATGAACAGGTTGACAAAAGAACAACGCTTGCAAATCGTGCAAATTTATTTCGAAAATAATGGTTCTGTTCGCGAAGTTTACCGTGAGCTCCGTCCATTTTATGGTCGACATAATCGTCCATCAGAGCAATTAATTCGGTTAACCATGGATCGTTTTCGCACTACGTTTACTCTATGTGATAATACGCATCCGCAGAGACGTCGAACAGTGCGCACCGAAGAAACAATTGCCGCTGTAGAGCAAAGTGTTGAAGAGGACCCGAATGAATCGATTCGCCACCGTGCACAGCAATTGGAGCTTTGTCCATCAACTTTATGGAAGATTTTGCGCAAAGATCTTGGCTTGCGACCTTACAAGATCCAGCTTGTGCAAGAATTAAAGCCGCGAGACCATGCAATGCGTCGTGATTTTGGTGTATGGGCCGAAAATGAGATTGATTTCGATGCTGATTTTCATCGCAAAATTTTGTTCAGTGATGAGGCTCATTTTTGGTTGAATGGCTACGTCAACAAGCAAAATTGCCGCATTTGGAGTGAAGAGAATCCACATGAGACCCTTGAAACGCCATTACATCCACAAAAACTGACTGTTTGGTGTGCTCTATGGGCTGGTGGAGTCATTGGGCCATACTTCTTCCGCAATAATGCTGGAGAGGCAGCTACCGTTAATGGAGACCGGTATAGAGCCATGATAACCGACTATTTTGTTCCCGAATTGGATGGCATGAATGTGGATGAGTTGTGGTTCCAACAAGACGGCGCTACATGCCACACAGCGCACGTCACAATCGATTTATTGAAGGAAACATTCGATGAGCGCATAATTTCGCGGAATGGACCTGTCAATTGGCCACCAAGGTCGTGTGATTTGACACCATTGGATTATTTTCTTTGGGGATATGTGAAGTCGCTCGTCTACACCAACAAACCAGAAACGTTAGGGGAATTGGAAGCCAACATTCGTGGCGTTATTGCCGACATACGGCCCCATATGCTCGAAAAAGTGGTTGAAAATTGGACCTGTAGAATTGGCTTTATTCGAGCCAGCCGCGGCGGCCACATGCCCGAAATCATATTTAAACATTAATGGCATAAAATTATCGTTCCAATAAAGCCAAATTGATGGACCTTAAAACGATTTTCTTGTGTTTTATTTCAATTCGAAGTTCTATGCCCCTAAAAAAACACCCTTTATAAATACATATACAAATTGTTTATTTCCTTCTTTTTTGGTATGCATTTTATTTTGTTGATTTTTAATATAGAATTTTTGAGCATTTAACTGAATCTTTGCATACATGCAAATAAAAGATGTATGCGTGAATACAGGCCCGTCTGTAGGCATGAATTTGGGGGTTCGGTCATTGAAAGGGCGCTGATTATTCTGAAAATTTATTTGGAAAATTTAAATCCAAAGTACTCATCGAATCTAATGCGAAGTGGCTGAGGCATTCTCCACAATGATATGACCAGTCCAAAGTCCAGATCTGAATCCAATAGAAATTTCATGTTCTGTTTTAAAGAAGCCGTGTGGCGTTTTTTTTTTGAGAATTAATGTGGAACTTCGGACCCAGCACTAAATTTACTTCAAGGATCTGTATTTATCTTTTTGCTATATTGATTTTTGAGTTTTCGACAAATTTTGAGGTTATAAATATGTTTAAAATGGGAGAGATCTGAACTGCTTTACAAATCCCATATTTTTCAAAAACTAGGTTCTGTTCTATAATAGGAGACTTACTACGAGTAATGTACTGTGTCAACAAATTAAAAATTCCGTTAAAAACGAGATACTATTTCCCGGCCCGAATTGTCTCTGTACGGTCCTGCATGCATACAACAACAATTCATATGTGTACATTTGTATGATTACTGCATGGCATGGTATATAGACAACCGTACAGACGTATTCATACCTAAATTTAAAATTTCAGGCAACATTCACAATTTTTCAGAGAACGTATTGAAATTTTGTCTGTTTGTTGTAACGGTTGTTTCTATGTATGTGTGTGCGTATATTCATTCCCTGCACTTCAATCTTACACACATTTTCTCTCAGGTATTTCAAGTCTTTGCTCGTGCATTCAAGGGAAATTACATATTATTTCCTTTTTATCAAAAAATAAATGCGAAAATGTACACTTACTAAAATTACTTCTAAGTATGTATGTAGTTAACGCCTAAGTAAGTTACAATTTTCACTTTAATGCACTGAAATGAGTCAATTTATCTATTGAAAAGTCAGTTTGGTGTGCAATCAGCTAATTACCTTAGAAGATTTTAGAAAAAAGTTACCATGTCTAATAAGATAAACTACTTATTTCGAGTCAATATATGTTCGTATTTTACACCCTAAGGAATCTTACTCTTAAGGAAGGCGATATGAAACCCGCAAACAGTTTTTTTTTTGGCTTTTATGAAGCTCAGTTTAGCTAACTTCTGGCTAAGCTCCTTGTTAAACAGCGACCGCTGTGGCATATTAGTTCGTGTACTGGCCAGCTATCCATACTGAAGGTCCGATCTCGCTTTATACGAAAAAGGTTTTTTAAATGGTCGCCGAATTTCTGTGAGTGTAGTTTTATAGAGGTCGCCTATTCACTGAAACTTTTTTTCTGTATACCTTTTATATTTTATTTATTTTTTTTTTGTTTTTTTATTGAACTTTTTTTATTTGATTTTATTTAAAATTTTTCTTTATTTCATTTTATTTCATTTAATTTTATTTTAATTTTTTCAACTAGTTTCATTTTATTCTTTTTAATTTAATTTAATTTCATTTTGTTAAGTTTTATTTTATTTTATCTTATTTTGTTTAATTTGGTTTCTTTTTATTTTATTTTATTTTATTTTAATTGATTCTACCTGATTTTATTTTATTTTATTTCATCTTATTTTATTTTACTTTACTCTATTTTATTTTATTGTGTTTAATTTTATTTCATTTACTTTACATATTTTATTTTATTTTATTTTACATATTTTTGTTTATTTTTTTTATTAATTTTATTTTATTCGTTTTAATTTAATTCAATGTAATTTAATTTTGTTTAATTTTATTTTATTTAATTTTGTCTTATTTTATTTTATTTTATTTTATTTTATTTTATCTTATTTTGTTTAACTTCATTTTAATTTGTTTTATCTTGTTTCATTTAATTTAATTAAATAACATTTTCTTTATTTTATTTTATTTTATTTTATTTTATTTTCTTTCATTTTATTTAAATTTATTTTATTTTATTTTACTTTATTTTATTTTATTATATTTAGGTTTATTTTACTTTATTTTCTTTTATTATATTTTATTTTGTTTTAGTTTATTTTATTTTGATTTATTTTAGTTTATTTTGTTTTGTTTTAGTTTATTTTGTTTTGTTTTATTTTATTTTATTTTATTTTATTTTATTTTATTTTATTTTATTTTATTTTATTTTATTTTCTTTTCTTTTCTTTTCTTTTCTTTTCTTTTCTTTTCTTTTCTTTTCTTTTCTTTTCTTTTCTTTTCTTTTCTTTTCTTTTCTTTTCTTTTCTTTTCTTTTCTTTTCTTTTCTTTTCTTTTCTTTTCTTTTCTTTTCTTTTCTTTTATTTTATTTTATTTTATTTTATTTTAATTTCTTTTTTTTAATTTATTTTATTTACGAGTATCACAAAAACAAAATGAGTAACAGAGTGTAGGCTATGGGCAGCTATGTCCTGAAGGAACTAAACAAAGACTCATATACACAATGTCTAAATATTATAAATTTATTATATTAAACTCCTCAGATGAAAAAATATTCTCTACAAACCTAATTTAAGCAAGTTTGTCGAAACCGAAAGCTCTCACAGTTTCTAGATACTTGTGCTGCACATGTCCTGCAGCTGGGTATAAAAAATGCAAGCTTGAAAGTAATATCCAAGCAAACAGAAAGTGTTAGTTGTAAACTTTTTAAAGTATTCTGTAAAAACAAAAAGTGTAGAGTGTAAGCACATCAAATATTTTCATTGCAATGCAAAGTTTTAGAAGTTACTTCAACATACAAACAACAACACACATAGTTGTAAATTCTAAGAAAATAAAATTGCGAAAACCAAGCGTAAAAAAAAATAGCCTGGAGTTGTAAAACATTAAAATTATTGTAAGTGGCATTTGTTACACTAACGTTTTGAGCTTTTTTCTCCTCGAGTATATGCATGTGCTCAAATATATTTACAAACATAGTGATGGCTGTCTAGGTATTTGTCTAGGAAAAAGGAGCTGACACTCTTGAAAAGCAACAAAGATTCGAGAAATAAATGATAACCACAATTGTTGTGTGACCTTTTTACTTGAGAGCGCACTATGCTCAAGCTCCAGTGAATAGATTGAGACAAAGAACTTTGAAAAAACACTTATGGGGTGAATACAGGTGTACGGAGGTGTCCTGGCGTAATGGCTAGTGAAGTAAAAGAAATAATATATTAAATTGGATACAGAAATTATGGTAATTTGGTCTTAATTATTTAATTAATTCAATGGCGGCGTAAGATTTATCTAAAAAAATTCAGTAGGTTAGAAGATGTATATTGGAACGATTTTCCGTCATCCCTTATCAAATTTGGTTTTGCAGCAAACGGGTTTCGGCGTTCCGCCATCGTATCCACCAAGTGGCTCAACTTCAAAGTAATTAATACTTGACGATGGTGTCGGCAACTAAATATATATATATTTTACTTCAAAGTTATATCTACTACAAAGTACCAAATGTCACTTTAGTGTCACTTAAAAGTCGTGGCAAAGTTATGACCACCACAAATGCTTAAAGATTCATTTTGTTGTGTTGATCTTCCGACAGGGTAGTAAGCTGATTTTTGTTGGAACGATTTTCCGTCATCCCTTGTCAAGTTTGGTTTTGTGACAAACCGGTTTCGGCGTTCTGCCATTTTCAATGCCTAGTTTCGTTCTGGTCTGTGTCTAATAATGGATACAAGAAAGCACTTGTGGATAAACTCAGAAGTAGCCATGGAACACTTGGGCGGCCGCCGTGGTGTGAAGGTAGTGTTGCCGGCCTACCACACCGAAGGTCCATGGTTCGAGCCCTGGTACAGGTAACATCAAAAGTGATTTGAAAACAGTTTTTCAAAACGGGGTCGCCCCTCGGCAGTGGTTTGGCGAACTCTCCGAGTGTTTTTCTGCCATGACAGGCTTCTCAGCAAAAATTCGTCTCCTTTGTAGATGCCGTTCGGAGTCGGCAAAAAACTGTAGGTCTCACCAATTTGTAGGGAAAATTCAAATCGGCACACCACAAATTGGAAGAGAAGCTTGGCGCAAAAATCTCTTAGGAGGTTTATGATGATATACCTGTTGTATATCGCGCCATAGAGAGAGAGAGAGAGCCATGGAACACAAAAAAGAGTAAACGTAGAGGAAAATCCAATGGTTTGGACGGCAATGACATACACTGGAAAAGCGACGTACAAATTAGCAAAGTTCTTTAAAAGATATAACATCAACACAGCATTCAGAACATCTAACAACGTCGGACAAAAACTAAGAACCGACACTAATTCTGATGGCCCATTCAACAGACACGGAGTGTACTTGTGAATGTCAATACAGCTACATAGGACAAACAGGAAGAAAAATAAGCACAAGATTCCGAGAGCATATCAGGGACTACAACAAAAAAACACGAAAACCCACCATAATACCAGAATCTAATTTCGCGAACCACATGTTTGAGAACAACTGCACCCCAGCTAACATAAAAACAACAGCGCGAATACTTCACGTACAAGGAAAAGGCCGGCGGCTTAATGTAATTGAGAACATGGAGATATACAAGTTAAAAACATTTGACGGCAGGATCATAAACGAACAAACCAACACTATCTCTGACGAAATATTTGAACCCTTAAAACTAGTTTACAAAAAACAGCATTAGCCAGCAGGTACAGCAACCAAACACGTAACAATGAACAAGCAAAAACGAAATATGAACCAAACTGCAAAAATCACCGATTTCTACCTACCTCAACCTACCGCTTAGCTAACAAGCGGTATGTCTACATACCTACAAAAACAACCCTTGGGACAGATAACAATTCGGACGTATCAATACCGCGCACACACACACGCATATTAACGTTACCTACCACGACCACATAGATTGACATTACCTGCCACAGCACCCACGGACTATAAAAACAACGCAGCGGATAGACACAGACCAGAACGAAACTAGGCATTAAAAATGGCATAACGCCGAAACCGGTTTGTCACAAAACCAAACTTGACAAGGGATGACGGAAAATCGTTCCAACAAAAATCAGCTTAAAGATTCCTTGACTTTCTCTTGGTTTCATCTGCCACTTGTTTGTATTTGAACCAGGGTTAATCTATTTTTTCAGGACAATGGCCACCATATTATGGTTGGTCATCAGTAAATACACCAGTAAATCACTTTAAAGTCTTTAAAACTTTAAGCTTGGCTTAATTTTGACCATGACGTTCTCAATACCGGTAATGTTACTTCAAATTTAAATATTTCAAAGTAACCATTAATTAATTAGCAAAAACCTCTGCAGAAACTGCCCATAACGGTGATCATAAGAATAGAACTGTAACTAAAACGCGGGATATCGAAACAAAGCTAGTAACTCTACTGAGGAACAAAACCACAGGAACATTTTAGCTTTCTAGATGCAGTGCAATTTAGTAGACACTTGATTTTATATGAAAAATCATAAAATAACGAGGAATATTGCGAGCAAAGCTTTAAAATTTGATTTCAAACGAGGAACGAAAAGGTCTTTTGATATATTTTAATGAAATAAACTATTTCTCTTATACAGGGTGTTTTTTTTTACAGGTTTGTTTTTTGAATAGAGATAAAACTGGCATTTTGTGGTCAAATCTGGCAACTCTAATGTCATTTATGTTCAGTTTGGTTTGCCATTTCATCATGAACAGGTTGACAAAAGAACAACGCTTGCAAATCGTGCAAATTTATTTCGAAAATAATGGTTCAGTTCGCGAAGTTTACCGTGAGCTCCGTCCATTTTATGGTCGACATAATCGTCCATCAGAGCAATTAATTCGGTTAACCATGGATCGTTTTCGCACTACGTTTACTCTATGTGATAATACGCATCCGCAGAGACGTCGAACAGTGCGCACCGAAGAAACAATTGCCGCTGTAGAGCAAAGTGTTGAAGAGGACCCGAATGAATCGATTCGCCACCGTGCACAGCAATTGGAGCTTTGTCCATCAACTTTATGGAAGATTTTGCGCAAAGATCTTGGCTTGCGACCTTACAAGATCCAGCTTGTGCAAGAATTAAAGCCGCGAGACCATGCAATGCGTCGTGATTTTGGTGTATGGGCCGAAAATGAGATTGATTTCGATGCTGATTTTCATCGCAAAATTTTGTTCAGTGATGAGGCTCATTTTTGGTTGAATGGCTACGTCAACAAGCAAAATTGCCGCATTTGGAGTGAAGAGAATCCACATGAGACCCTTGAAACGCCATTACATCCACAAAAACTGACTGTTTGGTGTGCTCTATGGGCTGGTGGAGTCATTGGGCCATACTTCTTCCGCAATAATGCTGGAGAGGCAGCTACCGTTAATGGAGACCGGTATAGAGCCATGATAACCGACTATTTTGTTCCCGAATTGGATGGCATGAATGTGGATGAGTTGTGGTTCCAACAAGACGGCGCTAATGCCACACAGCGCACGTCACAATCGATTTATTGAAGGAAACATTCGATGAGCGCATAATTTCGCGGAATGGACCTGTCAATTGGGCACCAAGGTCGTGTGATTTGACACCATTGGATTATTTTCTTTGGGGATATGTGAAGTCGCTCGTCTACACCAACAAACCAGAAACGTTAGGGGAATTGGAAGCCAACATTCGTGGCGTTATTGCCGACATACGGCCCCATATGCTCGAAAAAGTGGTTGAAAATTAGACCTGTAGAATTGGCTTTATTCGAGCCAGCCGCGGCGGCCACATGCCCTAAAATCATATTTAAGCATTAATGGCATAAAATTATCCTTCCAATAAAGCTAAATTGAGGAACCTTAAAACGATTTTCTTGTGTTTTATTTCAATTCGAAGTTCTATACCTCTAAAAAAACACCCTTTAAATCAAAATGAATGTGTGCCTGTGTGTCCTTTAAAGGCATCCAAAGTACTCAACCGATTTTTATGAAATTTTCACAGTATACTCTCTGGACTAATCGTTACAGCATAGGCTATATGTACTTCTTGAAAAAGTAGGCGGTGCCACGCCCCCAGGCTATATAAAATTACAATTCGTCATAACTCTGAACTTATTTGGTAGAAATTAATGATATTTTTATATATATGTCCTTTCGTCAAGATTTACATAATTTTGAAAAAGTGGGCGGTGCCACGCCCACATATTTTGTGTTTTCTTTGTGCTTCATTAATGTCCAAAGTTTAGAGTCGATCTCTATAAAACTTTCACGATGGGTTCAGGTGTTTTGTTGGGTACGACACAGGCTGTATGTATTTCTTGAAAAAGTGGGGCTGTACCACGCCCCCTAGACGATATAAAATTTCAATTGAAATGTATTTGATCTAAATTAATGATATTTGGATATATGTGTCCTTAAGTCAAGACTTACATAATTTTGGAAAAGTGGGCGGTGCCACGCCCACATATTTTTCTATATTGTTTGTGCTTCATTATGTCTAAAATCTATTGTCGATCTCTGTGAAACGACACAGTGGGTTCAGGAGTTCGCTGGGGACGACACAGGCCATATTAATAGTTCTTGGAGAAGCCCCAGGCTATTTAAAGTAGCAATTCGGCATAGCTAGGAATTTATTTGTTTCAAGTTAATGATATTTTATATATAGATATGTGCCCTATACATCAAAAAAACCTTGGAAACAGAAAGCGGTACCAGGATCAAATAAAAGTTAATTCGATATATTTTCGAAACTATGGGCATATCAGTACCCGCAGAGGAAGAAGGGAAGTAGGAATAGAAAGTTTAAATATAGATGTGGTGTTAGAGGAAAGTTAAGAGGGTAAAGAAGAGTAATGGTATATGGGAATGGAGGAAAAGCAAAAGTTGAAAAAAAGTAGGAGATAAAGATAAATGTAGAAAAAGCGCCAAGTCGGGAGGCAAAAGAGTACAATTTATTAAATGTAGGCAAGTCAAATTTTAGGCAGAACAATGTTTGCCGGGCCTGCTAGTTCAGAGTAAATTCAAAAAAATTGTAACACTTTTTTACGGCGAAATCTTTGATTATTTGAAGCGCTGTTTATCTGAAAATGTCTCGCAAAACTTACTTAATAGCTTCAATGAGTAGAATTTGTAGTAAAATTTAAATTAAATTTATTTACTAATAAAAGCTCGTCAGCAGAAACCGCAGACGGTTACGTTACAACTGCGTTACAGTTTCGGTACTCAGGGAACTCTCCTGGTACTGTTTGTATACCTTCGGTTTTTATACAGTTCACGCGCACGAGTAGAATTACTAGTTCCGTTTCTGTGGAAAAACGTTTCGTTACGATTTCGTTACTCACGTTTCGTTATTCACGTTTCGTTACTCACGTTTCGTTACTCACGTTTCGTTACTTAGGAAGCTTTACAGGTTGAGTTTGCTTGCTTAAGGTCCCGGTAGTTGTGTTACCTAGAGTTTCGTTACTCTTCTTTTACTCATTAGCAACTGTTCCAGTCTTTCCGTTTCTAACTGTGTTTCAATATTTCTATGTTCTCTCTCTATGGCGCGATATACAACAGGTATATCATCATAAACCTCCTAAGAGATTTTTGCGCCAAGCTTCTCTTCCAATTTGTGGTGTGCCGATTTGAATTTTCCCTACAAATTGGTGGGACCTACAGTTTTTTGCCGACTCCGAACGGCATCTACAAAGGAGACGAATTTTTGCTGAGAAGCCTGTCATGGCAGAAATACACTCGGAGAGTTTGCCAAACCACTGCCGAGGGGCGACCCCGTTTTGAAAAACTTTTTTCAATTCACTTTTGATGTTACCTGTACCAGGGCTCGAACCATGGACCTTCGGTGTGGTAGGCCGGCAACACTACCTTCACACCACAGAATAATAACAGCAGAAATCAAGTTTCGTTTCTGAACGAGGTTTCGTTACAAGTCTCCGGTTTTTAATAATCCAAGTAAGTAAACGTTTAAACTTTTCTTGACGCTAGACCTTTTTCTGGATTAACCCATCGAGATATAGGTATATAAAACTCTTGACTCTGGCACAAGCACACTTAATAGAATCTATGTATGTTGTATGTTGTGTACAGATGCACAAAACTAAAATGATGACTTGAAAATGCATGCAAAGCAAAGTGCGGACTTGAAAGGTATGGCTTTTGACTTGCTTCTCTTCTAACTTTGCTGCTTCAGCTCGAAGAACCAGCTCTTCAAAGAGGACTATGCAAAGAAATATTCAAACACAAAAACAAACACATTCTTAGCTGTATGCTCATAGTTGTTTACAGCTTTCGAATGTGAGCACAAAAGAAGATACAAAAATTCCAATGCATATATTACCTTTTACAAAAAATATTCAGTGCTAGACTAATCCGAAAAAGCATATTCCAGCTTTCTGCATTTGTATTCCTGCCAATGCACAGATGTGAGCTTTAAAAAAAAAAGGAATTGTCCATTATGTGTCATATCAATTCGTGTGGCACCTTGAAAACGTTATTTTATGTTAGTTGTGAATGTTTTAGACACCAGCGCAGTCAGGAATTAAAGTTTGATTTAGAAATGGCTTACAAGTGCCCTTTCAATGACTTGGTCATTTAGGGAGTATCGGTTTTTGTGAAGTGACTAGGGGTCGACTCCGATTCTGCGTTATCGTGAAAAAATATCATTTTACTTTCCTTATTAGTTGAAGTTTCTTACCTACACTTTATTGACCTCTTACCCTTCTAATTTTTTAGGCGTCGATGCAAAGTTTTGATTGCGTGTTGAAGTTTTTTTTTGGGAGTAGATCCGCACTTTTTATTGATTCTACGGTTATAAATTATTGTAGCAGAGTATTGTAGTAGAATTTTGGTAATATAGAGTTAGGAAATATCTAATGGTGGCAGAGTTAGGCGGGATTCGTATCATTTCGGGATGATGTTCCAGATTTTTTAGGAATGATTTCAGAACTTTTTCGTTATAGATTCGGAAGGCTTTCGGGGCTTTTTCGGGATTTTTTTCAGGGCTTTTTCGTGATTTGTTCGGGACTTTTTCGAGATCATTTCGTGATTATTTTTTTGAAGTTTTCAGGAGCATTTCCGGACTTTTTCAGGATCATTCCGGTATTGTTTTCGGGATTCTTTTGGGAGTATTTCGGGACTCTTTTGAGCGCATTTCGCGCTTTTTTGGGCAACACTACCGAATCATTACAGCATCATTCTGGTATTTTTTTCGCGACTTCTTTGATGCCGTTTTCTGGACTCTTTCAAAATCTTTTTTAAATACCATTTTAGGACAGTTTTTGGGCCTTTTCAGGAACATTTTTGGGACTTTTTTATGCTAACTTCGGAATGGTAATGGGGACCACCGGACTTTTTAAGGATAATTTTTGGCACCTTTAGGGTCCTAAAAAAGTCCAAAACTATCCCAAAAAAATTATCCAAAATGGTCTGGAAAACAATTCGAAAATGATCCCAATAGCAATCCCTAAATAATGCTGAAATGGTGTCGAAAAGTTTCGAAAACTATACAGGAGTGGTCGCGAAAGGATCCCGAAATGAAAAAACATTCTGTTTTTGAATTTTATATGAAATCTGACAGCGAAAAAAATTATTTTTCACATAAATTGTTTCGTGAAACTGGCTGTGAGAGTCGTATAGTAGGAAGCACAATTGTCTTCCATATAAATCTTTTATCGCTAAATTAAGCCAAAGGCAACATACAGAGATTCGGACACACCAATTGTATTATCTATCAATATCACAAAGAGGATAATTGCTTGGTATTCTAGTTAACTGCTTTACAAACTTTTATTGGAAACAGTTTTTTAATTGCTACAATAGAGCTTGAGATTGAACAGCTACAAGCAAAGTAGATGAAAGGAGAAAGCACAACATCAACAGTAGATGGAAATATAGGTAGACTGTGATTGATATGTGAAGGTTATGCATTTGTATATAAGTGATATATGAAACTTTTGACACCATACACATGGAAGAACTGTGTTTTAATTTTTTGCTCTTCAATACCTTTAAAGAACGGCTGCAGATTTATTAACAAGCCAAAATTGCTTTAAATATTAATTTGAAGTGGTTTTCAGCTTTTAAGCTGTTACATTATTGCTGAAAAATTTTTGATGGCCGAAATATACTCAGAGTATTATCGATCACTGCCCTGGGACCTTCGGTAGTGTAGGTCAGGACAGTACCCATTATAACACCCTTTTAAATACCTGTGACAATAGGCGGAAAAAGCCAAAATCAAGTTTAGTCGAAAACGAGATACTACGACCATTGTATTCTCCGTGGATCTATAATCACACAACATTTTGCGGATTTTGCTTAAAAATTGTGGATTTTATGGACATAAAAAAGGTTTTCTTAATTTTATACATGTACAATTACAACTTTCAACTGAAAAATTCAAAAAAGCTACTTTGGTGGTTTTCGTATTGGCACAGATATAATTGTGTTACTAAAAATAAAAATCTAAGTACATCGGCCTGATCCAATATATTGGGCCAACTTTAATTACCACCACTGTATAAGCGGAAATAAAATATTTTAATGCTCTAAATTAAATTGTTAACTTTAAGTTTGACATTAAGCAACACATCTTTGAAAATTGCATTCAATTCTATATCACTGGTTTTGAGTGATGAGCGAACAAACCTAAAAACCTTTGTTTGGAATTATATTACTCGAATAGTAACTATTTTTCATTAGTATCTTTTACAATTTCAATACGTATGTATGTCAAAATACAAATACAGCACATTGCTATGAAATTAATTAATGCAGCTCTAGCTAATGCAATAAAATTCGGATTGTGTGACCACAAAGAGCACAAAAGCAATAATAAAAGCTATTGAACATTCACAATATGGTGGCCTCAGCGCAAAAACGACGAGCATACTAGTTAGTGTCATAGTCATACTCGTTCATTTTGAGTACTCGGTGAGTACAATACATACTCGTACATACAAATGAAACATACAGAGGAGTAAGTTCTTCGCAGCACCGCTTTTTGATATTAGCCCTTTGGGTAGGTCTGCACTTGTCCGTCTCCTCTCTAGACCATGGACTTAATTGAAAATTGAATTACACACCCGCCCTAATCGTTCCGTTGAAAATTGTTGAATATTGATGATGCTTCATGCAGTGATTTACAACAAATTAATGTTTATGTCACTGCATTGGGAAATTGCTGAGTTGAAAACAAATTTTGAATACAAAGTTAATTGCAATTTTAATGCTAATATTCTTGCTTAACTACATATGTGATATGGGTTAGCATGCTGAACGATCCCAGCTGTGTTTGCTGTGTGAAGGATGCCAAGTTGATGGATTTTTCCAATCTCGAAATTTACGAGGTTCAATTTTACAATTTCAGGATTAGTCCCGAGATAGGGAAATTCGCTATTCGCTCAACATTTTAGGTTGATAGCGAAATATCGAACCTTAAAATATATGATAAATAGTTAGTTTTTTAAAAAGTTTTGCAGTTAACTTCTTAGGCGGCCATGAAAATTTTTGTTAAGAGTGAAAATTGAAGTTTATTTGGAGTAGATCGACATTTTTTGAGGCGCAACGGAAGTAAAAAATTGTAGCAGATTATTGTAGTCGAATTTAGGAAATAGCCAATTGTAGCAGTATTAGGCAGGGTTCGGATCATTTCAGGATGGTTTTCGGGACTCATCGGCGATAATTTCGTGACTTTTTCAGGGTTGTTGAAGGGACTTTTTCGGTATTTTTTACTGGACTTTTTCGGGATCATTTCGGAATAATTTACGGGGTTTTTTTCTGACTTTTTTAGAAAAATTTCGGAACTGTTTTGGGCTTTTTTCGGTATTGTTGTCGCAATTTTTTCGGAATCATCTGGAATTGTTTTGGGTCTTTTTTTAGGACTATTTTAGGACAATTTATTGATTGTTTATGGAACCATTTTAAGCATCATTTTGGGATTATAAAAAAATAAATTATAATTTTAATAATTAAAAATAATTATTAAAAAAAAAAATTTAAAAACAATAATAATTTTCATAAATAAAAAGAAAAACTATTATTAGTGGCCTTGAGCTCGTTTATAGTCATGGTAATTTGTAAATTAGATATATTTATCACAAATATTAAATTATTATTTGGTACCACGTGCCTGCTCAGCGATCCCTCATCGAGTCCACTAGACGCCCACACCGTGTCTTAGGTTTTGACTTTCAAGCGCTCTCAATCTCATCCCACATCTCATTGTTGGTTTTGTTCTTGGCTTTCCAAGCTGTTGTTTTTTAGGTCGCTTCACAAGCTCTCTATAGATTGAGCTAGTAGTGAGGCCACTCCGGCGTACTTGTGTGCTTCGGGTTATTGTCTTGCTGCAGAATTCCTTTCAATAGCATTTCGTTCTCTTCTAAGAACCGCAACTTTAAGGTGATCGCGTAACCTATTGTGTTAACTTATATATATATATATAGTAAATTTACTTCAAACTAAAATACCACGCTTTGCTGCGTCTCAAAAGACCAAGTCCGAGTTTAATTACTGTATCTCCGAAACCAGTTCAGATATGGAATCTAGCCACATCCCTTATTGCAGTAGGCATTAGCACCTTTCATTTGATATCCATCTTGTACTAAACACATTTTGGGTTACTCTGGTGCACATATTGGTCGATAACTCCTAAACCGGTCGAGTTATCGGAATAAAGGTCTATCAATCCAACGGTAAAAATTGCATTAGCATCTATTTTGCAGTTTTTGAGTGATGCGTGGCCAAACATACAGACAGACAGAGCGATAAAAATTCTAAAAGTTGTTGATTTGGATTCTATTGGCTCAATAATGATCCTTCCTGTCAATTTTTGTAGAATATCTGCAATGTACAAACATCGACTTGTTATAGTAGGTAGAGATATGGTAGTAAATAAAGTCAGTTAAAGCTAATTATGGTAACCTTCTTACCTGGTACCACTAAAAATGTATGACCTGATTTAGTTATAGCTTTCGAGATGTTATTAATAGCAGAACTTATATGACGCTGGTGTCGAGTTTTTACTAAAAGTCGTGTTTATGATTCAATTTCGGTCGTTGTCGAGACATGTCTTGGTAAATTTTATAACTTCCTACTTTAAGTTGCAGTTTTATCGTATTAAAGTTGTTACAAAAGTATTTTTGATTGCAAGTAATTTAGCCTTAAAACTTATCAGCATTTAATTTGTGGATACACTTTTTCAAGTTCTCGTTAAACTGCCACATAACATCCTTTAGTTGCTCGTAATTCACTTAATGTGTCACGAACATAGATATGCCATGTATACATATTAGACTGGCGCGAATACACATTTTTTTTTTGTTGAAAATTATATTGATATTGTTTTTCAGGATAGGGGAAAAAAATAAATTAAAAAAACAAGGTAAACTTAAATAAAATAAAATAAAATAAAATAAAATAAAGTAAAAAAATAAAAATAGAATAAAATAAAAAAAAAAATTAAATTAAATTAAATTGAATTGCTATTTTGTATCAACAATAAATGAAATTAAATTAATTTAAATTAAATTAAATTAAATTGAACTAAATTAAGTTAAATTAAATTAAATTAAATGAAAACAAATAAAATAAAATAAAACAAAATGAAATAAAATAAAATAAAATAAAATTAAATTAAAATAAATTAAATTAAATGAAAACAAATAAAATAAAATTAAATTAAATTAAATAAAATAAATAAAATAAAATAAAATAAAAGAACAGAAAAGGAAAGAAAAGAAAAGAAAAGAAAAGAAAAGAAAAGAAAAGAAAAGAAAAGAAAAGAAAAGAAAAGAAAAGAAAAGAAAAGAAAAGAAAAGAAAAGAAAAGAAAAGAAAAGAAAAGAAAAGAAAAAAAAAGAAAAGAAAAGAAAAGAAAAGAAAAGAAAAGAAAAGAAAAGAAAAGAAAAGAAAAGAAAAGAAAAGAAAAGAAAAGAAAAGAAAAGAAAAGAAAAGAAAATAAAATAAAATAAAATAAAATAAAATAAAATAAAATAAAATAAAATAAAATAAAATAAAATAAAATAAAATAAAATAAAATAAAATAAAATAAAATAAAATAAAATAAAATAAAATAAAATAAAATAAAATAAAATAAAATAAAATAAAATAAAATAAAATAAAATAAAATAAAATAAAATAAAATAAAATAAAATAAAAATAAAATAAAATAAAATAAAAAAATAAAATAAAAAAATAAAATAAAATAAAATAAAATAAAATAAAATAAAATAAAATAAAATAAAATAAAATAAAATAAAATAAACTAAAATAAAATAAAATAAAGTAAAATAAACTAAAATAAAATAAAAATAAAATAAAAATAAAATAAAATAAAACAAAATGGGATAAAAAAATAAAATAAAATATAATAAATTAACTGAAATAAAATAAAATAAAATAAAATAAAATAAACTAAAATAAAACAGAACAAAAAAAAATTATTTTATAATACAGGGTGGCTGATGAATTTTGCTACATTAAGAAACTCAAATAATTTTTTTTTCAGTGTATGGAATTCATTTTTCTTTTATTCATGTTAAAGCTCATTAAATTTTATTAAATATAGCTTAATTAGTTTTAAAAATAATGGAATTTAAATGCCCCCCCTGCTCGTCGATGCATGTGCGGCATCTCACCAAAAAGTTGTTCATTACTGTTGGAGAGTTGAGACAGGAATAGCCGCAATTGTTTCTCGAATGTATTGCCTTAGTTCATTCAAATTTGTTGGTTTTGCTTTGAAGACTTCCTGTTTGCAATAACCCCACAAGAAAAAGTCAGGTGCAGTAAGGTCAGGCGACCTGGGTGGCCAACGGAATGTGGAGTTTCTGGATATCAGCTTATTGGGAAATTTTCGTCGCAATTCTGTCATAACAGGTTGGGCTATATGAGGAGCTGCACCATCTTGCTGAAACCACACAGAGTTGAAAGAAATTCTCATTCGGCGTAATTCTGGATAGAAAAACTCTCTCAACATGCTCAAGTAACGGTCTCCAGTAACCGTAACGGTGTGACCGTTTTCTTCGAAGAAGTAGGGCCCGACAATGCAGCGTGATGAAACTGCACTCCACACTGTGACACGAAGTGGATGCAATTCCGTCTCATGGAGTATCTGTGGGTTGGAAGCACTCCATATTCGACAATTTTGTTTGTTTATGTTGCCGTTTAAATCGAAATGGGCCTCGGCAGACATGAAAAGACAGTTCAACATGTTTCCATCCTCTTCCACCATTTGAAGCATCTTCTGGCAAAATTCCAAGCGAATCGGCAAGTCTGCAGCGTTCAGTTTGTTGGCCATTTGAATTTTATATGGGAATAAGTCCAAATCTTTGTGCATAATTGACTGTAATGACTGTCTGCTTACACCCATTTGAGCAGATAAGCTTCTTGTCGAAACACGTGGATTGTTTTGTATGGCAGCAGCTACAGCAGCGATTGTTTCCTCCGTTCGAACTGAAGGGTTTCGATGGTAAGGTCTTCTGTTGACTGTCCCATGCTCGGCAAAATTGTTTACAAGTCTTATTATGGTCCATCTGCTCGGTGGATTGCCGCCAAACGTGCGCCTATACTCTCTTTGAACCGAAACTACGGACTCCAGTGCGTGATAGCGGCGGACAATCCAAATTCTTGTTTCAGTGTCCCAGTTATCCATTTTTGTTAAATGTAAAAGTCAATCTGAAAAATAAAAAAAAAATTATTAGATTCATTAAATAGGAAAAAAGTTATTTAATTTTTTTTTGGTAGCGGCTTTCATCAGCCACCCTGTAAGAAAAAAAAAAATTTAATAAAACGAAATAAAAAAAAATAAATGAAATAAAGTAAAATAAAAAAATAAAATAACATAAAATAAAATAAACTAAACTAAACTAAAATAAAATAAAGTAAAATAAACTAAAATAAAATAAAAATAACATAAAATAAAACAAAATGGAATTAAAAAAATTAAATAAAATATAATAAAAAAACTAAAATAAAATAAAATAAAACCATATAAAATAAAATGAAATGAAATGAGAGAAAGAAAATAATTTAAAACAAAATAAACATAAAAAATAAATTAGAATAAAATAAAATAAAACGAAGTAAATAAATAACGACAATTGAGCCGTTGCAATACAATTTTCAAAAAAAGAAAACTAAAAAAATTTAGATTTCTTTGGCATGGTCTAACGCATACACTTTGGCCCATCTCTCCAGCATTTTATGCACCATAAAAATTCTCACATTCGTTTTTGCAATTTTTACTCTTTTCCTCTTTATAATGTATATATGTATGTATGTTTGTATAAAAAAACTCACATCTGATTATTTCTTTTTTGTTTTTCTTTCTTTCTACCAGACTTTAGCCATGTAAAAGCTTTGCGCATCCTGAACTCGGAACTAGCAGACACGCTAGGAAATCTCTTATCACGAGCTTGTGTAAGATCTCTTAATCCGCAACAAGTTTATCCGCGTCTGCATACTGCACAGCTCGACGATTTGTTAAGGATGGATGCAGCCAAGCGTCTACAAGATGCATTGCAAAAAATTGAAGGTAGTTAACCTTGCCGAAATGGCAGACATACAGATATATATGCTTACATATATGCTTATAAACACACAAACAAAAACACCGCCATACATAAAACCACACAGGGTCTGTTCGCGCATTCTCCAGATGAAGAATTTTCTGCAACTTTGTAAATAAAAATGTGTCCAGTCTGATTCCTTCAAAATCTTACCCTTCCCGACGTAAAGCTCGTTTTCATACGTTTCATAACTTTGCACATTTTTGAGTACGTGAACGCCATATCGTGATAATTTATAGCAATTTTTACTGCAGCGCACTTCAAAGTGGATACGCGAACAAACCTATACATAAATTTCCTCTAACATATTTTATTTTGAAACTATTTGCTTTTTGCGCTATTGAGTTTTGTGGAATTGTTATATGTACGTGTGTGTGGGGTACCGAAGTTAACAATCATTTTGAAATCGCTTATTTTCTGCTTGGAAAAGCAATGCGTCTCAAACACAACCGCAACGTCAGATATTGCATTTGATGCGCCTTTAGCGTTTTAATGGTGTTGTGTGCAATGAAGATGATGTGAGAGTGTTGTTGTGTAATGCATTGTAATGAAACAGACAGTAAAGTGCAAAACAATAGCAACACGAAATTTGGAAACTATTTATTCTAGGAAAATTTTCAACTTTAAAAGGCTGTTTCCTATGCAGACGACATTTAAGTCTAAAATAAATTGATTTTGGCTTAGGATATATTACCATTGAATTTTTTAGCTTTGGTCCGATGTTTGCAAGTATGACAAGAAGAAGAGTAGACCCACCAATAAGTATACCGAAATGATCAGGGTGATAAGCTGAGTCGATTTAGCCATGTCCATCTGTCCGTCTGTCTGTTTGTACGCAAACTAGTCCCCCTGTTTTTGAGATATCTTGATGAAATTTGGTATGGGGCCTCCATTTTGCATGAGATTAATCATTTGTCGGAACCAGCAAGATCGGAGCAATACAACGCATAGCTCCCATACAATCGATAGTATCGATAAATAGATTTTGGGCTATAAATTTTGCAATTAAAAAGCTAGGAACGTCAAATTCTGCAGGTTTGGTACTTATTATATATGTAATGTGTGTAGTGAAAATTGGCCAGATCGGACCTACGTAGCATATAGCTCCCATACAATCGATCGTTCCGATAAATGGGGTTTGGGCTATGTATCATTAAATGATCAGTTTTGCAGAGTTTTTACTAATTGTGAGTAAGGATCGGACACTTAAAACCGTGATGCGTATTCATGAAAGGTATAAAGTCTCCGGCACAGTCGAAGACAGCCCTTTCCTTACTTGTTTAATTAAATTTTGTTTTATTCCATTTTATTTTATTTTATTTTGTTTTATTTTATCTTATTTTATTTTATTTTACTTTATTCTATGTTATTTTATTTTATTTTATTTAATTTTCGTTGATTTTATTGTATTTTATTTTACTTTTTCTATGTTATTTAATTTTACTTATTTTATTTTATTTTATTTTGTTTTATTTGATTTTATTTTATTTTATTTAATTTTCGTTGATTTTATTGCATTTTATTTTACTTTTTCTATGTTATTTAATTTTTTTATTTTATTTTATTTTATTTTAATTCATTTTCGTTGATTTTATTGTATTTTATTTTACTTTTTCTGTTATTTAATTTTTTATTTTATTTTATTTTATTTTCGTTGATTTTATTGTATTTTATTTTACTTTATTCTATGTTATTTTATTTTACTTATTTTATTTTATTTTATTTTGTTTTATTTTATTTTATTTGATTTTATTTTATTTAATTTTCGTTGATTTTATTGCATTTTATTTTACTTTTTCTATGTTATTTAATTTTTTTTATTTTATTTTATTTTATTTTAATTCATTTTCGTTGATTTTATTGTATTTTATTTTACTTTATTCTATGTTATTTTATTTTACTTATTTTATTTTATTTTATTTTATTTGATTTGATTTTATTTTATTTTATTTTATTCTATTTCTTTATTATAATTTTATTTACTACATTATTATAAATTTTTTTATTTAAACTTATTTTATTACATTATTATTATTATTTTATTATGTATCGCATTTTTATTGCACAAAACTATTCGTAAAAATAGCTTATATCTTCACTACGAAAGCAAGATATACGTTGTATATTGTAAGTACTTATTACAGCAGTAACAACAACAGCTCCTGGAAGCACTCACACTCGTTAGTATTTGTGCGTTTACATTCGGTGAATACATATCTTTACTCCTCGCCTTTAAAATAACTTACGTGGTCTACATTCGCTTTAGCAATGATGAGTAAAGTTGTAAACGCTTAAGAACTACTTTCGTTAAGTCACAATTTAAGTTTCGTTATTTTCGATATTTCCGCTCTAAATAATTGAAAAATTTTTTAGTGTAGAAGTTTGTGGATCAACTTTTATTGGACCGGATAGAAGCTGAAGTAAAGAACGAGCACCAACAAGAATACAGGACATTGAACAAGAAATTAGACAAACTATCAGGAAGAAACGAGCATAAAGGCCAACAAACACATACATTTCACGATAGGTTCGGGAACCTGACCACAGTGGACATCAACAGCGAAGAAACGAAACTTCTGGAGAAGGGATTAAAACACAACATAGTAGACAACCACAAGGCTAGAAAAACGGAGCAAGCGATAGTGAATGCAGAGGTTGCAATATCGCTCCTCCCCTACGAATAACAAGAACACGCAAGACACATGTGTAGGGAGATCATCAATAAGGACATAAAACAGCAGGAACATCGAAACACGAATAAAGAGGAGATTATAATGAAGGGGCTTCAACAAAAACTAAAAAGGAACAACGTGGTGACAACAAAGGCCGACAAAGGAAACACAACAGTACTCATGGACAGGGACGAATACATAACGAAAACCGAAAACTTAATTAAAGAAATAAAATGCCGCATAATCAGCGAGGATCCCACCGATAAATACCAGATGGAAATCAAAAGGGCCATTAAGAATGCCACTAAAATAATAGACGATAGGACGGGACATACTCTGACACAAATCAACCCCTCAGCTCCCCCACTAATAGCGCTACCAAAAATTCATAAGCAGGACACGCCCATGCGACCAATAATAAATTTCAAATCAGCGCCGGGTTATAAACTTTCAAAACATATAAAGACGATACTGAATGACACGCTTGAACTCGACCATGAACATACAATAAAGAATACAAACGAACTAATAGAAAGACTTGAAACCGTCAAACTCACAGAGAACAGCACAATCGTTTCATTTGACATAAAAGACTTATATCCCTCCATACCGCTTCCAGAGACATTAAACATAGTAAACAAAACACTACGAGACAAAACCAAAGATATGATCCGAACAGCACAAATCACAAACACACTAAGAACAACTTTACAGCAAAACTACTTCAAGCTCAACAATAAAGTATATAGGCAAACAAAATGCAAGAACTAAAAAACGAGCTAGGAGTGACATTTTACGCAAGGTACGTCGACGACATCATCTGCATACTGAACAATAACAATGAAGAACGAATACTAGAATTCCTGAACAGACAACATGAAAACATAAAATTTCCTATGGAGACCGAGAAAGAAGGAGAACTGAACTAGCTGGACCTAACAATAAGAATTGACAGAATTACAAACAAGTTTAAATACGACAACTACAGGAAACCAACAACTACAGACACCATAATTCATTCTACGTCAAACCATCCTCAACAGCACAAGAATGCGGCATTAAGGCACCTAGTGTACAGACTGCAAAGAACACCCCTCACTCAGGAATCATAAAAGAAAGAACTAACCACCATATACAACATAGCCACGAGCAACGGATACAAAAAATGCCTAATAGACAAACTCCGAAGGAACCATGGATCACAAAAAAGACACAACGCAGAAGAAAAATCCAAGATCTGGACTACAATGACATACACTGAAAAACGACACACAAATTGGCAAACTTCTTCAAGAAACACGATATCAACACAGCGTTCAGAACATCGAACAACTTAGGACAAAAACTAAGAACCAACACTAACTCGGAAGAACCATTCAGGAAACAAGGAATATACAAGCTTACCTGCGAATGCCAGCACAGCTATATAGGGCAAACAGGACGAAAAATAAGTACACGATTCCGGGAGCAAATCAGGGACTACAACAGAAAAACACGGAAACCTTGTTAGGGGCCAATCGCAAAATGTATAGCATTTTCTGATAGGAGGATGACTTTTGCGCCACCCTGTAATATCCGCAAACACTATGACGAGAGCCAGCATCACATTATTCATCCTTTTGATCCGCGGAACCGCAGGCGGGCTCAAAATGACCTCCACACTGAGTCGGTAGATACCTCCCTTAGATCTTAGCCTGTTTAGCCCGTTGTTAACATCCAACCACCTGAAGTACCTGAAGAAGAGAACTTTCATCCTAGAGTCACTCCTGTCCTTACTCAGCCTCAACGTATATCTGGATGTTGCTAAACTCTTACTTAACCAGACTCAACCCCACCATACCAAATACATGCCATCCATGTAGGCACACCTAAATATCTCTTTAATTGTTCCATTGAACCTACTCTTATAATTTGAATTTGGCTCTGGTCCGACCCTGTCGAAAATGCTAGTTTCCTTAAACGTCTCTAAGAAGAAGCCACCAAACAACAATATCAATTCCAGTCATCTCTTCATATTTTTAGTTAGCCAAGCAGCACGAAAGGCATCTATCACGTGATACTCCAGGACTGTTGAGGGCTGCCAAAAATCTTTCAAAAACAAGTCTGAGCTACTCTCGATTGATCTGGGTTGGGTGCCTTTACAGAAAATGAGATAGCAGAGGAGAAGGTTAGAAGCGCACATCCGCTCCGCTTTCACAGTCTTGTAAGGGTTTGGGTATGCCTGTCACCGCTTCTACGGATATTGGTGGTTAACCAAATCTTGGAAACTTTACGGTAAAAAAACCGGGAGTAGTCGCATACACTGATGTCTTGGTAATACTGATCACGGATAAATTTCTCCCAACTCCAGAACTTCGCAATATTTCGCGGTAAGCTGAAAAAAGTGCACTTGGGTAAAACTCGCAAAACCGGAACTCATTCTGTTTACTAGAAAAGTAAATATTCCCTCTTCCAGAGTGTCTAGACTCAATGGTACGATGTTAAATTTCTTCTCTGAATCCAATATCTTGGCATAATTCTAGACGAAAACCTAAATTGGAGAAGGAATATCGAGGGGAGGATAAAGAAAAAAAAAGATTGCTACGAAGTTATAGAAATCTAGTCTGGTGGAAGACGTTAGATAAAAAGAGCAACCAAGTGAAAGCTGAGAAAGTACAAAGACACGCATGCCTGGATATAACTGGCACGGTAAACAGCGCACCTTAAGAAGGGCTAAGCGTCATCTTCCAGCTGGTCACGCTGTACGTCATCACCCCTGAGGGAGCATAGAACCCGGGCATCTCCAACATAGGCGCCTTCTCTATCCATTCTCCTATCACAATCAATGAAATCTTTTTGGTAACTGAACAACTTGAATTAAATGTATTAAACGAGGAAAAACGAGGAGTTGCCTTAATTGAAAAAACTATACACTACTGTTACAGCCCCGGCTAGATTATCCCATCAAGCCGTAATCTGGAAAAATATACGATAAATTCCTTGCCAGAGCCCTGCAGACCCTAGGCAGAATTGTCTATTGTAGGACAATATATCCAGGGCTTAGGTTAAATATAGATTTTTTTTCCACCCGGGTTCGTTCACATTTTTATTTTTATTTGCCATAAGAGCCAGAATCGGTTACATGAATTGGTAACAATTTTTCACCCACAAAATTACTGGTTAAGCTCAGAATAAAGCCGCAAATGCGAAGTTTACTCCAAAAACTCATCAAAGCTATTTCAACAAATCATGAAAATAAATATTTTCTGGCAATCTCACCATGAACTAACAAAATTCAAATCATATTGATCATGATGACCAGCACTCCAACATAAACGCCATTACACTCTATTAGCACTACATTTAGCGCACAATTTTATGAGCCGTTACTTTTCTGTAATTTTCCTTTTTTTTTAACTATTTGCCACTAACAACAACTTCATGATTATTATTATTATTTATTTGCAGCACGTTGCGCCCAACATTATGCAGAGAGCAACTTCTATTTGGTTGTGGATACCGTGGTCGCTACTTTACATGCGGCCAATAACTTCTTTGAAACAGCACGTCCGTGGGAGTTGAAAAGCAAGGCGGCCACCAACATCAACGATACGTCGACTGTTAATGTGAAGAATATTGAAAATGCTGAAAGGCTACAAACGATTATCGCCATGACAATGGACACGTTGCGCATTTGTGGCATCATATTGCAACCGATTGTGCCACAGCTCAGTAAAAAGTTGCTGTATAAATTGGCTGTGCCGCAAGAGCAGCGTTTGTGGCACAATTTAGGCGAATGTTTTGCGCTGACGACAGCGACTTCTAATGCAAAGGTAACGAGGCTACTTGCCACAAACACAGATGCGGTACTCTTCAAGCGTATATTACTCAAGGATGTGGACAAGGAGGCTGCGCCACAAGTGCCACAAACGCCAAAGAACAAGACAAAACAAAAACAACAAAAGCAGAATGCGGCAAAGAGCAAGAAATTAGCGCAGTAGTACAAGTTTAATCAATGCAGTTGTGGCGTAATGCGAATTGCGGATGTACAGTGCCGGACTTAAATGCACATACAGTCGTCTTTTCCGATTCTCACAAATTTTGGGCTTAATAAAATTATTTTAACGAAGCCTATATAAAAACATGTGTCAAGGTCTAATACAAGAACTTTAAATTTTGTTTTAAAAATGTACGAAAAAATCGCGAAAATTCAAAGAAATTTTATCAATATTTAAAACTTTTTTCACAGAATTTTTAAAATTTTTTGGGGTAAGCAGTTTTGTAGACAATTTAATTTTAGCACAATAAGGTGTTAATCCTAAGTTTGTGACATATTTTGCTGATTTTCGGCAATTTTTTTACCGACGAGCTAAAACGTTTTTTCTTTTATATAAAAGAAATTGCGTTCATAAACTTGTGTGAACTATAGTCAGGCCTGTTAAATAATGATTACTAATCGTAATGATTACCGGTTTGATTAATTATTTTCTTGAGAATCCATTTAATGATTGATTGCCATTACTTTCAATTTTTAATGAGTATTTTCCAATTAATTAAAAAATAAACAAAAAAAAATATGATTTTTACGATTATTAAAGAACAAAAAAAAATCAAAAAAATCAAAACTAATAAAAGAAAGTGGGTTTGATTATTTTTGCTTTTCATTGATTATTTTTTATTTTATTCAGCACATAAATATACACATCAACCATTCTTAAAAAAATCAAAAATAATAAATAAAAGAAATTGAAAAAATTAAAGTAATCAAAACAATTATTTTTGATTACTTTGCATTTTTTTGAAATTTTTTGATTTTTTGTAATCGTTAACAATTAACAACTGAATTTTCTTGAAAAACAATTAAAATAATCATTACCAATTAAAAAAGCCGTCTTATTAATTGATTAATTATTAATAATAAAATTTAACAGGTGTCGGGAAAATACAGAAGTCTTCCAAGAAAAAAATCATCATTTTTACGATTATTAAAAAAAAATCTAAAATTTTCAAAAAAAAGTTGTTTTGATTACTTTTAACTATTTTTATTTTTTTTTGATTATTATTTTTTTTTTTGATTATTTTTTCTTTTTTTTCAGTATTGTCGTAAAAGTATATGAATATAATTACCAACAATACTGAAAAAAAATAAAAAAAAAAAACAAAAAAAATCAAAACTAATAAAAAAGTGGTTTTGATTATTTTTGATTTTTATTGATTATTTTTTATTTTATTCAGTATTGCCGTAGAAGCACATAAATATACACATCAACAATTCCTAAAATAATCAAAAATAATAAATGAAAGAAATTGAAAAAATTTAAGTAATCAAAACAACTATTTTTGATTACTTTGGATTTTTTTGAAATTTTTTGATTTTTTGTAATCTTTAACAAGTAACAATTGAATTTTCTTGAAAAACAATTAAAATGATCATTACCAATTAAAAAGGCCGTCCTTTTAATTGATTACTTATTACTAATTAAGCTTAACAGGTGTGAGGAAAATACAGAGGTCCCCAAGAAAAAAAATCATGATTTTTTACGATTATTAAAAAAATCAAAAACTTTCAAAAAAAGTTGTTTTGATTACTTTTGATTATTTAAAATTGGTTTTTTTTGATTATTATTTTTTTTTTGATTATTTTTTCTTTTTTTTCAGTATTGTCGTAAAAGCATATGAATTACCAACAATACTGAAAAAAAATATTAAAAAAATCAAAACTAATAAAAAAAGTGGGTTTGATTATTTTTGATTTTTATTGATTATTCTTTATTTTATTCAGTATTGTCGTAGAAGCACATAATAATACACATCAACCATTTGTTAAAAAAATCAAAAATAATAAATAAAAGAAATTGAAAAAATTAAAGTAATTAAAACAACTATTTTTGATTACTTCGGATTTTTGTTAAATTTTTTGATTTTTTGTAATCGTTAACAATTAACTGAATTTTCTTGAAATATAATTAAAATAATCATTACCAATTAAAAAAGCCGTCTTATTAATTGATTACTTATTGCTAATAAAATTTAACAGGTGTCGGGAAAATACAGAAGTCTTCCAAGAAAAAAAATCATGTTTTTTACGATTATTAAAAAAATCAAAAACTTTAAAAAAAAAGTTGTTTTGATTACTTTTGATTATTTAAAATTTTTTTTTTTTGATAATTTTTTTTTTGGAGTATTGTAGAAGCATATGAATATAATCATCAACAATATTGAAAAAAAATAAAAAAAAATCAAAAGTAATCAACACAACTTTTAAATTTTTTTTTAAATTTTTTGTAATATTAATCAATTTATAGTTGCCTGTTCTTGAAAAACCATTAAAGTAATCATTACCAAATAAAAAAGCCGTCTAATTAATTGATTACTAATTACTAGTCAAATTTAACAGGTCTGACGAAAAAACAGAAGTCTCCAAAAAAAAAAAATTGCCAAAAATCAGCAAAATGTGTCACGAACTTATTGCACTAAAATTTACACACTTATAAAAAAAATTTTAATTTTGATAAAATTTCTTTAAATATTTTCGATTTTTGGGTGTATTTTTAAAACAGAATTTACAGTTCTTGTATAAGTTCTTGACATATGTTTTTGTATGGGCTTTGTTAAAATAATTTGTAAGAATCGCCGAAAACGGCTGTATGTACATTTATGTCCGCCACTGTATGTGGGCGGCAGTGCGGGTGGGAAGTGAGAGATAATATACAATTTAATTGCGGCTTCTTAGCGGCAACTGGAACCACAATAATAATATAAAATCTCACTTGCAGCATCTAGAATGCCTTTGGGTGCTGGATTTGCACTGCTATTGTTGTTGTCTGTGGGTACGCGGATGTAGCTCTCGGTGCGCACATTTATCATTCAATGTATGCAGCGTTGTAGTAATTTGAATTTGTTACAATTTCTTTTGCTTCCTGAATGTGTTGGCATTCGCGTTGTGATGTTACGTGCTACATGGCTTTGCGACCAATCTTCTCTCGCGCAATCTTTCCTTGCCACTACTTTCTACTACAGCGTTTTCCCTACCCTCCGTGGCGCGCTTTCATTTGTTTATGCAGCTGCTGCTTCACGTTCATCACGTAGTTTTAGTAAATTGTTTTAATAGCTGAGCGTCGTGGCTGCTAGCAAAAATTATTCATTAAAGCTCATTGTGCAGTGCTTCTATGCACAGTTGTGCGTCCGTTTGCCCATCAATTCGTCTTGTATTCTCTGCGGGCCATTGTTGTAGCACTTTTGCACCCAAGCTCGAGTGATAGATCCAGTCAACTTTTGCTTAATCCAACAAAGAAATTGTTTTAGCAAGCACTTTAGGATGTCAAATGAACTTGCATGGTATAGGATGGTTTTAGACGAATCTCCTTGATGCGTCATACAGTTGGTTATTTGCATTAAAAAACACGCTGTTTTAGTTTTTTTTTTTTTTTTTTTTTTTTTTTTTTTTTTTTTTTTTTTTTTAGAGCCAGCTTCAACAACAAACAGCGTGTTTTTTAATGCAACTGACCTAGAGCCAGCTTCAACAACAAATGATTATATATAGTCAAAAAGGTCGCAAAAAAGTCTAAAATTTGTTGGTTATTTTCTTAATTTTATCATAAAAGTCAAAAATAATATTTAAAATTCACTTTATTCAGCCACACCCTTGGTTTTCAACTTCCTGTTGACTCTCACGTTCAACGATACTTCTTCAAATATGATTTATTGAACACCTTCTCAACATGGGAGCCGTTTCGATGAGAGCCCCAAATCTCCTTTTAATTCGTGCACATGAACTCCTAAAGATAGTTCATCCTCTTTCTTTTTTAACAAACTCCTAGCGTTGTTACCAGGGTACAAGTTAGTTTATGAAGAAAAATCTATACTTATCCTAGGGTTCCTCTTTTGAATTCTCCTTTTTTCATTCGCAAATGGCAGTAATAACAGCTGACGTTGGGCTCGTCATAGATACAGTATACGATGGCCCACTGAGCAAGTGGACCAGCGGTATGATACACACAAGCTAACCGCTTCGTATACACCCACGTTTAGGTTCGTTAGGGAAACTTCAGAGATTGACTCACAAACGGCCTATAAACTAGTGTTACGCTGTCAAAACACTGACTCTACCAACAAATCGGATTTTTGCCTCGAAAAATATACTTTAATTTTCGCGCACTGAAACATCGATGTATTGGTTGAGGTCTATCTTGAAATATAGCAGACACCTTTGCGTTGCCGCTGTCCTTACTGTTATCATTTAGGCGCGTGACGAAGCCTTCCACTACCGCGGGCATCTAGTTTATAATCAAATTGAAACTGTTTAAATAGTTCATATAAGAAACGTTTTGTTATAGATTAAAGAATATATGATATGATAAAGTTTTAGTAATAGAATAAAAAGCGAAACTTTATAAAAAGCTTCGCTAGGTCTATGTAGGGCACGATCAATTTTTGTAGACAGGTATAATGTATGACTTCTTGCAGGTTTGTGAAAATATTCCCTTATTGAGAGACGCAGTGAAAATGTGCGTTAGAGGATTATAGAGAAATTCAGCACAACTCTTAAGAACAATGGAAGGTACTCCATCGGGACCACAAATTTATTATACCTAGTAGTGCTCCTCACACAAGGTATATTAACTTTACTCGCCTAACGGCAGTATGTAACGGCATAAACGGATCGAGATAGATATTGACTTATATACAGGGTGTTTTTTTTACAGGTTTGTTTTTCGAATAGAGATAAAACTGGCATTTTGTGGTCAAATCTGGCAACTCTAATGTCATTTATGTTTGGTTTGCCATTTCATCATGAACAGGTTGACAAAAGAACAACGCTTGCAAATCGTGCAAATTTATTTCGAAAATAATGGTTCAGTTCGCGAAGTTTACCGTAATCTCCGTCCATTTTATGGTCGACATAATCGTCCATCAGAGCAATTAATTCGTTTAACCATGGATCGTTTTCGCACTACGTTTACTCTATGTGATAATACGCATCCGCAGAGACGTCGAACAGTGCGCACCGAAGAAACAATTGCCGCTGTAGAGCAAAGTGTTGAAGAGGACCCGAATGAATCGATTCGCCACCGTGCACAGCAATTGGAGCTTTGTCCATCAACTTTATGGAAGATTTTGCGCAAAGATCTTGGCTTGCGACCTTACAAGATCCAGCTTGTGCAAGAATTAAAGCCGCGAGCCCATGCAATGCGTCGTGATTTTGGTGTATGGGCCGAAAATGAGATTGATTTCGATGCTGATTTTCATCGCAAAATTTTGTTCAGTGATGAGGCTCATTTTTGGTTGAATGGCTACGTCAACAAGCAAAATTGCCGCATTTGGAGTGAAGAGAATCCACATGAGACCCTTGAAACGCCATTACATCCACAAAAACTGACTGTTTGGTGTGCTCTATGGGCTGGTGGAGCCATTGGGCCATACTTCTTCCGCAATAATGCTGGAGAGGCAGCTACCGTTAATGGAGACCGGTATAGAGCCATGATAACCGACTATTTTGTTCCCGAATTGGATGGCATAAATGTGGATGAGTTGTGGTTCCAACAAGACGGCGCTACATGCCACACAGCGCACGTCACAATCGATTTATTGAAGGAAACATTCGATGAGCGCATAATTTCGCGGAATGGACCTGTCAATTGGCCACTAAGGTCGTGCGATTTGACACCATTGGATTATTTTCTTTGGGGATATGTGAAGTCGCTCGTCTACACCAACAAACCAGAAACGTTAGGGGAATTGGAAGCCAACATTCGTGGCGTTATTGCCGACATACGGCCCCATATGCTCGAAAAAGTGGTTGAAAATTGGACCTGTAGAATTGGCTTTATTCGAGCCAGCCGCGGCGGCCACATGCCCGAAATCATATTTAAACATTAATGGCATAAAATTATCCTTCCAATAAAGCCAAATTTATGGACCTTAAAACGATTTTCTTGTGTTTTATTTCAATTCGAAGTTCTATACCCCTAAAAAAAACACCCTTTATATCAAAATGTTCAGGAGAAAAAAAGAAATTGATTAAGCCATGTCCGTCAGTCCGTCTGTGAACACGATAACTTGAGTAAATTTTGAGATATCTTAATGAAATTTGTATGCAGGTTCCTTGGCACTCATCGCCGAGCGCTATTTCAAATGGGCGAAATCGGATAATAGCCACGCCCACTTTTTATATATAGAATATTTTCGAAAACACAAAAAATAAGATTACTCAGTACATAATACACCTATAAGGATAAAATTTGGTGAACACATTGAGATTGATGCATAAAATAAAATTTTCAAGACATTTTTGAAAATGGGAGTGGCACCGCCCACTTTTGATTAAGTCAAATTTAGAAATAATATTAATCATAAATCAAACACCGTTTAAGATATCGACACGAAATACAGCACGCAGGTTTCCAGGTGTGCAAGGAATGTTCGAGCAAAAAATGGGCGAAATCGGTTAGGGTACACGCCCACTATGTGACAGATTTTGAAGAGGATCGTAGATATATTAAATATGCAATAACTTTGCGTAAAATAGCTTTACATCATTTATATTTCACTTTTAAAGTTTCCGTAAACAAAGAAATCCAAAAACTTAAAATTTTCGAAAATGGGCGTAGCCCCGCCCTTTTTATAGTGGATTATTTCATAAAACTTTTTATGCCATAACGCCGCCAAAAAGTCATTTGTCGAAACAAAATTTGGTGATAATGTTCTATATATAAAGGTAACTGTTTGCTGTAAAAATGGGCGAAATCGGTTAATGTCCACGCCCAGTTTTTTAAGATGGTTCTGAAAAATTTTTTTGTAAAATTTAAAAAGCGATATTTCTACAACTAAGCAAGTTATATCAATCAGATTCTGCACACATAATAAGCTTTTTAAGAAAAACTCGACCGCAAAAATTTTTGTTAATTTTGAAGAAGTAGGTGTGGCGCTGGCCACTTTTCAGCATAAAAGTTCTGCTATTTTCAAAGGCAATCGCTTATAATTCTATCTTGATATTTCAATGAAAATTGGTCAGTTGGTTCACAGTAGTATGTATTATACTCCTGCCCAAAAATTAGCCAAGTCGGGAAACACACAAGCAAAATATTCGGGCACGTTGTTAATAGACCACTTCAATAGCGAAGTTTTATATCTTTTTTGATTTTCATACCTTTCATAAACATTAAATGTATGTAAGTATGAGCACAAGAAGAGAAGAGTCTGTCTGTCCGTCTGTCTATTTGAACGCAAATACGAGCTAAAAGTATTAAAATAGACCTGCGTAAACTGGGATGCCATTACAGATCACTACTAGGTATATAATGTTCGGTTCAACCTGAACTTAGACTTCATTACTTGTTTTAGATACTTCCGTCTTAAGCTTATTATAATCCGCTATTGTAAGCAAGAAACGAAAAGGAAGGGAGCTTCGTCTGTTGGATATTGGTGATAAGGATAACGGGGGGGAATCGATGTTGAGCTCAAGTAGTGTTTGGTATGCTTCCTGGGGTTAAACAAGCGGATCACATCGGACCAGAGAGACTTTCAAAACATCATCGAAGTATGCTAAGTCCAAGTATTTTCCAAACTTATTTCATACACTGGGCCTACATCGAAAGGATAGTTCACAAATTGAATGAAAATATTCCTAAAAGTGGTAGGAATTTAGAGACCATCGCTGAAATTCCGGGTTAAACACGACAAATGCAAGTCGCCCAGTACAATGAGTGAATGTGAAGGACAACTTAACGTTAGCTAACAAACTCTTTAACGAGCTCGCCGATTGGCCAAAAAGCTGAGTGCAATATTTATTCACAACAATCTGCGAAAATGTCTACTTTTTCCAAACTTAATTTTGTACTATAAAAGGTGAATATTGTATTGTACTAATACTACTTTGAAATAAATTAAAATTGAGATATGAAAAAGCACTACCTCCTCAATTTGCATGGTCACTTGATTATTGTGCAAGTTCGTGTAGTACTAAAAACCGCCCCCGAAATGCATCACTGAATCTTTAACATTTTTTTTTTGTCTCGCAAACATTTGCCTCGCAATAAATTTTGAATCAAAGAGACAAAGTTGGTCAAAGTAAGCCAACTGCTGCTTAACCTTTCGAACTCCACCATTCTCGATTTGCGCATTTAGATAAGTCTTTCTCTACTTAGTGAGAGCACATTACTACAACAATGCCACTTTGAAAAGTTATTGCCATCAGTTGACTATCTGGACGACGAGCTAACCTGCACTTACACGCGTATTTTGCCTACAAACAAGGACATGTTGGTAGCTATGCAAATGTGTTTTGTATGTACGACCTTTTCATTAACTGCATCACATTGGCTACATTGTAATTGTCTGGCTGGCACCACCTCTCGCGTTAGTGGACCTGGGTGCCTACTTAGCGTCGCCCATTTGCTTGGTTAATTTTATGCGCTATTGAATTTTGTGGTGGCAGTGAAGTTTATTATGTTACTAACCGAGACCAAAACTCGGACATATACGAATCGGTTGTGTTCAAGAATAAAAATGGGATCACTATTTTTTCATACTTTTTATTAGAAAATTTTATACTAAATAGAACTCTCGGTACTAAGTGTCTAATAGCTAATAATTGACTGAAAATTAAATAAAATAAATTAATTTAAATAATTTAAAATAAAATAAAATAGAATGAAACAAAATAAAGTAAAATAAAATAAAATGAAACAAAATAAAGTAAAATAAAATAAAATGAAATGAAATAAAATTAAAAAAATCCAAATAAAATAATATAAAATAAAATAAAATAAAATAAAAAAAAAAAATAAAATAAAATAAAAAATGTGTTTAGAAGCTGGCTTGAGGTCCAATAATTGTAACTAAAACCAAGTACAAATTTATTTATTTATTGTGTAAAGTTACATTGGTGGCCTAGAGCTCGAAAATTCAATATTAATTATTAATAAAGGCCGAAAACATTACTAAATTAAAATGAAATAAAATAAAATAAAATAAAATAAAATAAAATAAAACAAAATAAAACAAAATAAAGTCAAATAAAATAAAATGAAATAATATAAAATAAAAAAACCCAAATAAAATAATATAATATAAAATTAAAAAAAATAAAATAAATAAAAAAAAATAAAATAAAAAAAAATTAAATAAAATAAAATGAAAGAAAATAAAATAAATAATGAAATAAATAATAAAATAAAATAAAATAAAATAAAATGAAATAAAAGAAAATAAAAAAATCCAAATAAAATAATATAAAATAAAATTAAAAAAAATTAAATTAAAAAAGTTAAATAAATAAATTAAATTAAATTAAATTAAATTAAATTAAATAAAATTAAGTGAAATGAAATGAAATAAAAAACAAAAATTAAAAAAATCCATATAAAATAAAATAAAATAAAATGAAATAAAAGAAAGTAAAAAAATCCAAATAAAATAACATAAAATAAAAAAAAAATAAAATAAAAAAAATAAAAGAAAAAAATTATATTAAATTAAATAAAATCAAATAATATAAAATGAAATAAAATAACATAAAATGAAATAAAATAAAATAAAATAAAACAAAATAAAACAAAATAAAGTGAAATGAAGTGAAATAAAAAACAAATAAAAAAAATCCAAATAAAATAAAATAAAATGAAATAACAGAAAATAAAAAAATCCAAATAAAATAATACAAAGTAAACTAAAAAAATAAAATAAAAAAATTAAATAAAATTAAATAAAATTAAATAAAATAATATTAAATGAAATAAAACAACATCAAATGAAATAAAATAAAATAAAATAAAATAAAATAAAATAAAATAAAGTAAAACAAAATAAAGTGAAATGAAATAAAAAACAAAAATAAAAAAAATCCATATAAAATAAAATAAAATAAAATAAAATAAAATAAAATAAAATGAAATAAAAGAAAGTAAAAAAATCCAAATAAAATACTATACAATAAAATAAAAAAAAAATTAAATAAAAAAATTATATTAAATTAAATGAAATAAAATAATATAAAATGAAATAAAATAACATAAAATGAAATAAAATAAAATACAATAAATTTAAATAAAAGAAAATAAAATTAACTAAAATAAAATATAATAAAATAAAATAAGATCAAATTAAAATAAAATAAAATAAATAAATAAATTAAAAGAAACTGTGTCAAGAGAGAAAAAATAAAATAAAAGTAAAGTAAATGGAAGAAGCATTAAAAAAACCAAATAAAAGTGATTAAAATAAAAATAAATATTAAAACAGTTAAAGAAAGGCGAGGAATGAAATTAAATCCAAGAAAAAAAATATATTAAACGAAAGAAATAAAGGAATAGATTGCGAATAAAAAGAATAGTAAATAATTAGAACAAAATAAAGTTTTCTGAAATTTAACCGCTGGACGATCTCTAGTTTAATTACTGGCAAATTACCAGCATTGCACAAAACACGCAATTTCATGATGGCCTTGACACCAAGCTTACTAGCAGCCTTATGTGTTGTTTTGCACCTTTCAACCTTAAAGAAAAAATCGCCACTTATTAATACCGTCATTTAATGAGAAGGTGAATGCATTAATTTTAGTTTTCAAATAAAATTTTTTCGTTGTCAGCTTGTCTTTTATACTTATCACTTTTTCATTAAAAACCACCAACACAAAAATACATATCTACACATTAATTGTATGTTGCATATTTTGCATTTTTGCGCCAAGGCTTTTTCTTCTGCTGCGTGCGTTGTTTGATCGCATTTCCTGCCTTAGCCGCAAACGATTGTCACGCCTGTACTTGCTTTGCTACCACAATGCGGGAACTAAATAAGCCCCACAATTAATTTAACTTTGAGTTGAAAGAGTGCGCATTTTTGCCAATTAACGTTGTGAATCTGCAAAGAGGTGTGTATGTTTGCAATGAGTGTGGCGCTCTTTTGAATAATTTATATGTGCAAATATGGTCATGTATGGCGTATGTATAGGTCTGTGTGTATTTGTTCAAGTGGGAAAATGCGCAACAGGAAATTAAATTTTTTCTGCACTCATTGTACGACAATAAATTGGCGTTAAAATGCCATAAGTCATCATGGGTCGTTGCGAATAAAATTGGATTAAATTATTTTCCTTCAAAAGAGAAATTGTCATTAATTTTAATAAAGTGCACTTGAAGTTGAGTGTGGTACGAAGCAAAGGTGAGTGCTCATGGATGACCGCATATGCGCTAATTAACTGCAGCAAGCAAATAATTTATCAAATTCACATTAAAACTGGTATTAATTACTGTCAAATATTAACGAATTCAGTGACAAAATCTTCGTTCTATAATCAGCAATTACGCTCACAGAGAGAACACATTATTTTTTGTTTATTTTTTTTTTCATTTGATTTTTTATTTTATTTTTATGTTGATTTATTTTATTATTTTTTTTTTTAAATTTTTGTTTGTTGTTTTATTTTATTTTATTTTATTTTATTTTATTTAATTTTATTTTATTTCACTTTCCTTTTCCTGATTTTTCTCCTTTGACACAGTTTATTTAATTAATTTTCTCTCATTTTATTTTGTTTTATTTCATTTTATTTTATTTTATTTTATTGTATTTTATTTTATTTTATTTTATTTTATTTTATTTTATTTTATTTTATTTTATTTTATTTTATTTTATTTTATTTTATTTTATTGTATTTTATTTTATTTTATGTTATTTATTTTATTTTATTTAATTTTATTTTATTTTATTAGTTTTATTTTATTTATTTTATTCTATTTTATTTTATTTTAATTTTTTTATGTTGTTTTATTTTATTTTGCTTTATTTCATTTTATTTTATTTTATTTTATCTTATTTATTTTATTTTATTTTATTTTATTTTATTTTATTTTATTTTATTTTATTTTATCTTATTTATTTTATTTTATTTTATTTTATTTTATTTTATTTTGCTGTATTTTATTTTATTTTATGTTATTTATTTTATTTTATTTTATTTTATTTTATTTTATTTTATGTTATTTATTTTATTTTATTTAATTTTATTTTATTTTATTAGTTTTATTTTATTTATTTTATTCTATTTTATTTTATTTTATTTTAATTTTTTTATGTTGTTTTATTTTATTTTATTGTATTTTATTTTATTTTATTGTATTTTATTTTATTTTATGTTATTTATTTTATTTTATTTTATTTTATTTTATTTTATTTTATTTTATTTTATTTTATTAGTTTTATTTTATTTATTTTATTCTATTTTATTTTATTTTAATTTTTTTATGTTGTTTTATTTTATTTTATTTTTTTATTTTTTTATGTTGTTTTATTTTATTTTATTTTATTTTTTTATTTTTTTATGTTGTTCTATTTTTTAAATTTAATTTTATTTATTTTATATATTTAATTTATTTTATTTCTTTTATTCTGTTCTATTTTATTTTATTTTATTTTATTTTATTTTATTTTATTTTATGTTATTTATTTTATTTTATTTAATTTTATTTTATTTTATTAGTTTTATTTTATTTATTTTATTCTATTTTATTTTATTTTATTTTAATTTTTTTATGTTGTTTTATTTTATTTTATTGTATTTTATTTTATTTTATTGTATTTTATTTTATTTTATGTTATTTATTTTATTTTATTTTATTTTATTTTATTTTATTTTATTTTATTTTATTTTATTTTATTTTATGTTATTTATTTTATTTTATTTAATTTTATTTTATTTTATTGTATTTTATTTTATTTTATGTTATTTATTTTATTTTATTTTATTTTATTTTATTTTATTTTATTTTATGTTATTTATTTTATTTTATTTAATTTTATTTTATTTTATTAGTTTTATTTTATTTATTTTATTCTATTTTATTTTATTTTATTTTAATTTTTTTATGTTGTTTTATTTTATTTTATTGTATTTTATTTTATTTTATTGTATTTTATTTTATTTTATGTTATTTATTTTATTTTATTTTATTTTATTTTATTTTATTTTATTTTATTTTATGTTATTTATTTTATTTTATTTAATTTTATTTTATTTTATTGTATTTTATTTTATTTTATGTTATTTATTTTATTTTATTTAATTTTATTTTATTTTATTGTATTTTATTTTATTTTATGTTATTTATTTTATTTTATTTTATTTTATTTTATTTTATTGTATTTTATTTTATTTTATGTTATTTATTTTATTTTATTTTATTTTATTTTATTTTATTTTATTTTATTTTATGTTATTTATTTTATTTTATTTAATTTTATTTTATTTTATTAGTTTTATTTTATTTATTTTATTCTATTTTATTTTATTTTATTTTAATTTTTTTATGTTGTTTTATTTTATTTTATTGTATTTTATTTTATTTTATTGTATTTTATTTTATTTTATGTTATTTATTTTATTTTATTTTATTTTATTTTATTTTATTTTATTTTATTTTATTTTATTTTATTAGTTTTATTTTATTTATTTTATTCTATTTTATTTTATTTTAATTTTTTTATGTTGTTTTATTTTATTTTATTTTTTTATTTTTTTATGTTGTTTTATTTTATTTTATTTTATTTTTTTATTTTTTTATGTTGTTCTATTTTTTAAATTTAATTTTATTTATTTTATATATTTAATTTATTTTATTTCTTTTATTCTGTTCTATTTTATTTTATTTTATTTTATTTTATTTTATTTTATTTTATGTTATTTATTTTATTTTATTTAATTTTATTTTATTTTATTAGTTTTATTTTATTTATTTTATTCTATTTTATTTTATTTTATTTTAATTTTTTTATGTTGTTTTATTTTATTTTATTGTATTTTATTTTATTTTATTGTATTTTATTTTATTTTATGTTATTTATTTTATTTTATTTTATTTTATTTTATTTTATTTTATTTTATTTTATTTTATTTTATTTTATGTTATTTATTTTATTTTATTTAATTTTATTTTATTTTATTGTATTTTATTTTATTTTATGTTATTTATTTTATTTTATTTTATTTTATTTTATTTTATTTTATTTTATTTTATTTTATGTTATTTATTTTATTTTATTTAATTTTATTTTATTTTATTAGTTTTATTTTATTTATTTTATTCTATTTTATTTTATTTTATTTTAATTTTTTTATGTTGTTTTATTTTATTTTATTGTATTTTATTTTATTTTATTGTATTTTATTTTATTTTATGTTATTTATTTTATTTTATTTTATTTTATTTTATTTTATTTTATTTTATTTTATTTTATGTTATTTATTTTATTTTATTTAATTTTATTTTATTTTATTGTATTTTATTTTATTTTATGTTATTTATTTTATTTTATTTAATTTTATTTTATTTTATTGTATTTTATTTTATTTTATGTTATTTATTTTATTTTATTTTATTTTATTTTATTTTATTGTATTTTATTTTATTTTATGTTATTTATTTTATTTTATTTTATTTTATTTTATTTTATTTTATTTTATTTTATTTTATGTTATTTATTTTATTTTATTTAATTTTATTTTATTTTATTAGTTTTATTTTATTTATTTTATTCTATTTTATTTTATTTTATTTTAATTTTTTTATGTTGTTTTATTTTATTTTATTGTATTTTATTTTATTTTATTGTATTTTATTTTATTTTATGTTATTTATTTTATTTTATTTTATTTTATTTTATTTTATTTTATTTTATTTTATGTTATTTATTTTATTTTATTTAATTTTATTTTATTTTATTGTATTTTATTTTATTTTATGTTATTTATTTTATTTTATTAGTTTTATTTTATTTATTTTATTCTATTTTATTTTATTTTATTTTAATTTTTTTATGTTGTTTTATTTTATTTTATTGTATTTTATTTTATTTTATTGTATTTTATTTTATTTTATGTTATTTATTTTATTTTATTTTATTTTATTTTATTTTATTTTATTTTATTTTATTTTATTTTATTAGTTTTATTTTATTTATTTTATTCTATTTTATTTTATTTTAATTTTTTTATGTTGTTTTATTTTATTTTATTTTTTTATTTTTTTATGTTGTTTTTTTTTATTTTATTTTATTTTTTTATTTTTTTATGTTCTATTTTTTAAATTTAATTTTATTTATTTTATATATTTAATTTATTTTATTTCTTTTATTCTGTTCTATTTTATTTTATTTTATTTTATTTTATTTTATTTTATTTTATGTTATTTATTTTATTTTATTTAATTTTATTTTATTTTATTAGTTTTATTTTATTTATTTTATTCTATTTTATTTTATTTTATTTTAATTTTTTTATGTTGTTTTATTTTATTTTATTGTATTTTATTTTATTTTATTGTATTTTATTTTATTTTATGTTATTTATTTTATTTTATTTTATTTTATTCTATTTTATTTTATTTTATTTTAATTTTTTTATGTTGTTTTATTTTATTTTATTGTATTTTATTTTATTTTATTGTATTTTATTTTATTTTATGTTATTAGTTTTATTTTATTTATTTTATTCTATTTTATTTTATTTTAATTTTTTTATGTTGTTTTATTTTATTTTGCTTTATTTCATTTTATTTTATTTTATTTTATCTTATTTATTTTATTTTATTTTATTTTATTTTATTTTATTTTATTTTATTTTATCTTATTTATTTTATTTTATTTTATTTTATTTTATTTTATTTTGCTGTATTTTATTTTATTTTATGTTATTTATTTTATTTTATTTTATTTTATTTTATTTTATTTTATTTTATTTTATTTTATGTTATTTATTTTATTTTATTTAATTTTATTTTATTTTATTAGTTTTATTTTATTTATTTTATTCTATTTTATTTTATTTTATTTTAATTTTTTTATGTTGTTTTATTTTATTTTATTGTATTTTATTTTATTTTATTGTATTTTATTTTATTTTATGTTATTTATTTTATTTTATTTTATTTTATTTTATTTTATTTTATTTTATTTTATTTTATTTTATTTTATTAGTTTTATTTTATTTATTTTATTCTATTTTATTTTATTTTAATTTTTTTATGTTGTTTTATTTTATTTTATTTTTTTATTTTTTTATGTTGTTTTATTTTATTTTATTTTATTTTTTTATTTTTTTATGTTGTTCTATTTTTTAAATTTAATTTTATTTATTTTATATATTTAATTTATTTTATTTCTTTTATTCTGTTCTATTTTATTTTATTTTATTTATTTTATTTTATTTTATTTTATGTTATTTATTTTATTTTATTTAATTTTATTTTATTTTATTAGTTTTATTTTATTTATTTTATTCTATTTTATTTTATTTTATTTTAATTTTTTTATGTTGTTTTATTTTATTTTATTGTATTTTATTTTATTTTATTGTATTTTATTTTATTTTATGTTATTTATTTTATTTTATTTTATTTTATTTTATTTTATTTTATTTTATTTTATTTTATTTTATTTTATTTTATTAGTTTTATTTTATTTATTTTATTCTATTTTATTTTATTTTAATTTTTTTATGTTGTTTTATTTTATTTTATTTTTTTATTTTTTTATGTTGTTTTATTTTATTTTATTTTATTTTTTTATTTTTTTATGTTGTTCTATTTTTTAAATTTAATTTTATTTATTTTATATATTTAATTTATTTTATTTCTTTTATTCTGTTCTATTTTATTTTATTTTATTTTAGTATAATAAAACATATCCTTAAAATGTTTATACAAGGTGGCGCAAAAGTAAGCTTCCGATGTTCAGCATATCGGTTGTGGCACGTGCAGTGTGTGTTGTTGCACCGTCTTGTTGGAACCACATGTTTGCCAATTCCAATTCATCAAGTTGCGGCAAAAACAACGCGTGGATCATTGCTCTGTAGCGCTCACCATTCACAGTAACCGTTTGGCCCTGACCGATTATTGGTCAAATAAATAGTCAGCAATATTCCGCGTTCTGGGGCAGTGTAGCGTAACATTGTTTATTAGCGTGTATTTCGCATGTGTTTACTACACAAATGTCAAAACAGAACTGACTTTAGGGGCCAACCGCAAAATTTATAGCATTTTCTGATAGGAGGATGACTTTTGCGCCACCCTGTATTAATGGTGTCAAAAAGCAGCAGCAAATTCGTCCTTAAAGCAAGTATATGAGTTTTGATTTTGAAATTTAATTCATGCCATATGTAATGAATTTAGGAGTTTCAGAAATATAAAGTTGAAGGCACGTTTTCAATCTGAGGCAATCAATTTCTGAAAGCCCTAACGGAAGTTCGGCAATTGACAAAATATTAACAAGTCCGGCCGTTCGAACGTCCACTTTACTTTGGTAATTTGGGGAAAAAACTTGAATGCTGAATCCGAAACCAACATGGAATTTAGGAATGGGTCGGCCATGACTCCGCCTAAAGAAGACTGTTTATTTCTCGTTTTTTGAGGTTAAGTAAACAAAATTTGGGTCAACAAAAAAAAACTTTAATTTTTAATTTTAAATTTAATAGCAAATAACGTTTCAAAAGGAGCTTAAAGGAAAGATTTTTGACATCTGATTTTTAGACCATACAATTTCCTTTTGTTTATCTTATTTCTGCATTGAGTTTTACATTTTTGACAAATTCACAAAATAAAAAGGTGAATCCAGAAAAACATGAAACGGGAAAATCGACGAAATTTTTTGTTCAAAAAATATATAAACCGTCTACAACACATATACAGATGTCGAATATCTACTACACATAAAAGCTCTGTTTATGACGGGTCTAAAGTTCGCGCTGCCAATCGAAAATAAGAGATTCCCTTTATTCAAGTACATCGCGGATGGAGAGTATCTGATACAAACAATAAAAACCAAAGAAACACAAAAAGAAGCTCGAACTAATGTTTCTTTACTTTTAAAAGACCACACAACAACAAATCGTCAAAGTGCAATGGATCGTTCAATAACAGAACAAGAAAACTCCTAAGAAAAATGATAGTCTCCATACTTTAACATCAGACAAGGGAAACCAAATTATTGCAATGGAAATCAAGAACTATCATGACAAAATGAAAGATATATGAAGTAACTTGACAATGTATAGAACTCAGCGACAGGATCCTATCTCGAAATTTGCAAAATAATCCAGTCGATAAGCTTTTTAAAATTGATTTAATCTAAAAGAATGAAAGGAATAAATTCACCACAACCATGCCACTAACCCAACGTATTTATGAACTACCGAAGGTTCAAAAGAAAGGCACACCACTTAGGTCAAAATGCTCGGCCATTGGATCACCAGCACACAATCTATGTAAAACAGCTGGATTTAAATATTAAAAATATACAAACTTAAAGGGCAGAATAAATTACCACAAACCACACGAATATTTACAAAATACGTCGACGTCATGCGTTGTATGGAGGAAATCACTCCACACCCTTGACGAAAAAAATTCTGAAAGTTCAGAAACATTTTTGAACAATTTCCAATTTGCATATTATTGTACTTAAAATAATTGGGGTACAAAACTGCATACTCAAAAGTTCACTAGAAATTCTGCTTAAAACTTTGCAGATTTCATTAGCCATTTTTTTTAATTTAATTAACTTCCCTCAACTTTGTGTAAACTTTGAAATTTTTTTATGTGGTTTCTGTTACGGAATTTTCTATATTTTAAATAAAAATTTAAAAAATCACAGCTTCTTTTTATTTCATCGAACGATATCCATTTTAATTTCACTACTATTAAATTGAACACAACTGTATGTATGTTTGGAATATAATGTGCACAAAAATTTTCTGGAAATGGTGTCTTCTAAAGGGTGTTTTTTTTAGGGGTATAGAACTTCGAATTGAAATAAAACACAAGAAAATCGTTTTAAGGTCCATCAATTTGGCTTTATTGGAAGGATAATTTTATGCCATTAATGTTTAAATATGATTTCGGGCATGTGGCCGCCGCGGCTGGCTCGAATTAAGCCAATTCTACAGGTCCAATTTTCAACCACTTTTTCGAGCATATGGGGCCGTATGTCGGCAATAACGCCACGAATGTTGGCTTCCAATTCCCCTAACGTTTCTGGTTTGTTGGTGTAGACGAGCGACTTCACATATCCCCAAAGAAAATAATCCAATGGTGTCAAATCACACGACCTTGGTGGCCAATTGACAGGTCCATTCCGCGAAATTATGCGCTCATCGAATGTTTCCTTCAATAAATCGATTGTGACGTGCGCTGTGTGGCATGTAGCGCCGTCTTGTTGGAACCACAACTCATCCACATTCATGCCATCCAATTCGGGAACAAAATAGTCGGTTATCATGGCTCTATACCGGTCTCCATTAACGGTAGCTGCCTCTCCAGCATTATTGCGGAAGAAGTATGGCCCAATGACTCCACCAGCCCAAAGAGCACACCAAACAGTCAGTTTTTGTGGATGTAATGGCGTTTCAAGGGTCTCATGTGGATTCTCTTCACTCCAAATGCGGCAATTTTGCTTGTTGACGTAGCCATTCAACCAAAAATGAGCCTCATCACTGAACAAAATTTTGCGATGAAAATCAGCATCGAAATCAATCTCATTTTCGGCCCATACACCAAAATCACGACGCATTGCATGGTCTCGCGGCTTTAATTCTTGCACAAGCTGGATCTTGTAAGGTCGCAAGCCAAGATCTTTGCGCAAAATCTTCCATAAAGTTGATGGACAAAGCTCCAATTGCTGTGCACGGTGGCGAATCGATTCATTCGGGTCCTCTTCAACACTTTGCTCTACAGCGGCAATTGTTTCTTCGGTGCGCACTGTTCGACGTCTCTGCGGATGCGTATTATCACATAGAGTAAACGTAGTGCAAAAACGATCCATGGTTAACGGAATTAATTGCTCTGATGGACGATTATGTCGACCATAAAATGGACGGAGCTCACGGTAAACTTCGCGAACTGAACCATTATTTTCGAAATAAATTTGCACGATTTGCAAGCGTTGTTCTTTTGTCAACCTGTTCATGATGAAATGGCAAACCAAACTGAACATAAATGACATTAGAGTTGCCAGATTTGACCACAAAATGCCAGTTTTATCTCTATTCGAAAAACAAACCTGTAAAAAAAACACCCTGTATATGTGGTAGAGTATCGTGCTACAACTTCTGCTTGTCCTCCAAATGACACGAAGCCTCAAATAGATTTATAATCATTTTGGAGAACATTAATGTATGTATGTAGGTATTTCGTATAATTAAGCTAAATATGAGTGCATATCCGAAAAGTTCTCTATTCCAAATGAGGATCATAAGTATCGGTGCTATACTTCATAGAAAGGACTGAAAGTCTTATTTCTTTTACTATCCTCATAAAGCCGACGCTAAAAAGAACATCTACGATAAGGAACAGAGATTAACGAACTTTATCTGCTCAAACGACATGCAAATCCGAGGTTGATCAACAATAATGGAGTGGTCCTACATTTTTAAATGCTTTTCGACTCTTCTAGACTAATCCCGACTTCTTATACAATCCCTCAGATCAGTCGACGGTCTTTGCAAGAGAAAACTCCTAGCAAAATATGTTTATTTTTCATTGTATTTATCTCAAAACAGCTTCTCAAATTCAATAATAGGTTTACCATGGACATAGAACATACATACTGAAATACAAGAAAAATTGATTTGTTTGAACCGCAAATGTAAATTTAACCGAATAATCGAAAGCTAGTGGTTATTCGATTGGTCGACAACTTTCGATTAATGGAATAATTTTAATCGACTACTGTCATAGTCGAATACCTCAAGGAATCCACCGATTAGTTCGAGCTCTCATATAAATTTTATTTAACAATAATTTACTCATGCTACGAATGACTATAAATCGACAGGTATCTTTAACGCAGCAAATAATTCAAGTCGATGTCTTATTTTGTACAAAGTCGGGAAATCATTTGAGGGAGTTCGCTTGCCACGCTAAGCATTTATTGTACGGAGCAAACTTTGTGTTGCTGTCGCTGCCGCTAATACAATTCTCCAAGCTATCGTGTTTATTTACCTTCAAATACTTTTGTTATCGTTTTTTGTTGTTGTTAATGTTGTTTGCAGCATGAAGCACAAAGTAATCAACACATAACAGATGTGCCAAACTCGTACCATGCTGTCGGTGTACAGTTTAGACACGGCGTATGAGTGATAAAAATGCTTTTTACATTAGACACGTCTGGCTGGCTAGCTAGGTACTTCGAGGTTCAATGCTATGGGTTGTGTATTACGCTTTGACAAATCGTATTGTTTACGACTGCGCTTGACAACTTTCTGATTTGTGTATTGTATGCGTTCTTATGTAGGCATGTACAGCTGTGTGCAATATAATAGTAGTGAAATAAAGATGGATATCGTTCGACAAAATAAGAATAATGTAATAATCTCCATTCAATATATAGCGAATTGCATAACAGAAACTACATAAAAACAAATTTCAAAGTTTACACAAAGTTCAGGAAAGTTAATTGAACTTTGAAAAATAGCCATAAAAATCTTAAAATTTTTTGGCAGAATTTTGAGTACGCAGTTTTGTAGACCAATCAATGTTAGTACAACATTGTGAAAGTTAGAATTAGCTCTAAAATTGCACTAACTTTTCAGAAATTCTTTCGGCGAGGGTGTTGAGTGATTTCTTCCATACAAGGCGTGAAGAAAAATTAATTTTGTATGGAAGAAAATGCTCCACACCCTTTATGAAAAAAAATTCTGAAAATTCATTGAACTTTTTGAGCGAGTTCTTACTTGCACAATGTTATACTAAAATATATTGGCCTACAAAACTGCGTACTCAAATATTTTCTGCAAATTTTGCGAAAAAATTTGAAGATTTTGATGGCTATTTTTTAAAGTTTAATTAACTTTCCTGAACTTTATGTGAATTTTGAAATTTCTTTTTATGTGGTTCCTGTTATGGAATTCACTAGTTATTAAATGAAAATTATTAAAATCACAGCTTCTTATTAGTTTGTCGAACTATGTAAAATTTAATTTCACTACTATTATTGTAAACACGACTGTATGTACGTTTGTGTAGCAGAACAGTAACTCTATTTTTTGAACAAATATGGCTTTCTTTAGCTGGTTACTCAGATACAAGTACATACATATATCAATATATATGCTGAGTAAATACCCGAAAGCAAAATTGTGGATAATTTTCTTTTGGGTGTGTTTGGTTACCACTTTTTCACTAGTGTTAACAGTTATGGAAGAAAAAAAAACACGTTTGGTACAGTACATGTGAAAGAAGCCGCATATTTTCGAAACTTTTTGGGACCATTTCAGAATTATTTCGGGATTGTTTTTGATATCATTTTTGAAACATTGAATTCATGGCGAAAAATACCCAAAATTTGTACCGATAATAGTCCCGAAATGATCTTGAAATATCCCAAAAAAACTTCCAAAGAGGTCTCGAAATTGATGCCGAAAACAATCTCGACCTTATCCTGGCATGATCTCGAATTTATTCCAAAAATTCCCGAAATTGTCCCAAAAAAAGTTCCGAATTAAATTGGAAAATACCTAAAAATTGTACCGAAAGCAGTCCAAAATGATGCCGAAAGCAATCTCGAAATGGTACTGATAAAAACAAGAAAGCAACCTCGAAACGATCCCGGAAAAGCCACTAAAACAATGCCGGAATGGTCCTAAAAGGGTTCTGAAATTATAAAGAAAAAGTTCCGAAATTATAAAGAAAAAGTCCCGAAAACCATCCCAAAATGTTTCCAACCCTGGCTAGTTCTACTACAATTTTTTATTTCCTTTGCAATCAAAACTTTGTATCGCCGCCTAAAAAGCTAAATTTACCATACAAAAGTGGATGATGAAGAAACATTTTGGCAGTTTGCTCATAGATTGTCCATTTTAGTCCGAATGCTTTGAGCTATAATTTCATTTTTTACAACTTACAAGCGAAACCAAGTTGTGATAAATACGACTTCTAAAGTAAAATAAATATTTGACACTAAAACGAACGAACCCTTAGTCCATCTTCAGTCGAAACACTATTCGAAGTCTCTGAACTCCATACTAAAAGTCGTACTGATCCCAAAAAGAACTGCTGAACTCATTAGTTTACTATTAGTACCTTCCGCTACAGGGTATATCTGCTGATGGCAGAGTTTTCATTTGCACTCCTTTAGCTGCGTCATTCGTGTGTTTGTCAATGTGGGAGAACTGCATTAACGGCTTTCGTTTGACATCCTATTTCATTTCATCTGCGATTTTCGTATTTTATCAATACTGAAACATACAGAAGCAAATGTGTGATTGAACTGCCAAATAACTGTTAATCATACAACAGCGAAAGGGAGGGTTTATGGCTCAAAATGATAAAAAAGCTATAAGAATATTGATTCTTCTTTCAGTTAATGATTGGTAATTCTCAGTCGGCATCAGATTTAAACCAAATCCTTTCCAACTGATGTTAACTACGAAGACAACAGGGAAACCCTTTCAAAAATGGATTTGCATTGGATAAGCTTAGAGCTCATACTTGTCAAAGACTGATTGCACCTTATTACTACTGACTTAGACCTACTAAATCTAATATCTAACGTGTGTGATTGCGAGACGAAAAAGTAGGTCTTGGGATGAATGTAAGCGAGGCGAGCTATTTCCGTCATCAACATTTTGACAGATACAAATTTGGAACTGTGAGAGGCTTAGTCTATTCTGGGCTTAGTTTTGATCAACGAAGATCGCGCTCTTTAAGTCTCTCATTATACTTCTTCTGAGCAATGTTTAAGAGACTGGATCGTTTTAGCACTGGATCGTGAATATGGTCGGAATAAGATTAAGATTTTAGCATAGTGCAGTGAGTTAAAGCCTGGCTAGGTCAAGTTTTGTGAACGTACAAAGACACTCTGCTTCTAAAAAATTTCCTACCGACACCCGATTTTGGCAGCATAGGAAGGGGCAGGCAGCTACTGAGATGGAAAAACAGGTGTAGGATGACGTGGTCTTCCTTACAGCTTCCAATTCACGTCATTTATCGCTAAAAAGGGATGACTGGGTGCAATGGTCCTGAAAGCAATGTTCTAATGACCCCGAAAATAATCCGGAAATACTCCCGAAAAATTCCAAAAGTGATCCCCAAGAAATTTTTTATTTTGTTCAGTAGTGATCTCCCGAACTAGCCCTATAAAATTTTAGTCAAATGACCGTACTTAATCTTAATTTATCTAACTTTTTGTGATGAATTTGATTTTCTACAAAGATGTGTGCAGCTAATTTTTTTGTTTTGAACGGTGACAGAAAGAAAGCAAAAATTAAAGCAGTCCTAAAATATCTAATCTAACAAAGATACATCACTAACAACTAATAATACGGTCTAAAAAATGCTAAAAAATAATAAAAATATAATTAGAAGAAAATAAATAACGGAAAAGCCCCGAAAATAGTCCCGAAATAGTCCCGAAATGGTCCCCCAAAGAAATTCAGAAATGGTCTCCAAAGCAATCCTGAATTAATTAAATTGTGCAAAGCTTCGACGATTTAACTACTTATAGCTTGAGAAACCTAAAGAGAAGAAGTTTAATACGAAATGTTGACCCTATGCAGATGCATTCTATGAGTTCCAATTGTCAGAATGTTTTTCAGTTGATGGTCATTTTTAAAATGCTTAACATATGAAATTCCCTCCGTTCGCATAAACTGTGTTTGTCATAATAAATTCTCATGCCGTACGCAATAGGGTGGACGAGTTTTTGGACAATTTTATTTATTTTGTTCTACTTTATTTCATTTCATTTTAGTTTATTTTTTCTTATTTATTTTTTATTTTCTTCTATTTTATTTTATTTGAATTTATTTTATTTTGTTTTGTTTTATTTTACTTACTTTAATTTTATTTTATTTTATTTTATTTTATTTTATTTTAATCAATTTTATTTTATTTTATTTTTTTTATGTTATTTTATTTTATTTTATTTTGTTTTATTTTACTTAAATTAATTTTATTTTATTTTACTTTATTTTAATTAATTTTACTTTATTTTATTTTTATTTTATTTTATTTTATTTTATTTTATTTTATTTTATTTTGTTTTATTTTACTTAATTTAATTTTATTTTACTTTATTTTATTTTATTTTAATTAATTTTACTTTTATTTTACTTACTTTAATTTTATTTTATTTTATTTCATTTTATTTTATTTTATTTTAATCAATTTTATTTTATTTTATTTTTTTTATGTTATTTTATTTTATTTTATTTTATTTTATTTTGTTTTATTTTACTTAATTTAATTTTATTTTATTTTACTTTATTTTAATTAATTTTACTTTATTTTATTTTTATTTTATGTTATTTTATTTTATTTTATTTTGTTTTATTTTACTTAATTTAATTTTATTTTATTTTACTTTATTTTAATTAATTTTACTTTATTTTATTTTTATTTTATTTTTTTTTATATTATTTTATTTTATTTTGTTTTATTTTATTTTATTTTATTTTGTTTTATTTTACTTAATTAAATTTTATTTTATTTTATTTTTATTTTATTTTACTTTATTTTATTTTATTTTATTTTATTTTATTTTATTTTACGTTATATTATTTTATTTTTATATATTAGTCTTTCGCTCAACCTTATGTGCATCTACCTACATATGCACTTATATGTGTACATGCTTTTATCGTAATGGCTCATGAATTTAATATATTTGCTTATTTCACCTACCTTTATTATATGAGGTTCATCTGCATGTCTAAAAAGAATTTCACTCAGAACATAATACTTATTTTCTATGTCATAGTTCACGTGGTAAACTTTGTCATTCTCGTACATCGAGGTCATCAAATGACTACAAGACATTTGTGGCATGCAATAAATGTAGGAGCACATGATTGAGCAACTGGAAATTGCATTTGACAGTTTGGACAATAAACGTTCAGCAAACGTTTTGAAGTTCCTTTCTTTCGTTATGTATTTCAGAGTGAATGTCGGAGAAGGCAAGCAGAGTAACTGTGTGGAGATAGTGTGGCCATGTCATCGCTGGTCTTATGACACAGCTTTGGCTTTATTATTTATTATTTTCGTGTTTCCGCCACACAGAAAGTGGTACGAATTTGCTGTAATTTTGGTATCGAGCTCGTCCTTTCCTCGCTATATAGGGGTAAGGATAAGTTTCCACAACATTAACACATTTACTGGTCTATGAACATGATTCTTTTCACCTCCCACTACCTTTTCTCGACTTTCTTTTAAGTCGAAGGGAAGATTGCTGTGGGCAAGCAAATCGGTTTCGAGGTAAAGGACTCTATATATCTTCACCACAGCCTTCGCCCTTCAGGGAGTGTTTCTGCTGTTACTACAACACCATCGACAAAAAAACATACGACAGTTTTTTTCTTGAACAAAGCTATACAAAATGTCCATACAAAGTTCCTATTTTAAACGCTTTATAAAACTATTTTATTTAACAAAGGATTTTAATTAAACATTTTTTGTAACTCTGTCTGTGAAATTGGAGCGTGATGACAGAAACACGGTCTTCTTTCCAATCCTACAAAATGTGATTAATAAAAACAGTAACAGTCCTCACTTTTCACAACAAATAAACACAGGCTCTTTCTAACAAAAGTTACTGACTTTGTTTGTTGAGTAACATCTGTTGGTTGAATTGTGCAATGAACATGTGTATGTATATACAAAAATTCAGCAAGAAAATTTCGCAAAAAAAAAGCTGTAACTCTGTGGGCGTCATGAGGAGCGTGGGGGTTGATGATAGCTTGGAGAGAAAGAAAATAAATAATGTATTAAAATATGAGAAGGAAATAAAGAGTTGCAGTTACCGGCCCTTTTTGTGTATGCAAGCTGTTAGCTGATCAATCGTGATTCAAATATCTAGTTCAAACTACAAGCAATCGCCCCTGAAAGTAGCAGAAGTTTTATGCTGAAGAGTGGTCGGGACCACGCCTACTTCCCCAAAATCCACAAAATTTTCTTACGGTCGAGTTTCGCTTAAAAATCTTATTATGTTTGCACGATCTTATAGATATAGTAGCTTGCATGGTTATGAAATATCGCGTTTTAGATTTTACAAACAAATTTCTCAGAACTATGTTAAAAAACTGGGCGTGCCCGTGGATCGCTTTCGCCCATTTTAACAAAAAACATTAACCTTTATATATTCAATATTTTCGCCAAATATCGTTTCGATAAATCGATTTTTGTTCGCCAAATATCGTTTCGATAAATCGATTTTTGCCGGAGTTGTGGCATAAACAGTTTTGTGGAACACTATAAACGGGGGCGGGGCCAAGCCCATTTTCAAAAATTTCTTGAAAAATTTATTTTCTGCCTTAACATTAATGTACACACCATATTTTACACTTATAAGGGTGTTTTATGTACTGAATAATCACTTTTTTGTTTTTTCGAAAATATTTTATACATAAAAATTAGGCGTGGCTATCATCCGATTACTCCCATTTTAAATAACGCTCGTAGATGAGTGCCAAGGAACCTGCATACTAAATTTCATTAAGATATCTCAAAATTTACTCAAGTTATCGTGCTAACACACGAACGGACGGACATGGCTTAATCAATTTCTTTTTTTCTCCTGAACATTTTGATATATATAGGGTGTTTTTTTTACAGGTTTGTTTTTCGAATAGAGATAAAACTGGCATTTTGTGGTCAAATCTGGCAACTCTAATGTCATTTATGTTCAGTTTGGTTTGCCATTTCATCATGAACAGGTTGACAAAAGAACAACGCTTGCAAATCGTGCAAATTTATTTCGAAAATAATGGTTCAGTTCGCGAAGTTTACCGTGAGCTCCGTCCATTTTATGGTCGACATAATCGTCCATCAGAGCAATTAATTCGGTTAACCATGGATCGTTTTCGCACTACGTTTACTCTATGTGATAATACGCATCCGCAGAGACGTCGAACAGTGCGCACCGAAGAAACAATTGCCGCTGTAGAGCAAAGTGTTGAAGAGGACCCGAATGAATCGATTCGCCACCGTGCACAGCAATTGGAGCTTTGTCCATCAATTTATGGAAGATTTTGCGCAAAGATCTTGGCTTGCGACCTTACAAGATCCAGCTTGCGCAAGAATTAAAGCCGCGAGACCATGCAATGCGTCGTGATTTTGGTGTATGGGCCGAAAATGAGATTGATTTCGATGCTGATTTTCATCGCAAAATTTTGTTCAGTGATGAGGCTCATTTTTGGTTGAATGGCTACGTCAACTAGCAAAATTGCCGCATTTGGAGTGAAGAGAATCCACATGAGACCCTTGAAACGCCATTACATCCACAAAAACTGACTGTTTGGTGTGCTCTATGGGCTGGTGGAGTCATTGGGCCATACTTCTTCCGCAATAATGCTGGAGAGGCAGCTACCGTTAATGGAGACCGGTATAGAGCCATGATAACCGACTATTTTGTTCCCGAATTGGATGGCATGAATGTGGATGAGTTGTGGTTCCAACAAGACGGCGCTACATGCCACACAGCGCACGTCACAATCGATTTATTGAAGGAAACATTCGATGAGCGCATAATTTCGCGGAATGGACCTGTCAATTGGCCACCAAGGTCGTGTGATTTGACACCATTGGATTATTTTCTTTGGGGATATGTGAAGTCGCTCGTCTACACCAACAAACCAGAAACGTTAGGGGAATTGGAAGCCAACATTCGTGGCGTTATTGCCGACATACGGCCCCATATGCTCGAAAAAGTGGTTGAAAATTGGACCTGTAGAATTGGCTTTATTCGAGCCAGCCGCGGCGGCCACATGCCCGAAATCATATTTAAACATTAATGGTATAAAATTATCCTTCCAATAAAGCCAAATTGATGGACCTTGAATCGATTTTCTTGTGTTTTATTTCAATTCGAAGTTCTATACCCCTAAAAAAAACACCCTTTATAAGCCAATATCTATCTCGATCCGTTTATGCTGTTATATACCACCGTTACACGACTAATACCTTGTGTGCGTAGCACTACTAGTTATAATGACGGTTACAGTTTCGGTTTCGAAAGAATGCTTAGCGCGGTGTGCTGGGCCTCTTTAGCCTTGTCTATATATCTTCCGTTTATTTCATTTGCATTGCATGCTATTGTAATTCGCAACCAGGTTATGAAATATTCCAAAGATATAGTTTAGGTTTTGCAATCCCAAATCGGGGGTTTTTCACAACGAAACTGAGGAGACCAATTTCGCGCTTATACCTCAGAGCCAAAAGTGCGCGCACATAATTAAGACATATCAGGTGTAAGGGGTGCCCCGCACCACCGTTCTATAAGCACAAATAATTTATACAACTTTTTTGCAAGACGCTCTTCTAGAGCCTGATTCAAACCAAATAAAATAATATAAAAATTAACTTAAATAAGCTGCTCGCCCTCGAAAAAGCTTAGATAGTCTCATTGAATGCAAACAAAACCCTTAGGTTTTCAGATCCATGGACACCATTTTATGGGCACCCAAAGCAGATTGTTGATACATTAGTTTTTTTCCAGAACTACCTGATAAATCATCTTGCCCCCTTGAATTCGAAAGGTAAAGTTAACATTATTTAGGAGCTATATATGTATTATATAGATCTCGTCCAAACAAAAGATGATCCGTCAAATCAGTTATTTATTTTCCACCAGAGCTCCCCTATTTTCCATCAAGTGCCCCTTATTTGGAAAATAATGAGGAAAAGCACAAGAAATAAATGAAATATGCTTATGTGCTTAAGTAATTTGCAAGAACTTTTCTAAATTTTGTAAAGTTATTTTTTTACTCAGTTTTCCTTTTTAAATAATATTTTAATGCAATTGTATTTGTTGTTTGCCTTTTGTTCAATAACAATGAATACAAACAGAAATTGAAACCACTAATTAAGCCCTCCGGTACAAAATGTATGTAAAATTTTTTTTAAAATAAAGGACATTAATTATAAATACTTGTCCTGGAAAAAGAAATGTACATACACACATACACACATCTATACATACATACATTCATACGTACATACATACATACAGCTGTGCTCAAGATAATAGTAGTGAAATTAAAATGCATATCGTTCGATAAAATACGACGAAGCTGTGATTTTAATAATTTATATTTAATAACCAGCTAATTCCATAACAGACACCACAAAAAAAATTTCAAAATTCACACAGAGTTGAGGAAAGTTAATTAAACTTTAAAAAATGGTCATCAAAATCTTCAAATTTTTTGGCAGAGTTTCTAGAAACTTTTTAGGTATGCAGTTTGGAGACCAATCAATTTAAGTATAACATTGTGCATGTTAGAACTCTCTCAAAAATTTTATTGAATTTTCAGCATTTTTTTCGTCAAGGGTGTTGAGTGATTTCGTGCAATGCATGAAGAAAAAGAAATTTTGTATGGCGAAAAATGCCCAACTTACTTGACGAAAGAAAATTCAAGGGAAATTTATGAGGAGTTCCAACTTGCACAGTGTTTTACTAAAATAGATTGGCCTACAAAACTGCGTACTCAAATACTTCTGCCCAAAAATATTGAAATTTTGATATAAATTTTTAAATGTTTAATTAACTTTCCTGAACTTTATGTGAATTTTGAAATTTTTTTTAATATGTGGTGTCTATTATGGTAGTCGCTATATTTTAAATGAGAATTATTAAAATCACAGCTTTTTCGTATTCCGTTGAACGATATCGAATTTAATGTCACTACTTTTATATTGAACACAACTGTACATACCAGAAGTACGCTCGCATGCACCACTGCGCCACTTCTACTTTTGTTAATGTCTATTTTACGGGAAATTTATAGGCAACCCAATCGAGCAAGTGTGCCGTCTAAATGTTGTACACATTAGTAAGCTCTATTGTGTGTGTACATATGTACACTGCAATAAAATTAAGCGCCAGTCTCCAGTCAAGGCAGTGATAGAGAGCTACACACTTCGCATCTCCCTTTGTACTGGTTACCAAGGGGATAGTTAAATCACACTTTGTAGTCTAGGATATCGATAATTTTCTTCCATAAGCAACATTACTCTGAATGAAAGCGGTTAAGGACTAGTTTTATACCTATTCGCATGAAAATCGGTTGGAAATGAATGTCAAGAAATATACTACGCCAGTGCCGTAGCTACGAAAATGTTTCTTTTCTTTATCGAAACCTGAAATTTGAAACAAACAATACATTTTGTTTTAAAAATGTACGCAAAAATGTATCAAAAAAAATGTCTTTAATTTTTTTCAAAATTTTTGGAACTTTTTGGAGAATGCAGTTTTGTAGATCATTACGTTTTAATACAGTAATGGGTCAATCTTAAGGTCGTGACACATTTTGCTGATTTTAGGCAATATTTTCTTCCGAACAGCTAAAGAAAATGCTTTAATAACGTTGTATTGAGGAAAATACAGAAGTCCCCAAGTAAATATTATTATTTATAAAGCGAGTTTTAATCTTTTTGTATAAAAAGAAGGGATACATAAGATAGGATATTCAACAATTGTAAAGCATGATGTATATATCAATATTTTAATTACTTCTCCGGTAAAGTTCCGTAGATAAGTTTTTAACTTCTTTGGAGTTTTTTATCTGGCAACCAGCATTAACAGCAACAATAATGTCAGTATAGAAATCCAACGAAGAATAACTCTCGGAAACAAGTACTACTTCTGACTGAGTTGGCAATTGAGATGTAAAATCCTCTTTCGAAGCACAAAAATAAATAAGTCACTTGTCGCACGCGTCCTATTTTATGGTGCAGAAGCTTGGACACTGGCAACATCTGATGAGGCGGCTGTGGGAGTATTCGAAAGAAAGATTCTTCGAAAGATTTACGGACCCTTACCCGTGGGCGACGGCGAGTACCGAAGCAGATTTAATGATGAGCTGTATGAGCTATATGTAGCCACCGACTTAGTCCAACGAATTAAAACCCGACGTCTTAATTGGCTAGGCCATGTTGTACGAATGAATGTAGGTGCTCCGGCCCCTAAAGTATTCTTATCGGCACCCAGAGGAGGCGAGAGACCACCACTCCGACTTAAGGACAAAGTGGAGACCGATTTGTGATCCCGTGATGTTTCGAATTGGCAGAAAGAGGTAACGAGTGGCGAATTATGGTAAAAGGCCACAATGGTTTAGAAGAAGGAGGGTTGAAAGGTGAGTTCTACTGTAGAAGTGGGACCGGGGGCGTTGGAAAATTTTTTTTGCAATTTGTATAAGTTATGAAATGACGTTTTCTCACAGCTCTAAAGTGCGTAAACGCAGTATTTTTCGGAAGATTATGTAAATTTTAAGAACCTTCACCATAAATTGGTTTCGGCCACTATATTTTGGGTTTGAACAAGTGGTTCATAAAATTCGGCAAGCTTAAATACATTTTTTTTTTCATTTTCTTCTCTGTGGGTTGTTGAAAAACCGAAGCGAAATCTCTAAACATAGTCCTTATTATATGTATGATTTCAATATCCATGTCACAAGTTCTGAACAATTTTTCAAAATCGTGTTCGTCCGAACGAATACTTCGTAACTCCAGTACTAAGTTTTTTGCGAAATCCACTTCAAGAGCTAAAACTATCTATATTTGTTGAAGTTTATTACACAAAGGCAGAATGCATTGTGTGACAAAGATGCTAAGAGACTGGTTTATTATTAAAAAAAAATACTTTTTAATGTTGACCTAAGAACTTTATAATACTAAGCAATAGAGAAAATGTTGAAATTTTTTAAATTTTGCGCCTTTCGCATAACAAAACTTACACAATAAATTTATCAATAAATGCGCATAATTGGCACAATTTCTTGCAAACTTCATCCTGAAAATTTCTTATATACTAAAATTTAATAGGTCATAAAACTGCATATCCATATTTTTTATAAAAATTAGGATTAACAAGTATAGAATTTTGATGAAATTTGGTTAAATTTTCCTAAGTTTTGAACAAAGCTTAAAATTTCTTCTTGAATATTTTTTATCAGATAATGGGCTATACTTTTATAAAAAACGTGTAAAAAATTCTCGTCGCTATCTATTTTTCCGCCGTTGTGTGCTCTGATTAAATTAATTTAGTATTTTCAGACCGCCTAAATTCGGATTTTTAAAGGCGTGAGAGATAAGGAAATACAGTTTTACGGTATTGTTTCGATCTGTTATTTTATTACTACCAGAACCAATGTGTACGCATACCTCGAAACCGGTTTTATCTTCTTTAAAGACTAGTATATGTATATAGGCTTAATATTCCACTAACCGATAATTTCATATATTCATAAAAATGCACTTTGTCATTAGTCTTAGATAAGAAAATTATAAATCAGAAGCATCAAATGATATTGTGTTATTCAATCGAAAGTAAATAAGTAGTTCATTCACGAAGGGGGGAAAGGGGAATATTCCCCCAATCTCCACCTCCCCCTGGCTATGCCACTATACTCCGCGGTAATTGGCACCCGCAATAGCAACGCCATGTCCTTTTACAGCTGTAAGTAATGCTTGGGTATTGAGCTGGAACTATTGCTGAAGTAAAATGTTTTAGCCCAAGATTAGTTCTGATCTAGTCGAATTTCCTGCAGGGTGTTTACATATATATACATGTGTGAACTAACATCTGGCGGTTGCAAGTTATATTTTTTCGGCAATTACCATAAATAGCTTTATATAAATTCTTACCAAATAAGACGTCTTCACACTTTACCATCAGTGTTGCCATTCCAAGTTATTAAGTGGCAATAAAATGCAAAAAACGGCACTATTTTGGGTCATTAACATTATTGATAATGATTGATTTTTTTTTTAATTTGAGGTCTAATGAAATTAGTAATCCAAAGCCCAATCCTCCTCTAAAGCTTTCAATACAAAAGTAGGAATGCCAGATGTTTTAAGGCCACCGAAATACAATCTTGTTAATTGAATAAGAGGATTAATGAAATATTAAAAAATTTAATTAATATAAATTTGTTTGGCCCAAAGTATTTATGTAGCTGTGCAATTTTTTAACATTTCAAACATTGTGGTACTATGGCCAACGTACTATACGTATCAATCTAGGTGGGAAACATTGTTATATCAAACATATCGGTACTAGGGTTGCCGTTTTGGTAATACTAGTTTAAGGTGAAATATGCCGGAAATGCTCGAAAAATAGCATTTCAGAAAAAATTGCTTAAGTTATGACAGAAAAATTAATAGTTTTTTCTTGAAAAATGTATAATGTCTCAAGAAAACGTATAACTTTTGAAGTATATTTAGTTAAAGAGATTCAAAGAGGTTTTGTTGATATTTTTTCACAATTCCATCTAAGATGTAATATTTTTATATTATTTCTTTAACGTACCTGTAATTTTAAAAGAAACCTTTACGTTTTCGTTTTTGTAAAATGGAAGTTTTTTGGTTATTTCTTTTTTAATTTTTGGTTATTTCTATTTTTATTCCTCTGACAACACTGATCGGTATGCAACTTGCAGAGATAAACTGGTTCCATTTTAGTGCAGTACAAAGTTTGTTAAATGGGTTTCGACGCATTAAATCCAGAGTCGAGTAGAGGTCCCACTTAATTTGCTAATAAGAATATAGTGATTCGATAGCATTTTTGCAGTCGGACACACATCGGTGCGGTGTATCTAGTCGGGTAAGATGAGGAGAGCTCAGCCATAGCTGACTATACATTCGGTTGATGATGCGGACGGTATCAATAAATAATGTTGGCTCAAGTGAAGAGTATGCCAGCAGTGATTAATGAAGCACGGAGGAGTGATGGCTAACTATCAAAGCGAATTCTGGACGAGGGCTCGGTGCCAAGTTATTGATGACCAGTGATGTCCACTAATTCGGTGGTGGCGGAGTCACGACTGTTCTCGCGAAACTAGTTTGCGACTGTAATGTCACTTCCAAACGTTCTTTAGACGCAACCAAAATAGTGATCGAGAGTGGAGCGTTGTGCAGGGTGACGTGGAAACTATTTACACTATTTTATCAAACTTGCCAGTCTCTTACCAAACCGAGTTTCCTATTATTTATGTAGCGCAAATAAATATACTTAAATATAATCAGAACAGGGACAAATTCCATCGTGGTTCTGTTCTGCAGCTTGTATTATTTTCACCAGCATCAAATTAAAGACACCGCACCGTAGCCGGTCACCCTGTCTGAAACCGAGTTCAATTTCGAACGGCGCTGGGAGGTTCTTCCCAATTCTGACCGAGCTGGTGGTGGTGCTCAATGTCATATTGCACAGCCGTATAAGTTTTTCGGGGAAACTAAATTCGGACCTAGCGGCATATAGGTAGCTCCCTTTCGTGCTTTCTCACGGCTTTCTTCCAAGGTTTGGCGTATTGTGAATATCTAGTAGGTGGTATGTGTACCATGTCTGAGGCCAAACTGATAAGCTCGAATCAATCTGTTCACGTCAGGTTTTAGGGTTGTGGAACATCAAGTCCATATCTTCGACTATGGAGTCAGGCTCGTCATATTATCTACGCTCTGCTTAATCTTAGTACTCTCTGAAGAGCGGTTACCAGGTCGCCGTTCTCATTTTGCAGGAGATCTTCCCGGGCTTGAAACCCTCAGTCGTTCGCCATGTTTTTATGATAAAACATTCGGGCGCTATTCCTGTTCGCTAGTATCTGAAGCTCTTCGCCCACACGCTTTTCCGCCTCTCTTTTTTCGTACAGAAAATCTGCCTCGCCTCTCCTCAACTCGCGGTAGCGCTCACACACAGTCCTCGTTGCATTCGCTCTCACCGTCGCCTTGTAGACAGCGCGCTTTCTTGCGGTACTCTTGCAACGCGGTACTCTTCATCTTACCAATTATTTCTTCGAGTTTGCTCCTCATGACTTTCTTTTTAGAATAAAAAAATGTATCTTAATTAATAATAATAAATTTAATCTTAATTAACACACAATCCAACTGATTCCTTCTACTTTCAACAAAATATATTTATGTTTTATACTTTTTAAAATAAAAAAAATTTAATATTTGTTGCGATATAACTCCGAGGCTATTAACGAACGAAACTAAACACTGAGGATGGCTTAACGCCGAAACCGTTTTGTTACAAAACCAACTTTGACAAGGGATGACTAAAAATCGCCCCAATATACATTTAAATTGATCTATCTAGCATTGCACAGTGGTCTCGTGAGGTTCAAAACCACCTAGAGGGCACAAAACTTAACCGATTTTTAAAATTTAAACGGGGTATTGTTTAGCAGCTAAAAATAAAGAGATTGTAGACGCTTTTTTTATTTTTTGTCTAAAAAAATTACACTGTGCAACCAAATTACAAAATTTTTAAAAAATTTGTTCGACTGTTCTACAGATTCTAGACCATATAAAGCATACAATAACTGCATACTCAAAATTTCCACTAGCCCCCCCCCCAAAATCTGGAATTAGGGGCAAAATACCCCTTTAAAGTTCAAAACCACCTATAAAAATTTTGAGTAGGCAGTTATTGTATGCTTTTTTTAGACAAAAAATTAAAAATACGCGTCAACTATCTCTTGATTTTTAGCTCCTGAACAATACCCCGTTTAAATTTTAAAAATCGGTTAAGTTTTGTGGCCTCTAGGTGGTTTTGAACCAAATATGCCCTTTTGCGACCACTGTTCATTGCGGTGTGCGGCTTTTGAATTTTTTCCTACAAATTGGAGGGACCTGCAGGTTTTTGCCGACTCCGAACGGCAATGCAGATGCATTTTTTCTGAGAAGCTTTCCATGGCAGAAATACACTCGGAAAGTTTTGCCAAATCACTGCCGAGGGCGACCCCATTGTGAAAAAACTTTTTAAACCCACTTTTGATGTTACCTGTTCCAGGACTCGAACCTTGGACCTTCGGTGTGGTAGACCAGCAACACTACTGCCACACCATGGCGGCCGCCATGAAAAAAATGCTTAGCCCACTTAAAACTCAAAACGATTGTCTCATACCGCTGGAAAGCTGGGAGGTTTCTGCAGTTTTTTGTATTTGGGGATAAGTGTTTTTTCTTTTTGAGCCACTCCACAGTGGTCTTAAGTGCTATAGCTTAACCTTTTATCTTTCTTCGACTTTCTATAATTTTCACAATTTATTTTTCAGGGTACCCTCAGGCAATCACCTGTATGGAACTGTTTGATGAGTTGCTGAAGGCTAAGAATTTTACTAGGAAATACTCCTGTAGTGCCTTACAAGGTTTTGTTTCTGCAAAGCATAATATAAATCCAAATAGCTGTGAGAAAATTTTAGAGAATTTTCTGAAAAGTGATGAAAAACGGTGGAAAAGTGCAAAAACAAGTTCATTACGTTTTTTTTTGAAACTAATAAGGATTGGTTAGTGTCTAATAATTAATTTGCTATAGAAAGTGAGGAATTTCAGCCTGGGTTTTCAAAGCATGGAAGACCTACGAAAAGTTTTAATGAAAGTGGAACTAGGGCGAAGTAAAAAAAGCCTCTACCACTGGAGAACTTTCTTTCGCTGTGCAAGCGAGTTAACGAAAAAGAGGACAAGGAAATGCAGCCAAAATTGTTAAAAAGGTTACTGCTACTAATTCCTCGAAATTTGACCAAACAATATACAAGATGGCAGAAAGCTCCACAAAACTATCCAAACGTGCAGTTATAAATCCAGAAGAAGCTCTGTCGTTGATTATTAATACAAAATCTAGTAAATCGACATATTTATCACACAGAAAGGCTTCTGAACGTTGCGGTTCTGATGTATATCCATCTTGGGAAAAAGTTCTAGCAGCGAAAGCTAAATGTCATGCAGAGCACGATGCAGTTACGATAGAAGATGCAGGTGTTGAGATAACACTCAATGCTCTTTTACAGTTCACATATATATCTCTTTCATATATTTCAATAAAAATAAATAATTAATAACACCGCATTACACACATTCTGTCCTATGAACCAAATATACTTTTTCGGAAAGGGGAGAAAAAAATAAAAATACACGTGTATCGGCCATTTTCATGTACACGTCAGAATTTTTTTTTTTATGTATAACTATACAATATCTCCCCTTTCCGAAAAAGTATATTTGGTTCATAGAACAGAACTAAAGCTCGTTTTTGTAACGCAGTGTAAGTAGTGTTACAAAAAACTAACTTCATTTAATATTGGGGTTCAATTCGTAATTAAAAGCTGGAATTTCCACTTGCCAAATTTGCGTTGTCCTTAACAATATTTTGACTATACAAAAAAAGTTTTATTTTATTTTTTTTTGACCCACCCTAATTTACAAATTTATTCTATGAATTTTAATAAAACCATTTACATTTTATTTATTTTATGCAGAATGCGTCTCTACACAATAAATTCAAAGGTAGTCCTAAAAAACATTAACTTTATTAAAGCTAGTGATTTAATAAGCGCTAGATATGCGTTTCGGACCACTGTGCACTCTAGGGAAAATTGTTTAAGGCTGAATACAGACTTTCGTTATAAACCGATTTAAAACAATATTAACCGAAATCCGAATCTGGGGTGTAAAGCAATAGAAAATTCCGAATCTTTCGGCATTGTAACCAAAGCTTCGTAACGTCACTGGCGCATATACAATCACATTACTTTGTTATATCACTGCTTTCAACCACAAAAGGTTCGTCTATGGTTCTATTAGACTTGGGAATCGTGTGTTTTTGTGTTTTTTATCTGCTTGTGATATAACTATTGGGTTTTCCACAAGCTTTTGTTGGAAAATAATGCTATTAACTTTGTACTTATATAAATATTCATGTATATACAGGGTGTTTTTTTTACAGGTTTGTTTTTCGAATAGAGATAAAACTGGCATTTTGTGGTCAAATCTGGCAACTCTAATGTCATTTATGTTCAGTTTGGTTTGCCATTTCATCATGAACAGGTTGACAAAAGAACAACGCTTGCAAATCGTGCAAATTTATTTCGAAAATAATGGTTCAGTTCGCGAAGTTTACCGTGAGCTCCGTCCATTTTATGGTCGACATAATCGTCCATCAGAGCAATTAATTCGGTTAACCATGGATCGTTTTCGCACTACGTTTACTCTATGTGATAATACGCATCCGCAGAGACGTCGAACAGTGCGCACCGAAGAAACAATTGCCGCTGTAGAGCAAAGTGTTGAAGAGGACCCGAATGAATCGATTCGCCACCGTGCACAGCAATTGGAGCTTTGTCCATCAACTTTATGGAAGATTTTGCGCAAAGATCTTGGCTTGCGACCTTACAAGATCCAGCTTGTGTAAGAATTAAAGCCGCGAGACCATGCAATGCGTCGTGATTTTGGTGTATGGGCCGAAAATGAGATTGATTTCGATGCTGATTTTCAACGCAAAATTTTGTTCAGTGATGAGGCTCATTTTTGGTTGAATGGCTACGTCAACAAGCAAAATTGCCGCATTTGGAGTGAAGAGAATCCACATGAGACCCTTGAAACGCCATTACATCCACAAAAACTGACTGTTTGGTGTGCTCTATGGGCTGGTGGAGTCATTGGGCCATACTTCTTCCGCAATAATGCTGGAGAGGCAGCTACCGTTAATGGAGACCGGTATAGAGCCATGATAACCGAATGTGGATGAGTTGTGGTTCCAACAAGACGGCGCTACATGCCACACAGCGCACGTCACAATCGATTTATTGAAGGAAACATTCGATGAGCGCATAATTTCGCGGAATGGACCTGTCAATTGGCCACCAAGGTCGTGTGATTTGACACCATTGGATTATTTTCTTTGGGGATATGTGAAGGCGCTCGTCTACACCAACAAACCAGAAACGTTAGGGGAATTGGAAGCCAACATTCGTGGCGTTATTGCCGACATACGGCCCCATATGCTCGAAAAAGTGGTTGAAAATTGGACCTGTAGAATTGGCTTTATTCGAGCCAGCCGCGGCGGCCATATGCCCAAAATCATATTTAAGCATTAATGGCATAAAATTGTCCTTCCAATAAAGCCAAATTGATGGACCTTAAAACGATTTTCTTGTGTTTTATTTCAATTCAAAGTTCTATACCCCTAAAAAAAACACCCTTTATAAGAATATGACTGCCATTGTTGTTGTTATTTTACGCTTCTGCCGGCTGTCAGTTTAAAGTAAACATAGTCCAACTTGCAGCAACAATTTATATTAATTTAAACATGACACATTGAGGTCATTTATTCTCTGCATGTTATTCTATGTGGTTCATATCATTATTATTGTTGTTGTTCAACACATTCCCAATTCGCATTAACATCCACTTGTGGCTGCGCTTGTTGGTTTCCAAAGTTGTAAAACCGCAAGTAAATAAATGTGCAACACATCAAAATAAATACATGCTCAAGCCTGCACAATAACTAAACTTTTAATTTTGTATACATGTATGTATGTATGTATGTATTGTAACGTGTCCTGGGTGGCAGTGTGTAAAACTTTCGCTGATAAATTATGCAGACGTTCACACGTGGTGATAGGCGAACGAGCTCAGAGCTTGCCGCTGGGTAAATGAATACACTAAACAGGAAAATGTATGGACATAAGCTGCTGTTTTACCCAGTAAACATTTGTGTACAATACTATTATTTTACAATTTAAAGAGATAATCCTCAAATGGGGCTCAAATAACCGTTGATACCGTTCTCAAATATATTTATATACAGGGTGGCTGATGAATTTTGCTACATTAAGAAACTCAAATAATTTTTTTTTCAGTGCATGGAATTCATTTTTCTTTTATTCATGTCAAAGCTCATTAAATTTTATTACATATAGTTAATTAGTTTTAAAAATAATGGAATTTAAATGCCCCCCCTGCTCGTCGATGCATGTGCGGCATCTTACCAAAAAGTTGTTCATTACTGCTTGGAGAGTTGAGACAGGAATAGCCGCAATTGTTTCTCGAATGTATTGCCTTAGTTCATTCAAATTTGTTGGTTTTGCTTTGAAGACTTCCTGTTTGCAATAACCCCACAAGAAAAAGTCAGGTGCAGTAAGGTCAGGCGACCTGGGTGGCCAACGGAATGTGGAGTTTCTGGATATCAGCTTATTGGGAAATTTTCGTCGCAATTCTGTCATAACAGGTTGGGCTATATGAGGAGCTGCACTATCTTGCTGAAACCACACAGAGTTGAAAGAAATTCTCATTCGGCGTACGATCAATTTTTGTAGACAGGTATAATGTATGACTTCTTGCAGGCTTGTGAAAATATTCCCTTATTCAGAGACGCAGTGAAAATGTGCGTTAGAGGATTATAGAGAAATTCAGCACAACTCTTAAAAACAATGGAAGGTACTCCATCGGGACCACAAATTTATTATACCGTAGTGCTACGCACACAAGGTATATCAACTTTATGCGCATAACGGTAGTATGTAACGGCATAAACGGATCGAGATAGATATTGACTTATATATATGAAGGTGTTCAGGAGGCAAAGAGAAATTGATTAAGCCATGTCTGTACGCCCTTCCGTCTGTGAACACGATAACTTGAGTAAATTTTGAGATGTCTTAATGAAATTTGGTATGCAGGTTTCTCGGCACTCATCCCCGAGCGTTATTTAAAATGGGAGTAATCGGTTGAGAACCACGCCCACTTTTTATATAAAAAATAGTTTCGAAAATACAAAAAAAGGGATTGTTCAGTACATAATACACTTGTAAGAATAGAATTTGGTTTGTACATTAGGACCGAAAATAAAATTTTCAAGAAATTTTTGAAAATGGATTAAGTCAAATTTAGAAATCATATTAATCATAAATCAAAAACCGTTCAAGATATCAAAACGAAATTCGGCACATTGATTTCCATGAATACAAGGAATGTTACGGGAAAACAATGGGCGAAGTCAGTGAGGTCCACGCCTGCTTTTTTTATGAATGATTTTGAAAAGGATCATAGATATATTTAATAGACAATAACTTTGCGTAAAATAGCACTTTCCAAGTGAACGTGAACGAAGAAATTCGAAAACTATAAATTTTCGAAATGCTGCTAATTTATTTAATTTTTTTCCTTAAAACTTTTCATAACTAACATTTAAAAATTATATTTTTTTTGTATTTTTATAATTTCTTTTTCAATGCTTTTTCAAATGCCGATTTTCAGCATATTGTTTGTATGGTTTTTTTGGCTATAACTCGTCAACTAATTGATATTTTTGCAATCTGTTAAAGCCAAATTATTTCTAGAGACCTGTGCAACAATAAAAATTTTTTTAAATTGATTTAAAAAAATTTCGAAGGTCCATTAAAAAAAAAATTCGAACTAACATAAACAAACGCCGCGATATGGGTCTTCTAATTTAGCCTCTATTTTCACCCCTCACTCTCAGAATCGACCTAACTTTTGCTAACCTGAATTTGCTCCACAGTGTTATTTAAATCGAACTCATTCTATTATAAGTAATAAAATAAAATGAAATAAATACAGTAATATAATTGTCCATGCAAAGTAAGCAATATATACAGCAGAGAGAATATATATGGGAGATCAAAATATTTTGAAAAAACGCCCGATCTCAGATTTTGTTTGCAAAAAGCCCTGCTTAGAATTTTTATTCAATAAGACCCTATTTCAAAATTCGTTTGCAGAACGCCCTATCTTAAAATGAGTTTCAAAAGCGCCATATTTGAATGAAAATTTTATACACCTTCCATAGAGATAGGGCGTTATTGAAAACAATTCTGTGAAAGTGTGTTATTCAACCATATTCTGAAAAAGGGCGTTTTAGAAAGAAATGCTGAAGTATGGCGTTAGTTAATAATGTTTTAAAATAGGCTGATCTGTCACTCAGTGCCTACTATGTGGTATTGAATAATCACAACTAACCTTAAGGTCAGAAAGTTACTCGAAGCTATGTTCCAGTCACTAAATGTGTTAGTTGGGTTGTAAATAAATCGAGATCTAGTATATGTTTCAACACCTTTAAAATTAGTTTCTGCTCTTTTTTTTTTGTATGATATTTATATACTCGTATGAACATATTTATTTAGTTTTGTTTGTGGCAGTAATTGGTTGGTGAAAGGTTTTAGGATTTGTACAATTTGTATCAGTTATGAAGCATTTGACGTTGAATTATGCTTTGAAGGCTTAGTGCACCTCAAAAATTTTGAAATGAAAAAAGTTTTAAGGGTAAATATTTTGTTTGTAAACACCCGCTAGATACAGCTTAATAGCGTTTATGAGCGTTTATGAGAAGTGCTACCAATTATTTATTATTTGATATGGATTAGCATGAGTACCTTCTGAGCCCCACGATAGTGATTTGCTTAACCGCGCGAGTGAGCAGTCTGAAAGTTCGATAATTTTTGAAGTTGGGTCAACATTAATTTTAAATTCCAGATTACTCACGCCAACTTCATTCCAAACAAAAAAAAGAGAATTTCTTAGAAAAAAGCTTAATAAATATTATAAAGACGATTCTCCTCCAGTTTTAATAATTAACAGTGGTTTACTGAGAAGAAGTCAACCCATAAAACGTTCCATCCATGGAATAATATTGGATGATCAGAGAATGAAAGCACGTAATATAGCTGAGACCAAAGACACCTCAAGGGAGAGAATAAATCACAACTTATATTAGAATTCATTAGGACATGTAAGAAATCCAATGCCAAAATGCTTGCTGATGTAATAAAACCAAGCGTTTTCCACATTTGAGTAAAACACTTTCTTTCCGTAAGCCAAATATCTGACTTCTTTTTACATATCTATATTAGACTGGGTCAATTAAAATTTTTTAATTTTCTTAAATTTATTTAATATTATTTTTCAAAAAGATTGTTAAAGATACAGGTCTTAATATCAATTGTTGCAGGTCTAGTTTTTGTACGACTGATCATATTTTTGGTGTATTTGGTGTTTTTTTTTGTTATTTGGCACAGTCTAATGTATGTGAAATACAAATAAACGAATATTATATAACAAAATTGTCCTACAAATACCATATTTCCACAACAGTTCGGTTCTTTTATTATTATTTTTGTTGGCAACATTTTTGTTGTTGTGAAAAAGTGCTGTTTTCTAAAGTGTATTGCTCGATTCATGCCTTCGCCTTTCGTTTGCATCATGAGAAACTTTGGGAATTTGTCATTACTTTAGCAATGTGTTGCAAAAACTTAGCGAAACAGCAATTTGGCAATGCAACACGCGAGAACATCACACACACACATATACAACTTCCCACCAAAGAAATTGCGTTCTATATTACGCAAATTTTTTTACATCAAAAGGCTTATTTTTTTTAAACTACAAATTATTTTGGGGTAACGATGCTATGCGAGACAAGATTTAAATTTTTGGGAGTTAATCTTATGTATGTAAATTGGATGGAGCAAAATTTTTTTTTTTTTTTAAATTAAAAAAAAAAAGAATGTTGCACTTCTAGACCTTACTTTTTGAGGTCAATCATTTATAGTTTATATTACTCAGGACTGATCTCATGTTGGCATACTGCAAAAAGTTTTGGCAAACTGCCAAGGCACAAACCAGTTGCATATGAAATTGTTTGTAAACTAGCAATGATAGACCACTAAAATTGAATATTAACTTTTACAGTCTTTTCCGCCATTTCGAAAAACAATATTAAAACTATTCCAAATTTTTTTTGGTCGGTCTAATGTACCAATAGGGTCCATAACCCTTGCTAAGTAGTGATCTCAGTAAAAAAACAACCAGATGGGTGACAGCCCCGTTAAAAAGTAGTAAGTGGCAACATTAATTGAAATATTCAAACGTTCACCCAATATAATAAATATAATAGGATAAGTGGCAACCTGGAAATATTTTTCCTGAATATCGATGTAGAGTACCTTTCCTTAAAGGTTATAGAAACTAGTGGCATATGTTCAAAAGGCTGTGGCTACTTTGATAGCGACATTTGGCCAAGGTTGTATATAAAAATTACGGAGATATGGAGACATAGTTAAAGAGAATTTTTAATTTTAAATATATTTCGTTCAATTTTTTAGTTAATTAATAATTCTCGTTTAAAAGTTTGTGCTTAGAGAGTGCAATAAAAAGGGGAAGAAGGATACAAAGAGGTAGAGGAAGAGCTAGGAAAGAAGAAATAGTATCGAAAGAGGAATAGTGACCGAGTAATAAGAAGTAAGATAATGAAATTTTTCCCGCAGCAAAACGTCTGACTCACTGCTACTTTTTTATGAGTACTAACATGATTTTTTGCTGCCTTTTTTCAATTAATAACGAACCATGCACTTTTAATACAACCTCATGCAACATATCCACACAACAAAACTGAAAAATGGCACTTTTATGTTGCCATTTTGGTTCAAAGACACAAATTGCCTCTTAGGGGCATCCACCACGAAACACGAAAGTGCCAAGTGGCATGCGGCATGCCGGTGTGGCGGTGTGAAATGTCGTAAAGAATCTTTTGTTGTGCAGTTTTGCTACCAAAAAAGGAAAAAAAACCGCAGCTGTGCTAAACAATGGCTCTGTTTCACTCCTTCCGTTGCACTTTGTGCATTTTTTGAGAGAAAGTAGAACTTAAGTTGCATTAAGAAATTTTAAAGCTGCTTATGTTGTTGCATAGTTATGAAGAAAATTTGCATTGCTTTTGCTGCTTTGGATTTTATCAGAGTTACGGCGGTGAAAATGAGGTTTTAATGTCTTTTAAGTGATTAAACAGTTTTTATTGCTACTATGGTGTATTTTATGAGAGTTCCTAATTTGGACTCTGGGTTGCTTAGTGTTATCGAAAAAGCGCATAAAGTTATTATGTGAATGTTAGTAAAAAAGGGGCAGAATAAGGATTCAATGTACTATGTTATCAATTTAGAGGCATTTTATGTTGTGAGAAAGGGCAAGCCGTTGCTCCAATCGCTGTTTTCTCGGAAACGACAATCATCATTTATCCTACTAAAAAGTTGCCACTCAGGATGTTTTAGCAGTGCTTCCAACAGAATTGAATCGAGAAGTGCATAAAAAAAAGAGTATAATTACTTCTATTTTCACGAAAGCAATTTTTGACTGTTAGTATTTAAGACTATATTTTAAAACGACCAAAATATCTTTAGGGATTAGCATCTAGAATAATATTAATTAAACGGCAATGTCGAAATATCAAGAGCAAGGGTCCAAAAACATAAAACAAAATAAAACAAAATAAAATAAAATAAAATAAAATAAAATAAAACAAAATAAAATAAAATAAGATAAAATAAAATAAAATAAGATTAAAAAAAAATAAAAAATAAAATAAAATTATTCCTCTAATGTGCCATTTGCTTATTCCTTTTATACATTCTTTGGTACATATATTTTATATGTCAACTCAAGGAAAGTGGAAATATTTTTAGGCGCGTTCATAGAACAGTTTTAGATACAGAAGGGCTTTTATGCATATCAACACTTCCGTGTTATTTGTTATGCACCCGCACTGTACCTGTAACAATTATAGTTATGGTGATTGTTGTTGGAGCAAAGCTCGAATTTTTTTTTTTATGTTTGTTTGTTAATTGATATTAGAGGAAAAATTACAACGTTATGCACAGCGATGGTATGGGATGACATGTTTCGAAGTGCCCAACTTCTCATCAGACCCCTTCTCGGACACTGAGATATGAACCCAAGTGTCTGCACCAAAGCCGCTGTTAGAGTACTCTAACAACTGAGCTATGATGCCCTGTAGCGTCACGTCTAATATCAATTAACAAACAAACATAAAAAAAAAAAAAAAAAAAATTCGAGCTTTGCTCCAACAACAATCACCATAACTATAATTGT